>JNFU01000009.1:183968-628779 GCA_010994365.1 Saccharomycopsis schoenii | reverse complement strand
AAAAAAAAAAAAAAAAAAAAAAAAAAAATAATAATAATAATAATAATAAAAATTTTTTCATGAGGAAGAAGAAGCATCAAAAATCAAAAAAAAAATTGTACTTTTTTCAAAACCGCAAAACAAAATAGTAGAGATCAATCCCGAAAATTAATGGTTATAAATAAACTTACAACGTATGTTGAAAATTCCTGAATAATAATCAATATTTGAATAGTTTTAAATATACATATTAGACTGTAGTTTACAAATATAGTATAACTTGAGAGGATGTGCGAAAAGAAATAAAGTTGAAGAAAATACCGATAAGAATGACGAGCAATCTGATTTATATTCTTTCTCAACAAATGAAAAAAAAAATGACTAAAAAATAGAAAAGATTGATATGAAAAACGTAAATAAATAGAATGGACTTATAAAAGCGGATGCATACTCCATTAGCAGTACAATTTTATGGATTAACTTGAACATAATTGCCTGGGAACACGCCTTGAACTCCCTTGACAATTCCTGTCCACCAGCCATTTTGATCAGGGGTTCTTTCCACTATTTGAATCACGTCGCCTGCTTTGAAAGATAAATCACCTTCCGCCTGGGCATTATAGTCATAAAGCGCAGTACAATATGATACACCAGTGGCAACTGCTGGCGCCACTGGGGGTGGCACACCTGCTCCTCCTCCGATAGGTACTGCGGTTGAGGTGTATGCTGGCGGAGCTGCTTGATAACTATTTGTATAAGTTGAGGCAGAAGAAAGTGGGGGGACCTGATAAGTAGTGCCAGTTGAACTTGTCAATGTTGAATCAGTGGATAAGAAAGAAGATTCACCGGCTTCATCCCCTTCGGCACCTGGACTACCAAACCTTCTTCTTGTAAGTTCTAATTTACGCTTACCGTAGGTCAACTTAAAGTGTGTGATGTTAAGGGACTCAGTCAATTCTTCAATGTTACCTCTCTTATCTTCGAAAGCTGCCAATAATTCGGAGTTCAAATCAAAGTAAGGAATCTTCATTTCCTCCATTTTGGAATATAACGTGTAAAATACATTCAATTGCATGAAATACAAAGAAACAAACAAAGGTTTGATGAATTCTGATTGTAAATAAAACAACTCAGGTAGCTCTTTTTTGCAAATCTCATTGTAGTAGTCATATTCCTGTTTGGCAGCTTCGAGGTTGGCCTGTGCCTTATATAGTCTTTCTGCGTCTTTGTCAGTCTTTTCGCCGCTTTTATTCTCTATTTTGGCTACGGAGTCGGTATTTCTATCAAGGTCCATCTTTTTGTGATGTCTTTTGACTAACATTTTCTTGATGGCGTCGATGATCTTAAGCAATTCCTTGGCGGGCTTGATGATTCTGTCTTCTATCAACTTCATATCAGGAGCCAAGATGGTCTTCATCTCGGTTACCAACTCTCTGTAGGCCTGACAGGCCTCCAAGCCCTCCGGGCTGTCCTCTTTGCCCGCGGCATTAGGGTCGGAGATTTTACCCGAGATAGGCTTGTAGATTTCTTCGATTCCCTTGGAGAACTCAATCTGGTGGTCCAACAACCCCGTAACAGCTTTGAAATACTTATTTGATTCGGTAGACAATCGTTTTGTGTCTACTTCGAATTGCTTGAAACGTCTTTCAGCATCAACAAAGACCGGGTCTTCTTCTGCTGGCGTGCCCATGTTCAACTTGCTCTTAAAAACAGTAGGTGCTCTGACAACACCCTTGGTGAACCCCTTGAAACTCATGCTGTCTACAGTAGTATTTTTTTATATTCGAATATTCCAATAGCAAGTCACTAATTGAGAATGGTTTGCGTGAACCAGTAGATGTGTATGATATTGATTTTGATATAATAAGTTAGATAGTCAGCCTTTTCCACCTAAGCTCCTTCTTTTTTTTCTTTCTTTTTTATTTTCCTCTCATTTATCCATAGAATCCAGCCTTTTGCTTTTTTTTCTTTGTTTCTTTGCTGGCTTTACTTGTCGTTTTTTCCTACTTCGAAGGAAAGGCGACGGGGCTCCTATACATCTGATGTCTCAGGAAATATCAATAACGCACGTGGAATTCACGTGTAATAAGGCTCACGCTAAGATTTTTCTACCTTTTGTCCCGGTCAAAAGAAAAGTTTGCGCTGTAATGGCATTTTGTCGGAAGTGGTTTCCACTTTTCGGTCAACTTGCGGGTTTAACCGCATAGTTTGTATCTACCAACTGAGTATGTCTGATGTTCGGATCCTCTTGGTGGGTTTTCTTATGGTATGAGAAGTCAACAAGTTAAGATTACCCGTAAACTAATAGTTCATCTCTGGAGGGAAGTTTCATTCAGCACAGTAGGCTATTCAAGAGGAGGCCTGTCAGATCGCATCTCGTTGAATACAAACAAAATGGCTTGTTAATTGCAACCGGCGTTTTTTTTGCAATCTTTTTAATTAATTAGTCAGCAATATCTGGCTGTTAATTAGCGGTACAAAATATACGTGCAACTGCCTGCTACTATGAATTTCAGTGGTGGATTGCTACTGTTGTCTACACAAAGATATGTTCCCCCGTTAAAGATTATTATTGATTGAAAGATTAAAAAAACGAATACGTAAAACAGAAAAAAGTCTGCGGAATAGCAGAACGATTGAAAAATAAAAACCGGCAGTCACAATCGTGGCGTGTGTATATGTGTGTGCTACGTTCTAAAACCCAAGCTTGCTCTTGAACTTGAGTAGAGACTTTCTCTTCTTGCCACCAGAAAGCATCTCATTTATGCTGCTTTTGTTTGCGGGAATCATCGAGTCTGCGCTTCTAAAAGGCTGTAGTCTCGAAGATATCGTGGAATCATTGCTTTTCACCGAGTATAAGTTGTCGTTGTGGCTCTTGAATGGACTTAACGAATGGATAAACATGCTGTGATGGTTTTCATCGTTGCTGGTTGTGCTGAATAGCCTGGAGTTTCTATTATTTTTTGAGTTCACAGGCGATAAGGATCTGGGTGTTGGCGCCTCTGATGGGTGCAAGCCTTCTCCAGTAGGAACCGATTTCAACAATTCTAAGTAATAATCATCGTTATCAGCTGGAGGTTTTGGTGTAGGCGCTGGATTATGGCCTTCATTAATCAGCAGACATCCCTCCATTGCCGCATCCAAGCTCTGGTACTCTGTTATTAATTCGCGTTTCTCTGCATGTTCGACGTTCACTGAATGGTTATTGAAAATCACAATAGGTAGGCTTAGTTTGTTCAAACAATAGCTAATTACTGAACTCCCTGTAAAAATATTCAAAAATTTCTTCGATCTTTTATTCGAGGAATCTTGAACGTTTTTAGGGTCCGATAAAACCACAAATGAAGGTTCATACTCAACTATGATACTCTCTAATGTATAAATAGTGTTGATGTCAAAGACCAAGTTGAATCCTAATTTGAAGTTCTTACTGAACTTCACATTCTGCAAACTGGAAATATCGGTCATATCTTTCAACTCACTAAGTTGCTCTTTGTTTTCCACTAAATCCGGTAAAATGTTTTGGAAAAAAATTGGGATAATTTGTTCAGTCAATATTTTTTTACTGCTGGCTAGCTGTTTCTCGGAGATGAAAAATTTCTGGTTATAATCAATATCGAATTTATTTACCACGGATAAAACATAGATTTCGTCGTTTTCCTTAGCTATGTGTTTCAATGTGTTTTTCAATGTTCTAATGTCTAGCTCATCGACCACTGGTTCTTTGTGGTCGGTAAGATGGTGCCCTAGATTCAATTTTAATAATACAATAATCACATTGGATTTTTCAACTTTCTGATAGTTAGGGGTCTTGAAGTCATAGTTGATAAATGGCTTATTAAATGATGGTGCAAGATAATATGGATTGAATAATTTATTGTACGAGTCTATGTCTTTTTTTCTATTATCGTTCAAAAAGTTTCTGTATTTTTCTGTCACTGGCGCAATATCGGCTGTCTCAAAAGAGATAGATCTGCAGTCGTGCATCTTTCTCTTTGATTCTTCTTTCTCAGGATGGTTTTTAAGTATTGAGTGAATATTAATGTTTGCAGAGGTATCATGATGAGATGCCGACGATGCGACTTGAACTTTCTCTGACATAATTTCTTGTATAATGAGTGGATTTCTATCAGTATTACTTGGTACTGATATTTAATTACTTTTATTGGAAGAGAAAACAAAAAAAATCTCGGCTATGGTTGTATCTGTATCGATCTATCAGTATTTATCGAGATATAAGATGTGTTATATAATCTACTTCAGTTTTAGATTTGGTATTGTTATGTGAATTTCTTTTTTTTTTTTTTTTTTCCGTTCTAGACAAAGCGATAATTATCCTAAGCGAAGAAGCAGCAATCAAAGTTATTATTTTTTGCACTATTTTGTATGTGTGTGGTGTGGACAAATAAATAATACGAATGTATGTATGTTCAGCCAAAATAAAACAGAGAAAATGCAAATGTATTTATAGTGGTTTTGCATTACAGTTGTTGCAAGGTGCAGTCTATTAAAGATGCACCACCGCAGTTCTCAATGAGAACTATAATTGCTTGATCAGCGGTCAACCGCTGGGGAGTAAAAAGCCTACAAACCGCATTAATTGGTGGGCCCAGCAGCAATCTAGGACGGTTCCACGGTGTATTACCTCCAAAACTGCAACGGGGTTCTTCGATTAAGTGTCAGGATTACACGCCACTACTGAGAAAGAAAAGGCTGCCCTGAATGTTTCATCAGCTGTAAACAAAGGAACTACCAAGCGAACGCAAATGAATCGCCAGCTGCATAACCGAGTGGCTTGTTTCGACACTTTTAAGGGACTAGTGTCAATAGTAATAATAATACCTCATTTTGTCTTGACTTCACTTAGCTTGAGCGTATTTCAACACAGTTTTAGCCTCGTCATTCACATATTTTGCCCAGAGTTATTTCAATTTCACTCACACGCACATGCATCCGGCCAAAAAAACGGCTTCTTTCTTTAGGGATCCCGATTAATTTGTTAGCAGCAAATTAACTAATTAATTTATGTTGTAACTGGAACTATAACTAACATATGCGGACGAATTGTTATTAACATGATGTAATTGATTTTCTTTGAACGTATTGTTATCTCCATTTCCTTCGGAATTATTAGTTATACATATATAATTATATACATTTAGAATATGTCATACAGTGCAATAGACCGCTGTTGCGCTTGAGCGTTTGGGTGTTAGATGTTTCGTGATTCCATTAGCAATATGGCACTTGCAGAAACGGAAATCCCTCTGAGAAAAAATGGGCCTCGACCAGCCATCAAATAGCTATCATAATATCTTTGGAGTTTCGGATTTCAAGATTTTCGGATTTTGCTAAGTCAAACGAAACTTCTCATTGTTATTATTGCATCACAGATAATCTTAATGATCCAATGATTCTTCAGGTATTTATTTTGAATCAAAACGTATATATTTATAAATATAATAAGACCGGTTACGGGTAGCTTTTTAGTATAATAGTATTCTAACAGCCATGTATTGACTCTCACGATAGAGATGAAAAAAGATCAATATGAAGTTACACATCATATTTTCCTTGAGCGATCATAGCTTCTGTCAAAAGAAACATAAGATATGTGATCATTAAAATTAAATAATCTACGTCTCAATAAGCTTCGTTTGTTTTGTATTATAGTTACTTCGTTCGAAGGTTAGTTAACATGCTTTCATGATCGAAATCAGTCCAAAAAGGGAATCCGCATGATGAAAAAACAGCACGGTTTATTATGTGGAGTATTTACTGACAAAAAAAATGAAAAACAAAATGAGTTAAAAAATTGAATAATAAACCTGCAATACTTCAAAACTTATTTATACTGGTCGTACAATTATCAGTAGATTTCTAGCTTTGACTAACTCTAGAAATAACAATGCTTAAAACATTTACAAAAGGCTATTATTATCATAACTACATCAAGTCCATTAGCAGTTTCAAAAGATTCAACGCTACGGCAGTTAATCCTGTACCTGCCAATTCATTGAACTTGAAAGTTGGTAAGATTGTTCATGTGGAAGAACATCCTAATGCTGACAGCTTATTTGTATCTAAAGTCCAAATAACTGAAGATCCAAAATCACAGGAAGAACCCTCCGAAACTGAGGCAGGTAATCAGTATTTAACCGTTTGCAGTGGATTACGGAAATTTTTCAATGCAGATCAATTAGTCAATAAGAAAATTATCATTGTAAATAACTTAAAAACTTCAAAACTAAGGGGAGTGAAATCTGAGGCTATGGTCTTGGTGGCTGAAAAAATCATTAATGAAGGAGATAAATGTGTTCAAATAGAATTGATTAATCCTCCAAAGAGTAGTAGCATAGGTAGTGATTTGGTATTCAAAAAATTGCAGTCGGAAATGGTTGATGAACCAGTTAATCCATCAGTCTATAAAAAGATTAAGGATTTAAAAAAATTAGCAGGTTTTTTGGATGGAATAAACGTTAATGACAATGGATTGGTGAATTTCAAGAACGAGTATTTCCTTACAGATCCTGAAACTAACGATGAGATTGCTTACACGACTAGCGTATTTAATGCAAACGTTCGTTGATTACATTACAAAAAGAAGTAGTTCAGCATATGCTACGTTAAATACTTTTTGCTTGCAAATAGTGTATATACATGTGTTGTCAATACTGCGCATTATTGTCTTGCAAATAAAACCGCACAAATACAACATTTTTCTGAATTCTGATTATATTATAATGAAAATTACTAGCGACTATTTATAAATATTCTGGCTATGAGTATCACAACAAAATAATATTAGGGAACAACATCTGTTTCCTTCCACTGATCAAAATTTATTCTTTCAAAAATACATCTTGTAGAATTACCGTAACTGTCAATATAATAATCGACTTTGTCTATAAATAAAACCATGACGGCAAAATTCTGAATTCCCAGATTCACGTCAGTTCCATCAACGCCTCTTGAAATTCTATCTAATAATTTCTTCTTTTCAACAGTGATCAAACTTCTAGGCTTTGGCAGTTTGAATCTTGATTTAGACTTAATATTATTCATATTCCATAGCCTGTTGAACTCTGACTTGTAGTCTTCATTCGTTGGCGGGTACAAAAGCTCGGAATTATTTATCAAGACTTCATTCAAGGATTGATAAGTCTGGTCTATTTCTTTTTGAACTTTTTCCAAAGACGACGGCGAAAATAATGGGTATATTATCTCCTGGTTAGTATTAATAGCGTCATTATCCGTATTACTTATCGTCTTTGTTATCACTGACTTATTCTTCTTCTTCTGTTCTTCCTCGCAGAACACTTCGCCGTTATCGTCTTCGTAAGGCTTGTTTATCAAGTCGGGCAACTTCAAGTTAGGGAAAAGGATTTTCTTGCTGAGATTCTTCTTTTCGTCGCTATCATTACTGCCGTTATTTACATGAGCTTCGTCGGTGCCCAACAGTTCGCTATATGAAATCAATCCGCATTTGCCACTTAATCTGAATTGCTTGTTGTCATTTCTGAAGTAGAAACAGCCTTCGAAGTCATTGTTATTCATCAAGTCATCAAACTTCTGGGATCTGTTATCTGTTGTGCATATCAAGCAGTTGGTGTTTTCATCGTCAAACAAGAAGCCTCTATAAATGCATGTTCTGACCTGGGGCTTCAACGTCTTCGAATTTATGGTGCCCAATGTGAAAGGTATGAAGCTGTTAGGATCTTGCGCTATGCTGTTTTTAAATATTGGAACCCAAGCTGCCATGCACTGCATTCTGAGAGCAAGCTGTGGAAGATACTGGCTGAGCGGGTACTGACGGTGTAAAGTGTGATGCTGGTTTTCTAGACGCTATTCTCCATAATATGGAAGGCCTAAGAGAAGACGTGTTAGAGGATCTGCTTATTTGGCTTCCGAGATACACAGTTACAGAGTTTCTATAGGTAACTTGTAGCCTGAGATGGAACTGATAATATTGCAAAAAACTGGGTAAGCAATAAGCAAAAAGCAAAGATGGTTTCTGAATAGCCGAGAAGGTTTTCAATATCTGCTGGTCGTAGCAACTATAGTCTATGGATTGGTTGAAATAATGAGTAATTGATTTCCAATGATAGTTACAAGGAATTGGTCCACAATTTACTCACTCTTCTTTTACTGATCTGATATGTTTTGTGCCTACAGTTGAAATATCTCCAATAAAAAATTATACATAATATTTCTGCGGCCAGAAAGAAAACCCCCGTACGAAAAGCGGGAAAAAAAATATTGTGAGAAAAAACCGATGGATTGGCCGAAACTACCCTTAACTGTGAGAAATCGTTTCAAACAGCAAAAACGTGCACAAAATGTAAGGAGGAGGACATATTGTCTGATTACTGGCAGTACAAGTGGAGAATAAACTTTATTTACATCCAAGAGAAATACTGTTCTCAAAATAAAATCATGTTCAATAGACAACACTGTTCTTAAGGTAAAATAATAATAATAAAGCAAAAAAAATGATAATAAAGCAAAATAATGTTCACAAAGTAAAACAACGTTCACAAAGAACAATGATGTTTGTAAAGAGAAATGGTTGTTTTTTGTGAAGAGAAACAGTGTTCGCCAGACGTACCTTAGAAGCTCTACAAGTATCCCAAGGACTTCAATTTCTCAATAGTCCATGTGTACGACTCTTTGGCATATCCTAGATCACTGCCCAACTTGCTGGTGCTGGTCTCTGGGCCGCCAACGTCCAAGTAAATACCGTTGTTGGCCTCGGCGGTCAACTCTGGGCTTGTGGCAGCTCTGAGGGTCGACAAAGAGCCTGTTTCTGCATCAACGCCAAACCAGCTGAATGTAGTAGTTAAAATCTTGGTGAGCCATGGTCCAATCGCTGCCGCATATGGAGCAAACAACCCAGTGTCCACAATGAGGCCGGGATGAACCGCAATACTCAACACTTTAGGATGGTTGATGGCTGTCATCTTGACGTAATGAATACCAAACAACTTGCTCAACCCGTATCTTTTCCAGGTGTAGTACAACTCAGGCCAGTGGTTGAAAGTTTCATCCGGCAACTGTCTGCCGCTTGACAGCTTGTGTCCCAAGGAGGACACATACACTAATCTTGGGGCTGTGGAAGTTCTCTCCATCGTTGGCAACAACAACTCGTCCAACAATACATGCGCGATATAGTTGGTCTGCATTTGAATCTCAAATCCATCCTCCGTTATGGAGAAAGGCGCGGCCATGAGACCGGCGTTGTCAATAAGCAAATCCAACTTGGCCTCCTTTGAAAGAAAATCCTTTGCACATTCCTTGACACTCTTCAACTTTGTCAAGTCGATCTTCAATTCATGGATTTCTCCGAAATGCTTGCTGTCACTTGAGCCGGCATCAGAATATCTTTTCAATGCTTCTTTTTCAATCGCTTTGTGAGCTTCTGCCACCCTCTGTGGATTTCTACCGGCAATATAAACAATGTAGCCGTGAGTGAACAAGTTTAGAGCAGTATAGAACCCAATGCCTTTAATGCCGACTCCGGTGATCAATGCCACCTTATGGTCCTTAGGAGTTGCTTGAGGAATGCTATTAGTGCTAAAATAAGTCATTTTGGTTCGTTTTCTTTTCAATTGTGTTATCAATTACCTTATCAGTTATATTATCAATGGTACTTAGTCATCAATTGTTGCTGTCAATGGTTTTTAATTACCCGAAATTTTAATATTTTTATCTTTTTTTTTCTTAAGAAAAAATGCTTTCCTGTTTGCTGTTTCTTGTTGCGTATTGTGGGTGGCAAGCAAATTGACGTTTTTCTCTGTGTAAACTTGAAAAAGCAAACTAAGGGGACTGATAATCATCACTACAAAATTAGCTAAATGCTTATAAATTGTCGGAAGTAGGATTGATTTGACATTTACTGGAAATCGGCTCATATGTATTCACTAGCAGTGAAAATGCTCGTAGTCACTTTTTATCTTGGTCTTTTTTTTAAAGAAAAACCTGAAAAATGATAATAAGACCGTAAAAGAATTCTCATATTGTAATGTTATAGGAATAACATGCTTGGAAGAATGAAGAATATAAACGGTTATAAGCATGTAAAGGTAAAAGCGAATACAGCAATTGACCCGAAGGTTGTGGTTTGTGATTTAAGATACCCTTAGTAGTGACCAAACAGAAGTGAAAGATTCCTCTACGTCCAAACTGAGGTTTACTATCCGATGATCTATAAAGAATAGAACTATAAAGAGTTCTGGCGTTAAGGTTCCACGTATGGGGCTCTTGTCCAGGAATCTGGTAACTTGATGTAACAATGAGCTTGGTTGTTAGCTTTATTCATATGACATGATTAATTGCAATATTACAATATATATAAATATATATATATATATATTCTATATTTATTGTCTCTTTCTTTTTGCTCTTTCCCAAGCATTTGACGATCTTTTTCTTTTATTGCTTGAATCACCAGATCCAATGTTGTTAAACATGCCCCAATCCTCACCACCAAACGTGTTTTCCATCTGCTTCTTTCTTTCTTTGGCTTTTTGTTTTTTGTCCTTCTTGCTCACATTAAGATTCAATCTTGTGAAGTTTTCTTCTTCGTATCTCTGGATTTCCTGTTCCTTTGTCAAGTCTTTGCTTGTCTTAATACCATCTCTACCATGGTTCAAGATAGTAGAACCAATAGAATGGCCAACACTTGGTGCATCGCCGTGTTCTTGAAGATATTCCTCCATGGACTGCAACTTTCTTCTTCTGTTAGCGCCTCTATTTTGATTGCCAGCTTGATGTCCAGGCTCAAGTACTGTAGAAGATGGCGGAGCGACAGCAGTGATCTTAGGTGGTCTATATTTTTCATTCTTGGAATCCTCTGACGCTGCTGATCCATTAGCTCTTTCTTTACTGGATTTCTTACTGCTGGCCATCAAGGCTCTGGTATTCGGCTTGAAATCCAAATCAGAATCTTCATCCTCCTCTTCGTCCTCTTCCTTCTGATCTTCAGCTGCATTTGTCACGTCGTTGCCAACGCTCTTTTCCTTAACCTCTTCTGCTCTTCTATAATTTCTAATCAACTTATCTAACTGGTAGCTGATTTTCTTTTCTAAACCTTTCACACCTCTTTCCATGACAACTCTTTGGACGATAGTGTTCTTAATGGAATCGTTTTTCACTTTTTCAATTATTTCATCATCCACACCTTCTTGTTTCAATTCTTCGACCTTGGAGAGTAGTATCAATATTAAGCTATTCAAGTAGGATAGCATGGCATGGTTTTTCAATCCTAATAAGGAAACACCCCTTATGGAATCTTTGTTTTCTAATTTGTTTAAGGAGCTACAGTTCTCGGAAACTTTATAAAATGATTCACTAGTGACATCGTTATTCAATTTTTCCACAGCTTCCACGGTCGTATCTGCCGATGTGCGGATCTGTTTTATTAGGGAGTCTAATGTGATATCTGACATAGTTGGATGTTATTATTATTATTTTTACTATTATTAATCTAATTGACTAAGTAATCTCATTTCGATACCAGGTTGTTTGATAATAAGTTTTTCATCTATGATCTTTTTAAGAATATATTTTCTTTTTTTTATTCTGCGCTTATTAAGAAAGCATCTCATCTCACAGAAAAAAAAATAGACACACATAAAAATGAGTTAGAGAAGAAAAGAAAAAAATTTTCCTATGAAGTATTCTTAATGTAAATGGTTTTCTTCACATCTCTTGAACTATTATAGTGTTGCTATCATAATAACAGACACACTTGATACATAATTATTAAACAGAAAAATGCCTCAAAACGAATATATTGAACAGCATGTCAAGCAGCATGGTAAAAGACTTGATCACGATGAAAGAATTAGAAAGAGACATGCAAGAGAATCACATAAGATTTCCAAAGATGCTAAGAACTTAACAGGTTGGAAGGGTAAGCAATTCGCTAAGAAACGTAAGATTGCTAAGATTGAAATGAAGAAGAAGATCAGATCGCACGAAGAGAGCAAGTTGAAGGGACCTTCGAAGCCTAAGTTGGATGAAAATGGAGAAGCATTGCCTACGTATTTGTTGGATCGTCAAGAGACCAATACCGCCAAGGCTATCTCATCTTCTATTAAGCAGAAGAGATTGGAAAAGGCGGACAAATTCTCTGTTCCGTTGCCTAAGGTCAGGGGTATCAGTGAGGAAGAAATGTTCAAGGTTGTGAAAACAGGTAAAAAGACAAAGAAGAAGGCTTGGAAAAGAATGATCACCAAACATACATTTGTTGGAGATAACTTCACCAGAAAGCCGGCCAAGTTAGAGAGAATTATACGACCAAGTGCATTGAGACAGAAGAAGGCCAACGTCACCCATCCTGATTTGAAGGTTACTGTATTCTTGCCAATCTTAGGTGTCAAGAAGAATCCGCAATCACCAATGTATACGCTGTTGGGTGTCTTGACAAAAGGTACCATTATTGAAGTCAACGTCAGTGAGTTGGGTTTAGTGACTGCCGGTGGTAAGGTTGTCTGGGGTAAGTATGCTCAAATCACAAATGAACCTGATAGAGATGGCTGTGTCAATGCTGTGTTGTTAGTATGATGCCATTGCCAATTTTATATACACTGCTATAAAGATGGCGCCAGTTTACATATATAGAAATATGTACTTCATGAATTTGTCGGTTTTTTTTTTTCTTTTTTAATATTATAACTTCTATTGATAAAAAATTAAAATATTATTTGGCGAATGGGTTTTGAGAATTAACTATAATAAAATTGTTTTGATTTAACTTCCGTTGAACCAGAATAAGGTTCCAAACTAGTAATTTAATCTATTTCATCATCTGATGTGTGTATAGTTGATAATAAATAGTGGAAAAATTGCAAAATAAGAGTCAAAATACTTCTTTATTTTCGAAAGTGTATATCACGTGCTCTGAGCGTGACTCTTTACTTTTTCTTCCTAAAAATATTTTTGTCACGAAGATTTCTAGAGGAAAACAAAGACACAAAAAAAACTTTTTCTCTCTTGCAACAAAATAAATTTGGGAAAAAAAAAGCGAAGAGTTAATAAAAAAATTGAAATATAAACAAAATAAATCTTCATTTTTATTATTGATCTCTTATTTCTATTTTTGACATTTTTTTCATTAATTTAGTATTTTTTATAATACTCTTTCAATTTTTTTTATTATTAAATTTATTTCACTGAAGAACTAAATTGTTCTTCCCTTGGTAAATTAAAATAGCTATTGTGATAAGAAATACATCCACAGATTAAAGGACAATTACATATTGTGACATCATGAACGCGAAAGAAATCAAAACCGCAGTTTCCGATCTTGAAACTCTCAAAGATGACCAATCTATTTTGACCATATTGAAGAAATTGGAAATTGGTGTTATTGCATCAGAATCTCTTCTTAGAGAGACAAAGGTTGGTGTTGCTGTTAATAAGTTTCGTTCGTCATCCAGCACTGAAATCTCGAGTCTAGTCAAGAAAATGATCAAATCATGGAAAGACGAGGTCAAAAAATCTAAGCCTGTGAAGAAGCCTATTAACTTGAACCCAAAGAATTCAGAATCATCGTTTGCAAAGAGCGGCAGCAAGCCCGGCACGGGCACGGGCACAGGCACAGGCACAGGCACAGACACAGGCGCAACGACAGCCACGACATCGACAAGCAACAATAAGGCTGTAAAGAAAACGTATGAAGGTATTAGAAATGTGAAATCGGACAATATTAAATATGAAATTTACGATGAAAAAACCAGAAACGCCCTGTTGGCAGCTTTATATAATGCTTTGGTGAAAGACAACAAAACTAAATCACCAGCGGAGATCTTTGAAGTGGCAAAAGATATAGAATCTCACGTATTTGGATTCGCCAATTACAGCACAGGTGACACTTATAGATCTAAGTTAAGAACATTGGTGATCAATATCAAATCAAGTAACAATCCAGAATTAAGAAATAAATTACTTTTGAAGGAATTGACATCAGAGAAGTTGATAAAGATGTCTCCCGAAGACATGATTATGTTCAATGAAACATTGAAAAAGCAAAGACAAAAAATTGAAGAAGAAAACTTGTTCAAAGCAAAGAGTGCTGTGGAAAAAAGAGCCATCACCGATAGTTTCATCTGTGGCAAATGTAAACAAAGAAAGGTCACATATTACCAGATGCAAACAAGATCTGCGGATGAACCCCTTACTACCTTCTGTACTTGTGTCAATTGTGGTAATCACTGGACATTTTCTTGAACTGATAGATCACAGTTTATTGATATGAGGATGATCTTCAAAGAAATAGAACGAGCTTGGATAGAATCGTTTTGTTTTCTTTTTTCTGTATTTTTATTAACTTCGTTTTCTTTTCCTTTCTTGAGAAGACTCTTATTTTCTAACTTCATCAACTTATATGCGGATATCATGATCGCAGTATAATATTGAATAAGTGCTCAACACTATTTATTCTTCGTCTTCGGCTTCATTATTGTTTTCAATAGCAATAGAAGTATCAAATCTTTACTTTCTACGGCCATTGACTTGTATGACATTTTCCTACATCCTGTTTATAGCACTCAATCTCGTGTTGCTCTTATTTATTTATGTCATTCATCTAAATGTTTATACATACACACACGTCTAAATTCCATCTTCTTCCCATTTATATTCTTTTTGTTTGTAGTTTTGTTTTTTAATGAATAAATACTTTTTTTTTGTCCCTATTTAGTGAGCAATCATACTAAAAAGTTGAAAATGCATTTGCCTTTTGAATAGTGATTAATGCAATTGGCCTAATATAGTACTATAGTTTGTAATTTTTTCGTTATTTTTCGTAAACAGTGCACCAACAAGGAGAAAAAAAAAAAGTTCAAAAAATTTTTACAAGATTTACTTACTTGTACTGTCTTTACCATTTATTTTTTATTTATATTCTATTCCAATATTGGCATAGAATACATTTCTTGATTCAATCATTGCGGTAAATAACCAATTTTTCTAGTTCATCTATTTCAACTATTCACTTGAGTTGAAGTACGCGTAAAAACTACCGAGTAACGAAGCTATAACCACAAATTGATTTCAAGTTGTGGTACTATTACTATTATCAATTCACCTTTTTTTTATCATTTATTACTTAAGTTACGCTCTATCGAATAATTATTCATCTTAGTCAATGATAGGTAACGGCCCGAATAATAAGAGCAACAAACATCATAATAATAATGATAACGGTATCGCTTCACCAGTGTTGTTTATAGCTTCTTTACCTTTTTCTTGGAATGTCAATAACGTGAAAAGTGTAATGAAAGGAACAGGACCAATAGTGGAAGTACGTTTACGAATGGATAATCAAAATAAGAACAAAGGGTTTTGTTTCATTGAATACTTAACGCCACAAGATGCTCTAAAAGCAATACCGTTAATATTACAAATCAAACTTGAAAATGGTCGTAAGAGATTAAGAGTTGAAGTATCTAAAGAACCGTTTAGAAAAGTCGATCCAGATAACCCTCAATCAAACAAATTTCTAGAGCATCTTACT
Source organism: Saccharomycopsis schoenii (assembly GCA_010994365.1). Lineage (NCBI taxonomy): Eukaryota > Fungi > Ascomycota > Saccharomycetes > Ascoideales > Saccharomycopsidaceae > Saccharomycopsis > Saccharomycopsis schoenii. The sequence goes on along the minus strand of JNFU01000009.1, from coordinate 613,280 downwards.
AGAGACTTCTTACCTAAGAATGTCATTCTACCATCTACAATGGTATCGCCTGATGAATATAATACTCTTCAAGGTAGAATATATGATGTCAATAATGATACTTTGGGTAATAACAATATGAATTCAATAAATAACAATGTGAGTTCGATAAATAACGTGAATAATAATGTCAATAATCTCAATCAACCAATGATGAACTTGCCTCCACAGCATCAATTCAGTGGTAATATCAAGATAAACAATAATTTAAAAATGATGCCTGATAATCTTGTCAATGCATCTAAAGTACTACCACCCTTTGTCAAAGACTATTTTTGCACGGATAAAGATGCTATCTCTCTGAATCTTGAAACGGTTCCCCCACCGCAAATGATACAGCTAATTGCAAATATGAAAAACTTGCTAATTTCTGGAAATATTGACAGTGTTGACAATATTTTAACTTTAAATCCAGATATAAGTATATCCGTAGCACAAGTACTCTTATTATTAGGTTTTATAGATAACGATGTTATAACTGAAGCACTTTCACAACCTTCTACAACAACAACGTCGCCAGCTTCTTCCCCAGCTGCTTCATTCGTTCATCAATCAAATTACAATGGAGTTAATTCTATGTCACAAGCTATGAATAATTTCAATAATTTCAAAAGCCAAAAACAAAATCAGAATGAGATGAACGGTATTCCTTCATCAATGAACCCTATGGGACCAAATCATATGGTTCCCAGCCCTGTTATGTCAACGCCAGTTCCAAATAATGTCGTGGTAAGCTCACAACAAGATGATCTTCAGCCGTTTGCAAGAAGGAACAAGACTAGTATTTTACAGCCCGTTAGAAAACATCTTGCAGCACCATATCCATCATCTGCACAGGTACAGCCCCCAACTGGAAAGGCAATACCACAGAACAATGCAACAATGCTGCAACCAAATCATCCATCAGAATGGTCGCAATTTAGAGTTAATACAATTCAAAAATTGCAAGCACTTGAAAGAACACAGGCTGATAATATTGTTAAAATATTGACACTACCTGTGGAGCAGATCAATATGTTACCTCCTGATCAGCAAGCTGTAATCAGCCAGCTCAAAGCTGAATATTTGTAAAGCACTATAGATAAATAATAATCCATTTTCTACTTTATTTTGTATAGATTTTGTTTTTAAAACTTATTAACAGTACAACTGGAAAACTTAACTAGGGACATGTTCGCGCAACCAGTACTTTAGAGATCGCTTCAGATGCAACTTTCGAAAAATCAATGTAACATTTCTCTGTAACTGCAACCATCTTTATGTTTCACGCGCTACGATTTATATGTATTGAGAGAAAATTCCTTGAAAAGATCGAAAATTAAATTGCCAAATGAAAACTAGAAGGATAGAAAGAAGTAAGCATTATGAACAAGTTGTGTTGAAAACAATATCAAAAAAAAAAATGAGTGACATTGGTGAGGTTCGAACTCACGATATCCTAAGATACCTGCTCGATTTTTGACAATAAAAAATTGCTTTAAAACCTAATGCAGGCGCCTTAACCACTCGGCCACAATGCCATGTCGCAACAACAATGTGTTGTTCGATAATCATAATCGTATTTTATGTTCTTTCAGCACGTTTTTTTTTTTTGGATGCAACATTCGTCGTTTTTTGATTAATACGGAAAGGTGTAATAGTCATTCTGGATAAGTTACTTTTCCAGTCACGTGAAACATCTTAAACCATATCAAAAGAGACAATACAAAGAGGCGAAACTGTCGTATTATAGATAATACTATGAGGCATTTTACAATTGATTTGTCGTATTATAGATAATACTATGAGGCATTTTACAATTGATTACTAAGAATGTGCCTTATGATTAGTAAGAATGTGCCGTGATGCTACTAATACAAAGCCGTTTAATCATTAGGTTAAATAATCAAGGAGAAATGAAACTACCATTATATAAAGAACCTAAATCCTCTCTCTAATTACACATTTTATCATTTTATTATTTATTTTAATTCCTTTTAATCAAGGATCCTACTTATTAATTATTGATATACAAATTGTATCAGTTATTTATTCTCTACAGAGTTTTATATTTAATATATTTTCTCTATTACACACAAAAGTAAACTCCAATCACTTCTGATCCTTCAAGTGATTTACTTTTAACAATCTTATTCTCGAGTTACCTAAACAGTAATTCCGATTGAAACAAGGTGTCTAAGTAAGTTCAAAACGTGTCATATTAAAGATATACTATGAGGCGTTTCATATATTATTACTAAGATTTGTCTTATGATTAGTAATAAGAAGGCGTCTGTCTTGTTACTACTAATACAACGTTGTTTAATCATTAAACTGAATAACCAAGGAGAGAGGAAACTACTATATTGTATAAAGTATTAAATACCTTTTTTGACTTATGTCTTTTATTATATTATTATTTATTTTTTATTCCTTTTAATCAAGGATCTTACTCATTAATTATTTATATACAAATTTCATTAATTATTTGTTCTCAACAGAGTTTTATATTAAGTATATTTTCTCTTAAATTAAAATTAAGCAAAGTCACTTCTGGTCCTTCAAATGATTTACTTTTAACAGACATACAATCTCGAATTACAGCAAAAGTAATTTTGGTTCAACTCCCTTGATTTCTGATCCTTCAAATGAGATACTCTATTTGAAAATATTTCTCTGTAACAGTAAAATCCATAGTTTTACTTGTGAAATATATATATATATATTATATTTGTTAGTGGAGTGAAGTTCATAAAATTTAAAACAATCCAATCTAATCACTACAAAAAACTAATTAATTTTTTAATTCGAATATTATTTTCTGCTTAGATACAAGGTATTGATTGATTAAACAGAATGATAAGTATCAAGCTATAAATACAAAAAAGTCATATTTTCTAAAAAAAAGAAATAGTGAATGCATATAAAGCCAAAGATATATACATAACGATATAGTAAGAACTGTGAAATATCTATATTGGCCTTTGAAGTTCTCGCTTTTAACTTAAGTGAAGTGACATCCTATGAATTTGAGTACATGTAAGTGCCTAAATAATGACGCGTCCATAATTCAGTATCGAAAAAGCAAAAGAAAAAAAATATTTCATAAAATGTTTACAAGGATTCAACGATATTCAATAGTAAAATATACAATAGCTGTACAATTGGTGGTTATTTTCCATTTAACAGAATAAAAGATAAAATCAGGATACTTTATAAGCTCGACAATTTTTGTTTATTTTTCATGTTAGTTAAGCATGCATCATCTCTGAACTCATCGCATTAAAAAAAAAAAAAAAGAAGAGAAAGAGCAGAGAATATTAAAGAAGAAAAATTTTATTAATTTTTCAGACTTCATTACTACACCATAATAGCCATCTTCTTACACTATTAGAACTTATTACTCATAACATAATAATACAAAATCCCCCATATTAAAATAAAAATGGTTGCTAACGTAAATAAGAAGAGAAGTATTTCTCAAAGGGATAGCGAATCCTCGAAGAATGTTGAACACAACTACAAAGAAAAAGAGATCTCCGAAGAAGAATCTGAAGATGAGTTGGATTCAAGTTCCCAAGAAGAATCTGAAGATGAATTAGACTCAGCTGGCGACAGCGAAGATCCAGAGGAGGGTGAAGATGAATCAAACAAAAAACAAAAACTTCAGGAAGATGGAAACTCAAAAACAACTAAAGAACAACACGCTGAACAAAGAAAGCTTTTGAAAGAACGTAAATTGAAACGTAATGGAGGTATTGAAATTGAAAGAATTAAATCATTGTGGGAAAAGTTAAGAGTTAAAAATCCACCTATTCCAAAAGAAGTTCAAAAAAAATTATGTAATGAAATATGGGATCTTTCAAAGGATTGTATCAAAGATTTAGTCTTCAAGCATGATTCTTCTAGAGTTGTTCAAACTTTAGTCAAATTTAGCACTCCTGAAATTAGAAAAAATATAATTGCAGAATTGAAGAATTTCTACGCTGATTTAGCCAAGTCTTCATATGGGAAATATTTATTGATTAAACTTTTACATTATGGAAGCAAAGAATCAAGACAATTAATAATCGATGAATTACATGGTCATTATAGAAAGTTATTGAGACATAAGGAAGGTGCTTACGTGCTCGAAGATTTATTTATTCTTTACTCAAATAATAAACAAAGAAAGCAAATTCTTAGAGAATTCTATGGGTCTAAATACGCTCTTTTCAAAGATACAACAAAAGACGGAGAAACAATTGTTGATATCGTCAAAGACAACCAAGATAGTAGAAGTTTAATTGCATCTAACTTGAACCAATCAATCACTGCAGCAGTTGGCAAAGGTTCTACTGGTTTTCAAATTTTGCATCATATAATGAAAGAATATATTCAGATTGCCACTGATAAAGAATTTGCTGAATTCATCGAATTATTGCAAGATCAAGTAGCAGAATTAGTTCATACGCCAGAAGGTAGTGAAGTTGCCTGTTCTATTATCGCTAAAGCTACAGCTAAACAAAGGAAAACTATAATCAAGAATTTAAAACCACATGCCAGAGCTATGATCACTAACGAGCATGGTAACTTAGTCCTTTTAACAATTTTTCTCACTGTTGATGATACTGTTTTGGTTTACAAGACATTTAGTAACGAATATAATGAAGATATGAGTGAGTTAATCATTGATAAGTTTGCCAGAAGACCATTTTTATATTTATTATGTGGATTAGATGGTAAATATTTCAACCCACAAGCTTTGAAAATTGTGAATCATTACATAGAGTTGAGTACTCAAACATCAAAGAAACCTCAAGAAACAAGAAGAAGTGAGCTTTTAAAGAAATTTCTTCCAAGCTTTTATGAATGTATAATCAAATTCAACGGTAAAGTCTTTAACGAAAATATGGGTTTGCAATTTGCTACCGAACTTTTAATTCATGCACCAACTGGAGAAAGCGAAGATTTAAGAAAAGAAGCAATCACTTCAATTGTAAATGCATTTGTTGGTGATATTTCTGATGAACTGCATTTTGTCAACAAACCGTTCGCTTCTAGATTTTGCAAAACTTTGATTCAAGGTGGTCAATGGAATTTTAAGAAACAAGTTGTGGAGAAAGATAACGAGTCTGGTTTGGGAGTTGATTTCTCTCATAAATTAATTGACGTTTTAGATGAAGATTTGACATCTTGGATAAATTCAAAGAATGGCTCATTTATTATTGTTGCATTATTTGAATCATTGTCCAAAGAAAAGGACGATGCTAGCAAGAACTTTGTGAAACTTGTTAAAAAGTACAAGAAATTGTTGAACAAAGTTTCCGATGATAATAAAGGTGCTAAATTGCTATTAACTTTAATTGAAGGTAAATAGGTGTTCCGTTTTTATAGGTTTTTTCTATTTTTGAAAAAAAAGAGCATTCAGAAATACAAAATATAAATTCATTTAAATCATTTATTAATTATGTTACTATGACTGTAGCTAGCTAGCATATTACTTTCTTTTCTTTTGCTTTCTTTTCCTTTTTTAATCTTTCAGCTTCTTTTTTATCCTCTTCCTCTTGTAGTTGCTTAGCCAATAACAAATCTGACTTTTCAGTTGATAAGTTGCCATTAGTCGGATCTTGAAACTTCGTGAAATTATCATTCGTCACCTCTGTAAAAAATGAATCATAGAATTTTTCATCACCTGTGAACGAATTCAATTCTTGCCAGAAAATATTTAAGTTTGAGAAACCTTCGTCGGTTACCAATGCATAAGTTTGACCTTCATGTTTGTAAATCGTAGAAAAATGATCATTTCTGAAAAAAACGGCGAAATTTGCTGCATTTGTATTATTTGACCATAAGTTTTTAAGCCCCTCATTCGTAAATTGTATGGAAGTTTGATCTAGCCAAGAACATACAAGTTCACTTGCAAGTCTTAGAATGTTTTTTGTCTCATTAGTAGGCTGAGATTCATCATCTTTATTATCATTTGACAATATTTCGTCCACATAAATCACGAAATTTTGACATGAATCAAAATCTTTTAAGTACGATAAGAGCCGCGTCTGAATATTAGACTCATCACTTTTGGGGAGAACCCATCCATGATACACTGGGATTCTTAAAATTTTGAATAATAAGTATTCAGGAGAATAATTAACTTGTGGAATATCCTTTGAAGCATCGTTTTCTGCGCTGCTGCTATTGTTTAATGTTTCCAAATTTGCAGGATTGCCTGGGTCCATAATTTTAAGAATTGCTTCATCGCTGAACTCCATTGTTGAAATACCGTTGCAAATTGTGCCTGTAACAAAGTTTGGATTAATATTCAACCCGTAATAAAGTTTGGGTAATAAGTCAAGGATCGATGAGACATCCTGCGAAGCAAATCTTTTATTGCTGCTGGCAGACAATATAAGAGAAGCAATGATCTGGTTCAAAAGAAGCAAGCTTATTTTCTTATTCTTTTCTAGCAAAAGAATAAGCTTATCAATTTCAAGATTGATGGCATCATCATATAGTGTCTCGTGCTTGGTGAATTGACGGGTCAAAATCATACAATTCAACAACGCAATTAACGCACATGGGCCATTTTCATTCTGTGTTATGATTATAGTAGTAGTCAAGTCCTGGATGTTGGGATTATACCAGACAAACTGCCTGGTATTAAACACCACTTGGGTCAAGTCACGTTGCTCGCTTATCATCTGCTGTATATTTTTGCTCCCCTGGGATAGAATATGTGTGATCTGTGTGTTGGCTTTGAACTATGATACTAGCGAGAACAGTTCGCCAGTGATAGACGAGTCGTAGATATTAGAGCTGGTGCGGTGCTTGTGGATTTAAAGGATTCTAGATTATCCAGGAATGTTCTATTCGATAAATCTGTGCTTCCCTGTCTTTCCCAATTTGCAAGAAACGGTTCTTCTCTTTGCAAATGCAAACGTATCTATGGTCTACCTAATAAAAAAGCCGGCTGAGAGCTGGAAACAATTGATAATATGGAAAGCAGAATACCAGAATACCGGCGTAAACTTAATCAATAGATCCAATTATTGGATAGATTTGGAAAAGCAATCCCCAGTAGAATTCTTGGCTGTAATATGCGCACATACAAAATTTGGAGCCAGCCAGCCTTTTTCAGCCGTTAAGCCACATGTACATTACAATGCCTGAGAATCAGCTGAGTTGACTCAAATATCTCAAAAAGACGATGCAATGGGCATTTAGAACCCTTCTCTTCGAGTAGTTCAAGCTCAAAATTGGATCTAAATGTCAAAATGGTGTTATGTGGTCAATGTTAAGAATAGACTAACTTTATTTTTACTCATGATTAATGTGCGTACAAGTTTGTTTGGATTTTTTTGCCTACTGCATGAATTTCAACATGAGAAAACAAAAACAAGAGACCTCGTCTATGCACGGTGAGACACATTTGGTAATACCTACTGGCTCCTTAGACCAAGCAGCATTGTCCTATTATTGATAACAATAAGTAACTGAATTTAAATCGTGCAGAATGCCATAGAGGAACCGTTCAGGATCCAGAGAATTAGAGAGGTACAGTATACAGACTATATAATAAAGTAAAGGTATCCATGTTTTTTTTAATTTTTTTTCTTTTTTCGAATTATTATTCCTATTACTTCTAACTGAGCTCTTTAGACCCTTGTAATCCCTTGTACAAACAATATTGCAACCAATAGTGAGATAATATTGCTATTAGTAGTGAAATAATATTACAATCAATAGCGAGATACTGCTTACTTGTTTCCACCCAGCTGCCTGTTGGATAAAGAAAATTTGCCTGTCAACAAGCATAACAATATTTTTAGAAAGGAGAACCCCACTGGTTTCTCTCACCATCCAAAAGAATCCTATAATTTACTGCAACTTTATCGCCAATACATCTGTATTGTACACATATCGACTTCCACTTTCATCCACACCTTTTGGCCACTTTAAGCATTGCTTTAAAACTCGAACCCACAGCATTCAGTACCTTTCAAAATGATGAATGTTTCCGCTAGTAGAGACTCCTACATGATTGAAAAAGGAACTCCTGTCACAAACGCCACTTACTTTGCTGGCCAATTAGTGTCAAAGATCAATAACGATGAGTTGTTACCAGAAATTGTCCCAAGTGATATCGTAGTGGTAAAGAAAAGAATTCCCACCACAAGGACAATTTATGAACTTAACGGCGAAGAAATTAACCCTGTTGATTTACTTTTCGAGAAAAGAGCAATTGAAAATAGCACAATGGGCCAATTCAAGTCCAATATCAAAAATAAATTCGAAAAATTCAAGAACTACAATGAAGTGTTCATGGTCAAGAATGCTGCCCCAGATAGAAAGGTTGCAGGCTTTGCAAAACTTTTGAAGAGACGTGAAAGTAGTTTTAATCACACTAGAAGAATAGTAAGCACAGGCTCTTACAATTCTGTCATTATTAATGACGATAAGAAACAAGAGAACAACAGCAACAACAATGCTTTGGAGAATGAACAGCCTGTTAAGACTTATAGTGAGATTTTGAGAGAATACTACATGTATTATTTCGGCGGAGCTGCTGATACTCAAGTTAAGAAGAAGAATAGAATTACTATTAAGATGGATAAGGATATTCCTGGAGGTAAGAAAACGCTCAAGAAAGTGTACAAGAAGAGCAGAAATGGTTCTTTAATGCTCATTGATGTTATTGAACAAGTAGATTCTGGCTCCAAAAAGGGTAAATCTCCATGGTTTGCTTCATGGCTATTCTAAAATCATTCTGCACCTGTTTCTATTAGTTTGAGTCGGCAACAAATGTTTCGCCGTTGGCTTTTTTTCTGACCTGCAAGCTATGTCATCAATATTCATTTATTCTCCCTAAAGTCAAAAGTTTTCTCATTAGTCTTTATTTCTTTTCAAGTGCTCCCTACTCAACAATAACATGATCCTCGCAGACAACTCTATTTTCGATACAACTACACCAAACTTTGCTACTTCATTTTATAATTTTCAACTACATTTTCCGATTTCCTACTACATACTTAGTTTTTTCTCAACATACATTCAACCGCATCAAAACAACTCCGCTAGTTTTTGTTGATCCGGGGATCCACTTTTCTTTGTGTGTTACTAGTTACTATAGTTTACAATCTTTCCATTGATATCAATAATATATATATATATATATAATATAAAAAATATATAGTTTATGTTCAGTTCAATAAAATATAATATATCGCTTTCCTATCAAATCTTATTGTTCCTTCAGTATTCAAATGTGGAGAATATATATATCAACGCATAAAAGAAAAAAAAATAAGCCTAGCAAAAACGCGATAAATAGCTAAACCTTTATAGATTGCCCTCAGATTGATTTAGATAATATTTATCCCTACAATATTGACACCAACTAAACCAGAATATTGGAGAAATAGTTAAAAAGTAAAAGGGAATATCAGATTCGAAACATTTGATAAAATATACATAATTGTTGCAGCATTTGACTTTGTCTCTTTATACCTTTTAAACAGAAATAATGAGCTTTGATCTCCCACCTTTGACTCCTCTATCACTAAAAGGATACAAAGATACTACCAAACATCATATTCTCACTACTGACTTAGCAGAAGATATCAGGTTCTTGCTTAGCGCAAGACTTCAACTCTACACCGAATGGGAATTGGTGTACTCCTTAGAACAGGATGGCGCTTCTTTAAATACCTTGTACACCAGAAACAACCCGGAGTTTAACGTCAAATCATCCAGCACGTTCACCGCAGGATATGGTGGAGACTTTTTCAAACAGCCAATTAGACGAAGTAATACTATGGGTAGCACTACATTATCAAGCTACCATCATAAAAAGCTGGGCTATCTCTTGGTCATACAGGATTCACATGGACAAATTTTTGGATCATTTACAAATGAATATTTCCATATTCCTGAAGAAAATGTGAGGTTTTATGGTAATGGAGAATGCTTTCTTTGGAAGACAAAGTTGAATGATATTATTTACAATGATGCGGCCAAGGTTTCCGAGAAATGCCACCAAAAAAACCACCAGCACGTTCAATTGAAAGCATTCCCATTTACTGGCATTAATAATTTTGTAGTACATTGCACCAGAAACTTTTTGGCGGTTGGTGTCAACAATTCCCACTATGGTTTATATTTGGATAGTGATTTGAGAAATGGCGAAAGTTGCAAGACTTTAACTTTTGGAAATGAGCCTTTGTGCGATTCAGGGTCTAGATTTAAAGTAAACTATGTTGAACTTTGGAAGATTGGCGGTTAATAAACGTTTCGATGGCCAAAATTTTAGCAATCATATATAGCTTGTACAATGTTTATATCAATTGCTGATGGCATGTAATACATGAGATACTACAGAACTTTTCCATTGATTTTATAAAAACAGTTTGATCCACTGTAAGTTTTATCATATACCACTTCGGCATATTATCATAAGCTTATGAGACATATATGATTTATGCTGAAATATCACAGTTTCACACTAAGTTCATCCGAAGCGTTAAAGATATTTATCATGCTTAAACTATACCGTAAGTTGCCAATTATTAATACAAGTTGTATCGTGGTATTTGCAGAAAGTGTTCGCAGCCTTGGCGCGCAACAAAAGTCGATTCAAAACGGGATTTGAAATATCGACATATGCAGACGGTTGCCAACTTTAATGAATGTATTGTATTGCAATAATGATTGCAATGCCAACGATCGAATAATAATACCCAAGAATAGATATTCAGATTATATCATGTCACATAAGAAGCAGCCGAATATCTCATCGCGCCAGTTTGCTATTACCCCAGACATCGCAAATAACTCCACAATATCATATGATAGCTCCTCGTCCAGTGTAGAAGAAAGTGATTTGGATTCCATTGAGGAAAATAACATTCCTTATGAAAGTACATCAAATAACAAGAAATCTAGAAAGAATAAAACTAGTAAAAATCCAGAGAATTTCTCTAACTTCAATTCCGTAGATTATCTCTATGAAACATTGAATGATGCAGTTAATAATAACAATGGTGTATTAGATAAAACATTGGCTTTGCAAGCACAAAGTTCAGGTATTCTAACAGCTAAAACAATAGAGTTACAAAGTTTAGAAGAGGAGGTGATAAACAAGCTACTGTTTTTAAAGAAGGTAATGAATGGTGACTCAACAAACGATAAAAGATCTACCAATTTAGAGAATGGAAATAATGATAATAAAGATCTGGCAAATGACGAGAAAATCCCTTCTTTCAAAGAGTTATTTAACAATTGTCAAAGTAATTTATTATGGAGTGAGAAAAGGCTCAATACACTTTTTGGAAAAGTTAGCAGTGAATATCCTATTGAATTTAATGAGGCCAAGAATAGAGTGCTATCAAGAGAAGAGTTTAATGAAATAGATAAAGAAGATTTGAAGATTTTACAAAGAGGTATTTAAAAGTATGCCTTGTTTGTATTGTGTACTTGTGTACTGAAAGTAACTAACAATTAATTTTGATGCGGCTGAAAAGAATATTCAGCAATCTGAAAAAAATATAAAATTGATAGAGTTCAAGAACTATATTATAATCCAGAGATTTTTAAATTGAATAATAGTTGAATCTTCTAGAAATCAATTTTGTGATATATGATTGATTGCCTTTTTTCGTATATAAATTTGTCGAAGTCAACAAGTGGAACTATGGTATCAACAGTTAGTAACTCCTTTCAAAGTAAATTAAATTAAATTATTCTACTTCATTAGTCTGATAGGTAATCTGAATATAGCTCAATCTACTTAAGAAAATTATCATTATTACTTAATAATATTAAATGCTGTATTTGGGATTTATGCAGCCAAGCGAATCAAAGGAATCTTTTTTAAGCATAATATGGTTTTGGGTTTAGAATTAATGAAACCATTCTTTAAGTTAATTTTGTCAACTTTGGCTCAACAATAAATGGGGTAGAATGAATAAGGACATCCTTATCTGCCAATAATTATATTCAATGACTCATATTTATCAGATTTATTTCTTCAATTTTCCAGTTGAAAAAGAATTCCCTTTTTTTTTACCTAGACTAACTTCACGGTGACTGTATAATATGTTTGAACTATAGTATGGCTAGAAATAGTTAATTCTCTGTAGTCAACTGTATAATTTTTAACATGTTTGCTTTGAAATACCTGGCCTTAGATCCTTTATTTTTCATCATTCATGTTTCCATAGAAATATGTGAAACAAATAGTCTATTGGGTCTCTGCTTAAATTCCATGTATGAAGTATACTTAAAATTAAGAATCGACTATTTACGGAATATGCTTTTCGAATACTTACGAGGGACACGTATGAAAGTAAAAATATTATAATATAATAAAAACATATATTATATAGCATAGTAAAATATAACGAAACAATTTAAATAATGAACGACATTAACGAAAGAGATTGGTAAAAAAAAAGACTGTAGAAGATCTAACTATATTATACAAATTAGTAGCCTAAATAAGCAATAACCAGGAACCAATTGCGACGCATAGTGCCATTTAACGGTTATTTTTTATACACCAGCACACAAGAGATAACAAAGCACCAACGAGAGCACTATTATTATTATTATTGTTGTTGTTGTTGTTATGTTGTTGCTGTTGATATTGTGGTTGTTGCTGTTGTTGATATTGTGGTTGTTGATATTGCGATTGTTGTTGATACTGTGGCTGTTGTTGATAGGCAGGCTGCTGACCACCAGTATAGTTAATAATTATAACACCTGTATTTTTAGGATCAATTTTATGAGACAATTTCATGTCAGTACACATTTGGTCCACGGCAAGTTTAATTTTTGGAATGTGGTTTGCAGAATGGATACCTTTGCCAACGATGACCTTTAAATGTGTTTGATTAGTACTACAGTCGTGCTGTATTCTTTGACTCAAGAAATACTCAGCTTCTTTCACATATAAACCATGAAGATCAATCTCATCACTTTTACTGTCCGTATTATTCTCCCTGAAAGCATATTCAGAAGCCTTCAAATTATATTCATCGGCTTTCTCTTGCTGTTTCTTAGCTTGCACAGATAGCTGGTGAGCTTCTTCCTTGTCTCCACGCTTATATGCCTTTTGTGATTGTTCAGACAAGGAAGCTCTTCTATCGTTTGCCTCATTAGCCAAGCTTCTGAAATTTTTATATTCAGAATCATCAGCATGGTTATAATCTTTACCACCAGACAAAAAATTGTCTCTGTGATAAGTATCAACCAAAGCACTTGCACTCATATTTTTTCGATTTAAGAGTATGTAATGTAAATTTTCAGTAGACCAATGTAGACTAACTTTATAAGTCTAACAGAAGCTCTTAGATGCTCGACTTATTAAGATATCTTATCTATATCCTTCGAAAAATGTTTTTACAAAGTGTGAAATGAAACTTGTCATCTCTTTTCAAACAGCAAACTTTCCTCGGGCTAATTTCTGTTTTTCGTGCACCCCGTTTTTCTGCTGTATTTTTACTCTTTTATTTTTCCGTAAGTGGGGCAAAACTTTCTCTAACATTAAAAACCAAGTTTTTGGCTAAATAAGAAGTGTAGAAAATTGGCTAATTATTGCCAAATAGAATATAATAACCGTACAAAAGTGAATATAAAATGACTGTTTATTATTAGATGATTTTTACAAAAACTATTCAATCTAGTTCGACTAATTTCTTTTTACTCTTCTTTTTCCTCTTTACTTCTACTACACCATCTATATTATTTTTTTTCGCTGTAGAACCAGATAACGATTTCTTTTTACTCTTCTTCTTCACTTTAACTTTTTTCTCAACGGTATCGTTAACATCATTAGCAATGCTGTATTCTTCAAAGCTGTGTGGTAAAGCCGAACCAACATTGTCACTACTATTGCCAGTCTCATCACTCTCAAATACAAGGTTCTCGAAATTTGACTCCACTGAAAGGAGTTTCTTCTTCTCCTTTTTGTAGCTATCCCCAGTATTACGAATACTTTCATTAAGTAAAGGCTGCCCATCTTGTGAGAATTCTTCATCTAAAATAATAGGTTTGACTTTCTTTTTCTTTTTCTTTTCTTCTTTCTTTTTTGAGAAGTTGGGCTTGTCAGTTAAATAAAACATTTTCAAATCTTCTTGAGTTGTGTCATCTTTGTTCTCTTTTGATATCAAACTATCTTCATCAACAGATTTAGCAATTAATGCTTCGGGTTCATCTTTATAATTTGAAGAATCATTATAATTATAACTATAGTCAACCACTTCATCATCATCCTCTGCGTATTCATCACTATCTTCATAATCACTATAAAAATCATTGAGATAACCTGATCTAGCTGCGCTGCTTGAAACATTATTAGCATCGTTGGATATCAAATTCGGATTTCTAAAGTTGAGATACGATTCTTCAATATCTTCATACATTTTATCGATAGGATATATTTCTGTATCAAGATCAAGCTCTTTTGGAACAGGTATTGTCCTTTGAGCATTTTTCTTGATTGGTTTTAACTCATAACCATTGAATAACATTGGTAATACCTCAGTAACCATTAAAGGTTGTTCCAAGCTATCTGAAGAGGATTGCGATAAGCATGATTCTTTAACTATCTTCAACAATTCTAAAAGTTGGATAGATCTATCCTGAATGTTGAAACTTTCCAGCTTTGATTGAATTTCAAGGAAATCAATTATAGAATCCACATTCTTCAAATAAAAAGGTTTCATTGTAGTCCATGTAAATGCATTTGATTCTAATATTAGAATAGATTGATTAGTCAAGATCTTAACTAAGGTTGTCACCAAATATAATTTGGATAAACTATAATATTCATCATTGCTAATAATAGTTGCAGAATTGAATAAACCAATTAACTGGTTAATAAGTTTATCATATTCTGGCGTGCTAAGTTGCGTGATCTCTTTTGAGTATTCCCCTATACACCAAATAATAGCTGGATAAAAGGATAACAAATTGGTAATCAATGATTTGTTTAATATCAAAGGAATTAAATTTTCATTAATTATGAAAGATCTTAAAGATGGAATTTTAACTAATAGGTTCCTGAATTCGATTCCCAATCTATAGCCTATATCAGAAATCTGATACTCTTTACATATATTCACCAATTTAACGAGCACTTCTATAAAGAAATCAAAGTCATTCACATTTTCATAATTATTTATGACAGAGACATCAATAATTTTATTAATAATCAAGTTCTTCAAAGGATCATTGTTTTGTAGCAATTTCATTAAAATATTCACAATCAATTCATAATTATCTTCATTAATAATATAATTCAATAAACTCAAGGATTGCTCTTTAATAGAGGAATCTTCATGAGTTAAGCACTCAATGATAGTATCAGGTTCCAATTGTAAATCCGGATTAAATCTGACCAACTTATTCAAAGTCAATAATCCTACGAATTTCAAATTTGGATCCGCATTATTAATAAAAGGTAATAATTTCTCAAAACATGATCTGCTTAGTTCAATATTTAATAATTCACCATTCACTAAACAATTAATGCATTCGTAGATGATAGACATTGAATTGGAAGACTCTAAGATTTCCAAAATTTTAGGTATCAATGTCAAGTTGAAATCTTGGAACCCATTATTAGCATTAAATCTACCTATTATAGCAAAGATCTTTAACAATCTAATAGTGACCCAATTGTTATTGATAGTCAGCAAAAATTCAAATAATTTGGGACCTAAAGTAATAAAAATTTTAGGATTTTTCTTACTCAACTCACAAATAATAGTAATGGTAGCAGATACCACAGATATGTCATCGTCATTTAATTTATCTACTAGTCTATCAAAGGATAATTTCAAGCCTTCGGGGTATTTCAAATAAATATTGAATAATGCTGAGACAGCTTTTTTTCTGATGTAAGGTTTGGAATGATTCAATAGCTTGATTATGTCTTCAAATATATTCTTTGCCAAATTCTCATTGACTATGTTGGATACAGCACTCAATGCCAAACTAACGTCTAATGAATTGCTAGACGTCAAATCTTTCTTCAATAAATTTGTTATCAATATTAATATATCATCATCATGTTGGAAACTTTGATAGCAGGACAAATAGCCTATTCTCTTCTGCTGTATTTTAAAACTGGACATGACTTCCAATACTTGGAAATTGGCAAAGGACATATCATATCCATACATTTGCAAGTAGCAAAGTTTCAAGACTGCCGTTGTCTTCAATTCCAAATTGGAAGATTTCATTTCTTGACGACACTCATTGATTGCGTTCTCTATGAATCTCAACTGTTCATCTTGATTCTTGTAGAGTCGAATACCCTTAATCAAGTCATTCAATGATTTCTCAAAAGTGATTCCAAATGGACGAAGCCTGTTTTTGACTTCCACTGCTGATGACATCCTGTATTATATTATATATATATGATATATAATTTACTCAATGTTCTGTGTAGTGCAGCTCTATTGATGGATATTCTACAACTACTTGTAGATGTTACTTATTGTTTTTATTGATTCTCAGTAATATTCAAGAGAAAAAATGGTAAAAAAAATAAAAGAGAAAAGTAAATAAAATAAGTAATAAGTAAATCACGTGTGGCATGTGCTTTTTTTTTAATTTTTTTTATTCAACATATTCGCTGTGCTTGAATTTTTTCTCTTTCTTTTGGAAAACGTATTAAATCAATTCGATTTGAGCATTTAAAAATAGCGGTTAAATCTATCAATTATTAGCATTTTCGCTAAATAAATTGCATTAGTACAAATAAAAATTAGAGAAAAAGTGATCCTTGATAGAGGATGGACTCCAAGATTATAGAATTGTTGGACAAAGAGGATTTCTCAGCGATAAATTACATTAATTCCTTGACTGCAGATATTGATTTGAATGACAATGAGGTTCTTGTGCAGAATGAAAAATCTTTGAGCAACATAGTTAATAATTTAGACATATATTCTAACTCGTGCCAAATAGAGATCAACGGGAAAATTTCCGATTTGAATAAAGTATTTGAAAGCGTTTCTGAGAGTAATACCAAGCTTCAGTATTACATCAATAGCTTGTTGAACATCATCAATAACTTAATAGTGAATTCGGACTCCAAGATCAAACAGTTTGCTAATAACGACGCCGTTATTACCAGCTTGATAAATTTGAAGAAGATAGAAAACAGTTTGGTTCAGGTGGATAAGCTTTTCCAGACTTCCAAATTCATTTGCACCATAAACAACAAGGAAGAGGAAGACCTGGACAATGGTCTTAACGGGAAAGCAAAAGAAAATGAGAACTCGGTGGTCAGCTTAGATGGATTCAAAGAATGTTTGACTTCTTTAAATGATATTTTAATTGAGCAATTGAAGGTTAACAAATCATTGATTAATTCGTCACAATCATTGAAAAGTTTGAATTCGATAAGCTCGTCAAATTCGGTAATATCTAACAAGATTGATTCGTTGAGCGAGTTGAAACATCTATTTACCAATATCAATAACTTTGATGAGGAATATCTGAAATTTATAGCAGGCTTGACTATAGAGAGAGGTATTGTTGAGAAAGCATTTGCAGAAAAACAGAAATATTTCAAAGACAGGGAAGAAGAAAATAAAAAACAGCAGCAAAAAAAGCAAGCAAGTGCTGATGTTAACAGCAAGGTTAAGGAACCATTGGTTGGCAACTCTGCTACAAGCAGTAAGTCAACGAATAGCAGTGGTACTAGTAATGATAGCGATACAAAGAAGACATCAGATGCGGCAACGAAAGCCAAGGCTACAGAAAGTTCAGGGTTTGGTGGATGGTTCAATTTCTCTATATGACAAGGTTTTTTGTTTGTTTTATATTGCTATTATTATATGTACATTTTTATATTATATTATATATATTAGACACATTTTGCTGTTTAAAATTCTATGATGTTTCAAAAAACAAATGGGATCATTACATATCTTGCCACAAAACTTTTATCTAGATGCTTTGAATCATTTTTTGAACCTTTTTCTGATTCCAAAAGATAGTACTTATGAGAATTGTAGCCACTTGCACCCAAGTTGATAATTACCCATAGAACAACCAACAACCAGTTGTAATCAACATGGCCATAGTTAACCAAGACAATCAAGAAACACGTAAGATAAATCAAAACCTCGTAGAGATAGTGTGGGTTAGAAACATACTTGAAGTGTAGCTCTGTAGGATGGTTGTACTTTTTTGTCCTGGAAAGGATTTCATGGTGCCTGTTTTGCAAGATTTGGGAAATCAAATTGAGAGCCACCAATATAGCAGTTAGCACCTGGCAGGGCATCCTGCTAGCAATAGAAAAAGGTTTTTCGGCGGTGTTTGCAAAGTTTGGGAGATTAATGATATTGATTGCGGTGTAGAAGAATATGGCTACAATATAATGGGACACATGGATCTTAGCAGCGGGATTAAACCGACTGACGTAATGGCACTCAAACACCCGTCTTAACGAGTGGATGAATATCAAACAGTTGATGATAATAGAGGTTCGGGAATCGTAGTGATTTATGGAGATCCCCCGACAAAAGGGAAGTCTTTCCGAACAGTAGAGATACACAACAAAGTTGGCAACCAGCAAAGATGCACACAAATAGTAGAAGTCAGTGAAGCGAGACTTTGAAATGTAGACCACATCTGCCAAGATTGGCGACCTGCCAAACTTCAATGTTTTGCCATAGTTTAGGAGGGATTTTAGCTGGAACTGGGCGACAAACACGCTGGCGATGATTGCAATGAACCCCAACTTGACGGAAGAGTCAAGGATGAGGGGCACAGAGGGGGCCCACTCTGGGGTTGCAGCTGTGGCAGTGTGTTCCATTGGTCGGGCCACAGGGTAGAACAAGCTGGAATTGATCGAGGGTGCTCTTTGGAAAAGGCAAGGAACGAAGGTAAAAGTAAAATAGCGGTGCAAAGGAACAGGCAAAAAGGACAAAGGAGACAGAAAGCAGCGGAAAACGAACAGAAGAAACACACACAGCAATCAGCAAAAGGTGTGTGCAGCAGCAGAAAAGTGGTGGAGTGGGAGCGTCGTGAGTCAAGCAGGATGAATCGAGAGTCGCCTCGGAGTCAACGAGAGAAAGAAAGCAAGAAATGGATACAGCGCAGCCGAGGGGTAGATAAAGAACGACGTGTGTGGAGGGCCCAGCGAAAATAAGGTTGCAGGCAAAAGGGCAATTCTGTAACACGCTGAGAATGACTCCTCGACGAAACGTATGGGCTCTTCTCGAGCTCTCTGATATGCACCAAATGAAACAGCGAGAGCGAAAGAAAACGAAAAAAAAAATAAGGTTTCGATAGTGTTTGAGCTGAGTCAACCTCGCAAGGCAGGACGATAGATAAACCAGTGTTAGGTGCTTTTCAATAGCAGAACATGCACACCCCAGGACGCCAGCAGCGCTGTAGACACATCAGCAGCACCAATTGCAAGTTGCAATTGTTATCCACACACACACACACACTCATACAGCTGACATTGTTGATTGATGAACACCCCCACGATTGCATACTGTTAAAAATAAAACTTTTTCAGATGTTGAAAAATTTTGAGTGAAAAAAGAGCCGCGAATGGCATCAGAATGGAGCACGTGATGCGACCTTGAAATAAAAAACAGAAAAAGATAAAAACAAAAAAAAAAACTAGCAGCGTCACCTGTAATAGAAAAAAAGTTTTTTTTGCTGATGATATAAGAATCTTGATAAATCCATCAAAATTTGCCCTTTGAATCATGGTGATTCGTGTATGCTTTCGTTTTAGATAATATTCTCTTTTTGGGTTTTTTTTTCTTTTTTTTTGTCTCGTTTTAGTATTTCTTTGATTCCACTCTTTTGATTCCTTTTTTGATTGTTGTTCCTGTTTTTTCGCCTGAAAGACTAGCTTTGAACACACACAACAACTGCCCCATTCATAACCGCTTGCTTCATTTCACATTGGACCGGAAGCAGTCGCGAGAGAAACAAACATTGCAGATACAGTAAACGACAGCAATAGCACCGAACATGTCAGGTGTGACCACCAAGATACGGGAGAAGTTGAACTTCTACGACGAGGAGCTCTGGAAGCGGTTCTCGTCGCGCCGGTTGAAGTTGATCGAGAGCAACAAGTTGTACTACAAGAAGGCCAGCGACCAGGACGAGGAGGTCAAGAAGATTGCGTTGATCTTGAGCAGCGAGTTCAGCTTGAGCGAGGACTTTATCGACGACGTCGACAAGTTGGTGCGCGCCGCCATCCAGAGCATCAGACGTAACAGAAAGCGCAGCTGCAAGAACTCCAAGAACGACGAGAACAGCAACTTCATCGTGGTCAATGAGTTCGAGAAGAAGCGCAAGAGATCTGCGTCCAGTTTGAATAACTACGCCGAGAGCAACTCTTCCACCGCCGTCTCCTCCAAGTGTTCCAGCCCCTCTGCGTGCACCACCCCGAGCTCCTCTTCGTACTCGCTCAGCAAGCCTGCTGTATCCAGCAGAAAGGACGAGCATTTCCTCAATGACATCCTTAACATCGACAATAATAACAATAACAGCAGCAACGGTACGACCAATGGTGCTGCTGCAGGCACCACCAACACTCCTTCGCCTCGCCATTCGTCCTTCGCTAACGCTTCTTCCTCCGCAAATGCGGCATTCAAGTCCGACTTCGAGTTCACATACTCCAAGAAGCAAAAATTCACAAACAACGACTTATCCAAGATGGCCATCAACAACTTTGTTCAGCCAAAGACAAAGCTTTTTTCCAGCATCACTGGCGGAATGACTGCCAATGCTAGACAACCGTACATGGGCTGCAGCTTCTTTTCCAGTGCTTCTTCCTTGAAAACGAACAAGTATTTGTTACAATACAGCACCAGTGGTGCCGCAAACAGTGGATCTCTCCACCACGACTCATCGTCCTCAACAGCCACTGCTAACAGTAGCATGAATACTGGTATTCTCAGTACCCCTGTCAGAAACAGCAGCTCTACATTGTTATTGCTGCCACCTCCATGCTGTACCCCTACCAGTATCACCAGCAAGAGACAGTTGTTAAATTATTTTGAAAAGCTGAAGACCTGCTACCATTCGTCGAATTTCAACAAGCAGTCTCCTGTCTTTTTATTGGGGAAGACCAGTCTTCCCAACTTCATCAATTACTTGTTGGTACAAATGTATCCTGCAAAATCTAATAGTGGTAACAATGACAATAGTACCTCCGTTGAATATTTAAGATTGAAGTTGAACTCGGTTGACGTCTTGCTGAATTTCTTAAAGAGATTAGACCCCGGCAACCCAGATATCAAAGCCATGAAGAGCGAGATCTCAATTGATACGCTTTATTATTTGATTGGTAGTTGTTTGGTTGATTTCAAGTTTCATGATATCATGGAATTGGTGTGCGATATTTTTATGGAGATTATCATTGTCGATTTCCCAATGATCAAGGGCTACAAGATTTTCCAAATTGGACAAAAGAGAAGTGGCTTAACCACTGATAAGAAAACTGTTGAACTTAAATTCAAAGAGCAAAGTTTGAAATTCTTCTACAATTTGAATAACTCATATCCTACCATTGTTGAGATTATCACTAATTGTAAAAAGGCATTTATGATCAATGAAAACAAAAACTTGACTTTGAAATACAACAATAAAGTTATCAACAATGACCATGAGTTGGAAAGGATTTTCAATAATGATGAATTCTACTTAGTGTTTGAAATCAACTTTGTCGTTGTTAATGATTCTAATTTCATCAACTTGATTGACACAATTGAAAAGATTGAAAATAAGAACAACAAAGATAATATTGCTAAGACTCCATTGATTACACCAAGTACAAACAATGAACAGTTGCCATCTCCATCAGCTGGATTCAAGTTAACATCCAGTGCGGGTGGACATCAAAATTATAATGTGAACACTGTTCAAAAAAGTTATAGTCTTGTAAGCAGCAGCAGCAGCAGGGTATCGCCGAGCAGAGGCTCTTCTGTCTCACCAAACAGTTCAATGAAAACGTCACCTATCTCTGCCTCAGCTGCTGCTAGTGGAAACAATGGCACTTCTATAAATAGCACTAACTATGATCGAAGAAAATCATCGTCTACCGGATCATTCTTGCTCGATAATCCATACCATATCTCCAGTGTTCAATCATATGATAGATCCACCAGTAATAGCAGATCTAATTCCGTTATTAGTATTCCAACGATTCCAACGCAACATAAATCATCTATTTCTTCATTGTTGAACAATGAGAATGCCACCGTTGGAAACAAGTTGATTCCTGCTAAGTTTGAAAGACTTTTGTGAAGAATTTTGAAGATTAAACTATATTATAGTGTATTATTATTTATTAATGCTGTATTAGTATAATAATGACATTTTTTTTATTTACCTATTTGTTTTTTGGAAATATTACTTTTTTTTTCTTTTTTTTACTATGTCCCTTTCACAGTGGACGTTTCATTACGGTTATTGCTGCTCCTACTTTGCCTTTATTATTTTAAAGCTGCTCATTTGGAGGATAGGCTGGCTTGGTATTGTTTTATTTCTCACATTTTATATTATTATCTTTTTTGGGGAGAGAAAATGAAAAAAAAAAAAATTAGCAACAAAAAGACCAGCCAAAGAAAAACATAAAAAAAAACAAAAAAAAAAGAAATATCATCATACACTAAAACACTTCAATTCTTTACAAGCTTTTATTTATTTATTATTTCATTTATTTTATTTTATATGTTTTTAATATATGATATGTATTTACTTTACTGAAGCTCTTTGTATCTTTGCACAATGTCAATGGGAAGCACTGATGAAAAAAGATGCAAATGGAGAACATTTCGATGGAAAAGATACTAATCAGAAGATCAAAAGATGAGCGTGATGTGATATGTTCAGTGATATGTTCACGTTAACACCTGCACAGCGAGACTCATTCGATCGGTGTCAAATGAAAGACAGCGCATATTTTGGAAACCTCAATTGAAACCACATGGCAGCCAAGCGAGGGATGCAGCTACCCATGAAGACTAACCACAGAAGTAGTCACCAACGGGGGGTGTGAGGTAGAACAAACTTCAATAATACGGCAATTCATGATATCAACCAAAAACTTAGTTTATCTCTTCAGATGTCGTCATTTTCTCTCAGTACTACGTCAAAAAACACGGCCGTGAAGCGAACCATGCTGTACGTCGAGCTGATGCCGTATACGGTAAAAAACACAATGCAGATATGACCACATGTTGAAAAATCAATAAATGCCAGAAACGCCTAAAAAAGACAATAAAAAAAAGACAGGGCTTTGCGCACGCAGCACAGAAATAGATCTTGCTTTCGGTATGCATCGGTGCTGCATAACCAAAACAATAATAATATATCACGTGATTCGGAATGTTCCGTTATTTTCTTTTTTCTTTTATTTTTCATTTTTTTCTGTCCTTTCAGTGCCAATTTTTCTTGGTTTTTCCTTCTCTGTTTTCTGTTTTCCGTTTCTGAAAGTCTCGAGAAGTCTCTCTTACTCTTGTCGGTTATTTCGGGAGCTCTTTTATACAAGCAAAGACGTTGGAACAATGCGAACCGTAAAAAGACGCAAATGGCGCAGGAAGGCACGTCAGCAGACATATTTTTGCAGGACACGTCCTCATTGCATGGAACCCGGTGTATCCGGGCTCTTCGCCTAATTCAGAAAGTGAAAATACATCAAGTAGAATAGCGTAGCAAATCGAAGAAACAGTTGCTTCGAGAAGCGTGGGCCTGAAATACAGTAATACAGTGACGGAGTGTTACAGCCGGAGGGATCGACAAAGATGGATCAATTGCTGCCATCAAATAGCCGCGTTTAGTTAGGGCTGTCGCTCATTTCATTTTCATTCTCTTTCGTTTTCTCTTTCTTTTTCGGTTTTTCTTCTCTTCTGGAACGCAAGTTACCACAAGAGACATATTACAATAGAGATTGACAACACAGCGCTCCATAATTCTGGGCTGCTTGAATGGGCCTTCAGCAAGATGGAAGATTTGCTGATCCACGAAAGCAGGCAGCAGGTACAAGTTAGAGGGTACGGAGTGCGGGCCGCTCTTTGGCCGCGAGAGCCACTGGAAACAGTGGAACCACAGAGCCCACGACTGGCGCCAGGTGATTAGTTAATTAATTATTATTCATTAGATGGGATACATAGAAACAACGTTAGGAGTATAGAAATGGGGGAAATAGAAGGAGAAAAAATGACAAATAGAAGACAAATGGGTGTAGATAACTACTAGGAGATATGAGCATCATCAGTAGCAGTAGACAGTAGCAGCAGAAGCAGACATGCCAGAGGACAGGGCAGACGACAAGCAGATGGAGTGCCAATTGACGGACTTTCTTGGAGCCTGCGGCCCAGGGCCGGCGTGGGCAAGGAGCTCATCAGCAAGCAGCTGGCAACACCCTGGCCGCGGCAATGGAAAAGGAGCATGGGGAACCCGTATATCATCGTAGCTGCTAGTATTTTGTGTAAGACAGCGAGGGAAGACGTGGAAAGCGCGATGCTGGCCGGCAGTGGCAGCCTGCCGGGCGACACAGACGGCAGCAAGCAAGCTAGGCAACCTGGGCTAGCAGGAGATGCTGGGCCCCTCGACGGCAGGATCCGCGCTGGCCAGCGGCGTCAAGCGCCGCGATCAGCAGCGATTCGTTAATTCATAAATAGACAAAGCCGCCAGCCCTTAGAGCTTTGGGACGAGATATTTGTGGCCCTCAATTGAGGAGTGGTGCACCGTGTAGAAGAACAAGAATAAGAAGAGGAAGAACAGAAGGAATAATAGCATGCTGGTATTACGCTGTGTTTTTTAGTTTCTTTGCTTTTGTTATGTAGAAGCGTGGAAGAATGAGACGATTGGATGGTACTTCTGGCTCTGGCAACTCCAAAAGGCGGGATATCCTGGGATTATATACTCTTTTCACCACAAAGTAAATTAACGTTTTTTTTCTACAATAGAGCAACTTTTTATACAGAAACAATACAAAAAATTACATATAGATCGATTCAGATAGAAAAAAAAAAAAAAACGCATCAGAGACATTGTACAAAAAAAAAAGGAGAAAACCAACCGATACTTGCCTGTATTAGTAATTTGTCATTGTTATCCTAATTTGTCATTTCTGCTCTCTTATTTGCCTTGACTGCTCCACTTTGCGGTTACAGCTCCGTGCCAAAATACTTCAGAAAAGTACCATTGCCGTATTTGTTGACCTTCTCGAGCTCGTTGTTGGACGTGATCCGGAGTATGGTGTCCATCACGATGTCCACATGGTCGCTCAAGAAGCTGTTGCTCTGGTCCTCCTCGTTGTCCTTGTAGATGTCAAAGTACAAAATGCGGATGTTGGTCACCCTGCTGATGTACTTGATCAAGAAGCTCTGCATCTGTAGCTTGCTGTCCTCGTCGTTCAAGACGACGTTCTTGTTGAGCAAGGACCGTATCATTAGGCAAATCATCTCGAGCGTTTTGTCACTCAAGAACAACTCGTGCTGCCCGTCGGCGTCGTTGTCGACGCCGACGTCCGTGGTTTTCTCGAGCTGCTCCAAGTTGTTTATGAACTCGTTGAACAACATCTTCTTCTCGATGTCGCTCAACACCAAGCAGCTCCCCATTCTCGAGGCCACCTTCCGCTTCCCGATCAAGAGCTCGTGGATGTAGTCTATCAATCCATGTAGATACACGGCCTCTCCTCGTTTCCCGCTTCTTTCTTCGTTCATCATGCTCAAGTTCGCAATCATCCAAATAAGCACTCGCCTGTAGCCTCGAATCATCAACATCTCGTCAAGCATCGTGAAGCACATCTTCTGATTGTACTTCAACATCTTTTCGAACAAGCAATCGCTCGACAATGCTCCGTAGATCCGATCACTACTGATATCGTACCATCTGATGTAATTATTAACGGCAGTGTCACTATTTGTGCCGTCCTGCCTGGAGTTTTCTTCGTTTTCAATCTCACACCCATACTCGTGATTGATAACCAGAATTATGCATTCTAGAACTCGCTCGCTTTCAAAGCTGCTTATTTTCTCGTCTGCCATCTTCTGGAAGTTCTCATATAACTTCTCAAACTTGACAATCCTGCATTCATCTAATTTATCAAGTTCTAAATAATACGATTGCATACGAGCTAGCTCCGCCTCGACATCATTAGCAACAGCATCATTTTTATGTTTACTATTCTTCTTAATTAATTCCAGCGCCTTGTCGTAATACTTTGAGAAATCAGCCGGTGTTTCGACCACAAAGCTTTCAAGCTCTTCGTCCTTGGTATTAAAGTATTTGTTATCTCCTCGTGGGATATCTCTCCAATCATTCCCTTCCTTGTCGAATTCCAATTTATCCTTAGCTCCAAATTTCACATTTCTGCTGTTTTCTCCGGTATTTGTATCCTTCTGTTTCGGTTTACTGAACGTTTGAAGAAATTTGATCTTGCTTGTCATCTCTGCATCTACTCCATCAACATTAGAAATCATCTCTTTTTCGTTTTCTTCTTCCTGGTCATCTACTACTTCTGCTATTGAGTCATCTATAATCGATTGATTAGTCTGCTCTTCTTCATCACTACTATCGTTCGCATCATCAAACTCACAGTAGCATCTTGCAGTATACTCCTTATCAACATATATATCCTTTTTAACAGTTTTCACAACTCCATACTCATCTATTTTTCTATCATCATCATAATCTTCGTCATCATCCTCTTCATCTCCTTCATTTATCTTTTTCCCACTAGCAGTGGTGAATTCATATTCAAAGATATACCAGATATCGTCATCCAATTTATCACCAACTTCCATATTTATAAACAAATTCCCAATCGTAGTTAAGTTATTACCTAGCACAATTAGTGCTGCAGCATATATTTGCACGTCATAAGTAAAGGCACCATCTCCGTTTTTTCTTCCAAATGGCAACATATAATTATTCAATGATTCATGTGTCAAATCGTGCCGTCTTTTTGTTGTTTCCTGGTTCAAAATAGTTGCTAACACTGTTCGAACAGCTGAACAACCTTTCAAAATAGATTTGACTAACCATGGCGTACCTGGTCCGTAGATTCCTTCATCCAACCGATCAATTTGAATGCCTACCATCATGATATTGGTAAAAGTCCGCCAAAGTTCAAAAAATTTCTTCAAGAAAGGATTGTAGTACAACTTCGGGTATTTGGAATAAAGCTTATAAATAGAATAAATGAAAGTCACTAATAAGGAATAGATCAATTCAAGATTCATGTATGATAAATTCAATGGAATCCAGTCCTTGTAAAAGGAATTGTCATAAATCATCATGTTGTCTAATAAGTCATCAGTGTAATCTTTCAAAATGGACTCCGCATCAAGCAACTTCTTTTTTTTGTTTTTACTATTGTTGGCAGTAGTATTGTTTTTCTTTCCTTCATTGCTGCTGACATGCGAATAAACGTTTTCTATAAGTTCGTTCACGGTCAATTTACCAGAGCTTTTGATTAAGCTATTGCCTCCCTGGTATTTCCTGCATGTGTTGACAAACAAAGTTTTAGCTTGATCATAGAACTCTTCGCTTCTGAGTTGTATCTCTTTCAGATTCTGTAGCTTCAAATTGTCAAAATTCAAAAAACTCATCAACCTATCTATAATCTTCACAAACTTCATACCTAGTTCAAACTCGTTGATAATTGAGTCGAAATCAAAGCTGAATAGGATTAACAAATTGCTAGTGAAATCCAAACTTATGTTAAATGTGTCGTTATTGCATGGCTTGGTAAATTTATCGCATAGCACACACGCTATTTTGAAAATCCTCATAAGCTCATCGCCTTCAGACTCATCGGGCTGGTTAGTGGAGTTGCCATGTGTGCTGTTCTTACTGGAGCCCGAGCTTTCTTGCTCACCGGCTGTGTTGTCGCTGAGGTTTTTATCTTTATCTTTCTTTTTCTTTTTTTTCTTCTTCTTCTTGGGCTGTGTGCTGCCAGGTCCGCCATTGTTGCTGTTGTTGTTATTGCTGGCACGGCTGCTATCAGCGAAGCTTGCGCCCGCACCAACGGCTGAATTTTGGCTGCTGTAAAACTCCTCATCGGTCTTATAGATACCTATTAGTTTGCCGAGGATCTCGTGTTTCTTCAATTGCGTGCCCAAGATATCAAAATCTACCTCATTCTCGTTCATGATCTGTTCCCATTGTTCAAGACCCACAAACTGTTCAAACTCGAAATCGGAGTCGCCGTCAGAGCCCGTGGATTCGGACTCAAACGCTGTCTCCGGATCGAGGGCTTCCCGACTGCGGGTGCTGGCGCTGTCCAGGGTCATGGAGAAACTCCTTCCCTGTCTTTCATCGTAGCTGTTGTTCTGCTGTCCCTGCTGCTGCTTCCTGCTCTCGAGCAAGCGTTGCTTAATCAAGTCGGCCAATATCTGCTCGTTCTTCAGGCCTCTGCCAGCAGTGTGCGAATTGACCTCGTTACGGGTATCTGTGGCGACACGTTCGCCGCAGTTGGTGCTGCTGTCGCCGGACATCGCTGTGTGCTCCAGAGCTGTTGCCATGATGCTTCTTGGTCTGTTCTCTGTTTCCTATGCTGCTATTTCTGTGCGTTGCAAATGCAGTAACAGGCCATCTGCTAATTTTACGACAATTCAGGGTATTAGTGGTATCTTTCAGTGGCTCCTGGCTTACTTAGCTATTGTTTTTCCATTTCCAATGTGAATGGAATCGAAATTGCAATCAGCATGTCTCAATATTCTCCGGATAGTATTAGGATTATGCTGCCCGTGCGATGGCAAAAATGTTAGAGAATTCCTCTTTCTAAGAGACAAATTTTTTCTCTCTTTTCTCCCACAAAAAAAGCAAATATCAGAAAAAAAAACCCACAAATACTTAAAGGGAAATACAGCTATTTGCCTATTATATTACCAGAGTTGCTAATTTTGACAGACATTTTGCATACGAAAACGTGGATCGAAAACATATATTGATTCGCAATTAATTTGAAATTATCCATATAAGCACGTACAGCAGAAAAGAATAAGAAAATGAGTGGTATCGCTAACGTATTGAGCAGACTCGCTCTTCCCCTCGGTATTGCCGCTACCGTGGCCTCCTACTCCATATATGACGTCCAGGGTGGTGAGCGTGTGATCTTGTTCAGCAGATTGAACGGTATCAGACAGGACGTGGTGGGCGAAGGTACGCATTTCTTGGTTCCATGGTTGGAGAAGTCGATCCACTTCAACATCAGAACCAGACCTAGAAGCATCAGCACCACGACCGGCTCCAAGGACTTGCAGATGGTCAGCTTGACCTTGCGTGTCTTGCACAGACCGGACGTTAACAGGTTGCCTTCCATCTACCAGAACTTGGGCTTGGACTACGACGAGAGGGTCTTGCCTTCCATCTCCAACGAAGTGTTGAAGTCCATTGTTGCACAGTTCGACGCTGCCGAGTTGATCACGCAAAGAGAGGTCGTTTCTTCCAGAATCAGACAAGAATTGGGACAAAGAGCAGGCGAGTTCAACATCAAGTTGGAAGACGTCTCCATCACACATATGACCTTTGGTAACGACTTCACCAAGGCTGTGGAACAAAAGCAGATTGCCCAACAAGATGCCGAAAGAGCTAAGTTCCTTGTTGAAAAGGCCGAGCAAGAAAAGAAGGCCGCCATTATCAGAGCTGAAGGTGAAGCTGAAGCCGCTGACTATATTTCCAAGAGTTTGCAAAAAGCCGGTGACGGTTTGTTGTTGATTAGAAGAATCGAAGCCTCCAAAGCCATCGCTACCACCTTGGCTAACTCCGGTAACGTCACTTACTTGCCAAATGGCGGTAATGGTGGCGCTGGTGGTGCTGATGGCCAGACAAACAACTCTTTGTTATTGAACTTGGGTCGTTAGAGGATCTAGGACTGATTACGTAATTTTTCTTTTTTTAAACTAACTAGAACGTTACCTAAAATTACTCAAAAAAATCTGTATATAATATATATGTCTATAAATAATATATTTAGCAACCATCATTCTTACTTATCTATTTGATAATTGTCGACTATCAAATCGGTTAGTGTTTTGATTTTGAATTTCGTGGGCACTACAGTATAAATCAAATTCGATTTTATCGAGTAATTCAAATCAATGAAGTATTCCAAGTTTTTCAAGATGCTTCGAAGCTGATCAATGCTTAGCTTCTTGTCTTTGTCTTTAATCTCTATCAATGATTCAAATTTTGCCTGAAATTTATTAAAAATTTCGAAGTTGTTTGGCTCATTCGATTTCTCTTTCTTTAAGTATTGTTGAAACCTTTTGTTCTTAGTTAAAAAACTCTTCAAAAATCCAACTCTGTTATCTAGACTTTGCTCTTTCAAATGCATAAATTCAATGTATAATTTTTCTTTATTAGGGAAATTGGCCAAGCCTTCCTGTATCAATTTATTTTGATACTTTTCACGAAACTCGGAATATAGCCGTTTTGCTTTAAATGTATTGGTGAGGAACTCCAAATATCTTAGCAAATCATCTTCGTCATCTCCATTATTGCCTAATGTACCATTGTTCACATTTCCATTCAGGAAAAAATCGAATTCGTTGCTATCGCGATTATCATTCTGTTCTTCATCTATTTGGTCAACTTTTTTCTCATCTAAGGCAGATGAAGCCCAGGTGTTAAACAACTCTTTTCTTTCGCTATCATTTTCAATATCGAGATACCGCTTATCCAAGATCAATTTCTCACTTTCCATCTGCCATGGATTAAAGGGGTCTACCTGATATTCAGTCAACATCTCTAAGAACCGCATCTCTTTTCTAGATCGCTGAATACCAAGATGCTGCTTCATGTGGTCATTGTTTAAATCATTATCATTGCTATTAGATTCTTCTTCTGCTTCCTCCTCTTCTTCACTGACTAATTCGTCAAGATTAATTCCCTCGCCTGGATCTAACTCTTCATCCTCACTTGAGTCATCCGACTCTTCTTCGGATTCACTGCTTGATTGTTCCTGATGGAGCTCTTCCGTAGTGTTTTCTACTGAATTGGAATTATCCACCGTTCCATCAGTGCTTGCATCACTACAGTTATCAATATCTTCATTGCCAATATTATCACTATCACTGTCATCTTCATCACTACTACTTGCATAACCAGATAAAGGTAGCGCCCTTGACTTGGAAAGCGTCTCTGGAATTTTCTCCTGCTGCTTATTGCTTTGTTTTTCTTTACCCATCATTATTTTATCCAGATCTACTTCGTCTTCCCAGTCTATTTCAGCAGTGTGCTGTTTCATAAGCATGGTCTCTTCTTTATCTTCTGCATCATTATGCTCGCTAAACTCTGCTACTTTATCGAGCCCACTCTTGTCATTTCTGACCCTGTCTACCCTCAACCCACGGCTCTTAGCAATCATCGTCAACAACCAGTCACGGTCCAAGCCGTTAATCACCAATTCCGCAACCTCATCATTGGGGTAGTTCCAGCAGGACGTCTTAGTTATCCTATTGTAGTAGTACCTGTTTCCTGTATCTGTGAGGACCAAGGACCATTCATCGTTCAACTTTATATCATAAACCGGTTCCATTTATCAGCAATTTGTTCTCAGCTGTCTATCGGTATGCCAAATGGTCTCCTGCCAATCAGCTTCTCTTAGATATGCCATTTAAGTACCATCTCATAACATGTATTCCTCATATTAGAAAGTTGAATATTTCAAAACCATTTCGAAATATTCAAATCAGTGCTCGCAACTTATAATGGTTATGTGCGATGTCATTTTTTTTTTCAAAATTGATTCCTTTTATAGAGGCAAAATTCATAGAAAGAAAAAAAAATGGAAAAGAAGCCATACGAAGAATACGTAAAACAATTTGCCTTCGTGGGTATTTAGTGAACTTACCAGATACTGATACAAAATCACTAACTATATCTGTTAAATCTGGAGCAGTATTGTATTTGGATACTAGAATAGCAGCAATTGAGCTTATAAATTGTCCACAGAATAGATAAAATATATAATAACTTCAACAAATACATAAATAATGGGTTCCAGAAGATACGATAGTAGAACCACGATTTTTTCTCCAGAAGGTAGACTCTACCAAGTAAGTATTGCAGACAGTTATTGAGGGCCGATATTGATCTCGGGTCAATTTTGGTTTTCTTTTTGTTGTTTTGTTTTTTGTTCTTTTGCTTATGGAGTATTATCAAAGTGAATGCAAATATTAACAAAGATTCTTTTATTTTAATTGACAGGTTGAATATGCATTGGAAGCAATCAGTCATGCTGGTACATCGATCGGAGTGTTATCCAGCGAAGGTATAGTATTGGCTGCAGAAAAGAAGGTGACAAACAAGTTATTGGAAAAGGACCACAGCGAGAAGATCTACAAGTTGGACGACCATTTGATGGGCGCGGTGGCTGGGCTCAATTCTGATGCAGACATATTGGTGAACACTGCCAGAGTGTATGCGCAAAACTACTTGTCCACATATAACGAAAAAGTCCCGGTCGAGTCTTTGGTCGAGAGATTGAGTGATATCAAACAGGGTTATACCCAACACGGTGGTTTGCGACCATTTGGTGTGTCTTTCATCTACGCGGGCTACGATTCCAGATTCGGGTTCCAGTTGTACACCTCTAACCCTTCTGGAAACTATTCCGGCTGGAAGGCCACCAGTGTTGGTGCCAACAACTCTGCTGCACAAACATTGTTGAAACAGGACTACAAAGAGGATATCACTTTGAAGGAGGCCCAAGATTTGGCCTTGAAAGTGTTGAGCAAGACTATGGATAGTACCAGTTTGTCTGACGGGAAAATTGAGTTTGCTACTATAAGCTTGAAGAGCGAGGACTTGCCACAGGTTAAAATGTGGACCTCGGATGAAGTGGACAAGTACTTGAAAGAATCTGGAATTGTCAAGGACGACGATGAAGACGACGAGATAAACACAGATGAGTAGGCTCATTCGCTGAAACTATATATAAATTTAGTTATAACTGGTGTACACATCTAACTATACATATTTCAATCGATAAATAGAATATGAAAGAAACGTAGCAACACCTGATCAACATTCACATATTCTGTGTGGTATTATCATCACCTAAGAGACCAAAGTTTGGCATACCGTTAGATTAATTTACATCACGTGCTGAGAATAACCTTTTTTTTTAAAAAAAAAAAAATAAAGATTTCGCAATATTCACTATATTTTCCTGCTTGAAATTAGGGTAAACACAGCAAGCCCCAACAATAAAGTTTTATCGTCGTTGATGACGATTCTCTCCAGATATTGAGAATCCTCCTTCTACATCTCATGAAGCCGTACATTACTACTTCGGGACAGGCAGTGGGCTACAGAAACCCTGAATTCCCATCATTGACGTTCAAAATAGGAAATGACGGTGCCGACTCCATATATCTCTACGATGCAGGCATGATGTACTTGTTCACGCTATACTGGACTATGATTATTTTCATTTCGGTTTACTTGACAGCTGGATCTTTGGCAGCCCTTTGTCCTCTTTCCAAGAGACACATCATGTACTCTGTGCAAATCGTGTTGGCATACGTAATATATGGCGCATGCCAGGCGGTGGTTTCTGGTTCTGTGGTGGGTCTTCTATTGGCGGCTACGTACAAAACTGGAAGTTTCCCCATGACTACCTGGCTTCCTTTTGTGATGGGCATCGCCCAGATCTTGTTCGTGTTGGTGTCCAGTTATCCGTCCACGAGTGTGCTTATCTGATGAAAAAAGAGGGCAAGCTGAATATTATTATGGGTATCGATGGAAGCAAAAGGTGATAGGGCGCTTCAACAGCATATTGAAGCCTGATTATGCGTTGCTTTGAAAGCTCTTAGTGTATTATAGTATATTCTTGACAGCTCTGCAGCCAGCTCAGTAAAGATGAGCTGACATTGTCTAGATAAATGAATGAACGATTTTTAATTCTTGCCGCTTGTAGACTAGGCTAGTCAAAAGGCATTTATTTTCACCTAAAGCGTACACAAATACTTTGTACAACCATGTTTACTGGTATTACACATGGGTTTGTCCTACTGAAGTTGGAAATTATCGTCTTATTTGACTGACTGGCAGCACCTTGTTGAGGTCCATACCATTTGTTACAATAATAAGAGGAGTAGCAATATCAGAATTTAAATTTTGTATCACGTGAATATCGTGTGATATGTAAATTCTGTAAGGCAGTCCGGCTCCGTACCGGCTAGACGGAAATTAGAATATGCACATTTTGTGGCAAATCAAAATTGAGAAGTCAGCCTATGCGTGCTTTTTTTTTTTTTCTTAGAAAAGAAAGTTTTTAAGATTTTGGATTGACAAAAGGGGAAAAGAGGTGGCACTTTTTCTAAAAATCCATTATGATTTATCTTTTGCCAATATTAGATAACCTGTCAAAATAATACAAAAAATTAATACAGTCAATAATAAAATCTGTCGAAGTAGCACATCTTGCACAGCCAGTATACCCCAAGTTAGTACATTCATCGAAGGACCAAAATGAGCAAAGCGTTGATTAACCGTTCTTTGACCACTATCAAGACAGAATTGGAATTCTTGCTTGACTCAGAAGTCATTACCCAGAAGTTTTTTGACACCGTTGAAAAGGCCTTGCCTGATAGATACGTTGCCGGTGCCCCTCCAGCTGATCTCCTGGCTACTGGTGTCTCATCTGCTTCTGGTGTCTCCTCTGCTGTTTCTGTTGCATCCGTCTCTTCCTCTAAGGCCCACGAGGCCTCTCTGCACGCTGCTCCTGTTCATCTAGAGGCTCCTCCTCCAAGCTACGAAGCTACTCAGGAATGGAGAAAGACCATCTACGATTACAAAAAACAAGCACCGGAGGATTTGGAACTCCGCCTCGGTGACATAATCAAGGTTTTGGAAAAGCCAAACCCTAACTGGTACAAAGGTGAGCTCAACGGTAAAGTAGGCATGTTCCCTGTCAATTACACCGAAGAAACCTCTCCAAAGGATGCTGGTTCTGAAAAGAAGGAGCCTGCTCCTCTTCCTGTCACCCACACCGTCAGCGCTGCTCCTGTTAGACAAACTGCCCCTCAACCTTATGTCCAACCACAATCTCAATATCAGCCACAACCACAGCAATACCAGCCTCAACCTTACGTCCAACCTCAACAATACCAGCCTCAGCAATATCAACCTCAACCTTTCCCACCGCCATCTGTCAATTACTACCAACAACCTGTTCAACCGCAACAGCCACAACAACAACATTCAAGTAAAGCCTCTGGTGCTATGAAGGGTTTCGGTAAAAGATTGGGTGAAGCAGCTATTTTCGGTGCTGGTGCAACACTTGGTGGTGATCTTGTCAACTCTATCTTTTGAAGTAGGGCATATTACTATCGTTCTTAAATGTTGAATCATAGCTTACATACTTATTTATATTTAATTTATCTTCTTTCCTTTCGTAATTTATTATTACATGCATCGATTTACTTTCCTTTATATCAATACGTAATCTAACTAGAAAAAAAAACTATTTAAAAAGAATCATTTCATTTATTCTGTAAATAATAACCGTAATTTCTCCAAATCTTGGCAAGTATCTTGATCTTGTAATCATGGGATAACCTATTATCATGCAAATCTTTTGCATCTAGTCTGAATTCATCTAGCCTATTTGCTGGCAAGATCTGTGTGAAATTCCTTTCCAACAACAAAACTTCGATCAATAATTCACCAACTTGATAATAATTAGGAGAGTTCGTATCATCAGAATCGCTCATGCTTATGAGCAATCTTTCGATTTGATTCAAATTCTTCATGGTTAAAACTTGCATATTTCTTTTACTTAGATTAAAACTTTTACTACCACCAATTTGATCACTTGAAACATAATCCTTTAAATAATTGACTAACGCGATCACAATCATAACAGTAGGTAATATAGCTATGAACTTAAACACTAATTCTTGAGATTTCAATAACTGGTCGATTCCATTAATGACTAAATCTCCGTCTACTTTGGTCTTCTGAACTTGAATTAAAATAGATTGAATCAAATCTCCCATAATTAAACTTTTGATAGGACTATTAATTTGATCTTCATAAGATTTCATAAACATGGTTAAATCGCCATCTCTGATATTTCGCAATATTAAACCTTTGTCATCATTTGAACCATTCTTTTCAATTATTTTTAGTTTGTCAAAATAATTGAGCAACATTCGTTCCAAGGAGTCTAAATCACTACTTAATGACTTTTTCCCCATGATGGAAATCTGGGAATTGTCATCATGAGTCACAGTATTTAATATATTCAAAATTGGAACCTTGATCCATGTGTAATATAAATTTCCTACTGTTTTGAAGAAATTATCATTGATCCAACTAATTATGAATTCCTTATTAGAATATAACTTAATAGAGTAATTTGGTAGTGTCATCAATAAAACTAAATAGATTGGCCAATTGGATGGTTTCTTCGCCATCAAAGTTTCATTCATTTCAACTTTATAGTTCCTGATGTTTTCTTGAAATTTCATCAATAAATTGTCATTCTCCTCTTCAATGATAGTATCGTCTGACAAGATCTCATTTAATTTGAAAACATGGGAATTGCTTGATGACACTTCATTCAAATTCAAATTTTGACTAGTTAATTTCCCTAATTTTTTAATATTGTTAACCTTTAAATTCTTTAAAGTGCCAACTTTTGAATCGAAATATTTATTAAGTAGCCTATTAGGATAATTCAAGAGTAACTGAAAATAATTGATAAAGTTTAAAAAGGATTCATATAAACTGAACTTCTTATTTGCTTTTTTGGAAAAAGCGGAAAACTTATCAATTATGAATTTCTTATTATTCAATGATATATCAAATTCATAAATAATTTTCTTGGTGTCACTATATTTATTGATTACAAATTCTTTAATATTATCAGTATCGCGGAGTTTCAAGAGAATCCCATAAAACAAATTTGGGGAAATTTGTAAAAAATAATATAATTTAGAAACTAAATTATTATTATACTTCAAATTTTCAAAATAGTTCAAATTATCAATAATTTTAAAATTATAATTCACAATATCATTCAATAAATTATCATAATTTAAGAGAATCAAATATTTCTCAACTAGGATATAAAGCCTTGAAATTATTGGATCATTGGTATCCTCCTTCTTAACGTCTTGCAAAAAACCAATTAGCTCAATCTCATCATCGGTCTTAAAATTACCAAAATTGATCTCCATCAAACTTTCAATAAACTTCAAATCTGTATTATTAATACTTTTAAGATCTCTTAATTTATTGAACTTCTTAAAAATTTTACAAAAAAATTCAATTAATCTTTGTAAGTCTTCGTTGGCTTTCTCATCCTCTTCTTTGTGGTCTCTGATTAACAACCCCCCACCACTAATCTCTTTGAAGAACTGCACACTTTCCTTATCTAAAATATCTAATTGCTCTTTAACCAAATTCATCAGGTATTAATATGTATGTCTACCTTTTTGTGAAAAGATTCATTTGTGTTGAAAATATCGTGGAATACAAAAAATGTTTGGGTGATTTGCCTGTGTATTTCTATTTTGTCTTGCTTGATATAGAAAAAAAAAAAAAAAAATCAGATTGTTGTGCAAACAAGTTACTAAACTAAATAATTAAGCAAATAATACAATAATATCCAACCAACTGAAATCAAAAAAAAAATAAAACTTAGTAACAGATATGAATAATGATGGATATAAGGATTATATTATAATCAGCATAATTCAGGATAAAGGGTTTGTCTTTTCCGTTGATGATATCAAAAGGCTAAGAGAAAGATATAAAATCCTTGGGATTTTATCAGGTACATTGGCGGTGGCTCCACAACAATCAAACTTTTTAAGCGTCCCATTACAGTTAAGTCTTGAGGAGATAACATATCTTGAATTATTTCATGGCAGCAGGGTCAGAAGTAATAGCAGCACTGATAATAAAGATGTTGTAAAATTAAGTGATGATTCCTTTATTTTAGAACAATTAACAGATGGTTTTTTCAATACTCAGGAAAAAGAAGCTTATTTGAATACAATATATCAAGAATTTGAGGATGAAATACTGTTGAAAAAGCAACAAATATTAGAAACTAGAAGAAAATATGAATCAGAAATGAAAAACAAAACGATTAAAAATAATGAAAGTATCGATAAAAAAAATGAATTGATAAGATATGGGATCAGTGATAAAGATTTGAATTTAATCTTTTATAAGATTCCCAACAACTCGTTTTCATTACCTAATTATGATTTGGTCTTTGAATATGCTTTAAATAACGAAAAGATGAAGCAGAAAGAGATGTTGATTAAATTAATATTAGCAAACACAAGTGAGAAGAATTACAATAATGATTCAAAGTTTTGCAATTTTTTGAAAAAATTAGAGATGTCAACTAAGTTTCTTGGGTATGCTTTGAGAGATACTGAAAATTATTATATTTCACCGGGGATGAAATTCGGGGGTAAATTTATAATGTATCCTGGTGATCCATTAAGGTACCATTCCCATTATATCATCAATTTTTACAATTATCAGAATGATCCAATAAATCTTTTAAGAATAGTTGGCGGTGGCAGACTAGCCGTTGGTGTGAAAAAAGTGTGGGTCTTGAGTGGTATCAAGAATCAAATAGATACAAAGTCATACATTCATGAGAATGATGAAGATGGCAAACTACAGGAGGGAAACGAAGTTTCTCTTCTGCAGAAGAGGCACGACCAGGTTGAATCATTCCTTGTTCATTTGCAACAAGAAGATCAGGAAAATCAGGAAGATCAGATTATGAATTTTTCAGTAGAATGGGCAGGATTTGGTTAAATTGTTGTAATGGTTTTTTTTTGCATATATTATTGCATATAAAGTTTTTAATCATACCAAAATTATTACTCGTTATATTAATTTCAATGATGAGTGTATCTATCTACTTTGTCTACATGTTTCACAGAAATATAACGCAGATAGTCATTTTTATATTTTCTTTAATAAGAAATACCGTAAAAGCTGCATAAGCTACATTTCCATCTTTGAAGAAGAGTCACAAGACACCTTTAAATTATTCAACATCCCTATTGTTTTTTCTTATGATTGAAAAGCGAATAAAAGATGAATAAGAAAAAAAGACGAAAAAAATTTCACTGATAAATCTTTTTAGTAAAAAGCTTAATTTATAAGCGCATCGGCCATGCTGTTACATAAAAACTTAATATTTTTTGCCATATTATTATTAAGTGAAATTTCATTTTGCGTGGTAAAACGTCCCAGTATTGCATCTAAACTGCAGAGATAATAATATTCAAAGACAATAACTGATAATATCTAAGATAATCATTTCGGGTAATAATGGCAACACTACAAAAAAGGAAAAGCAAGTTGAAAAGTAGAGTAAATCGTTTGAGGTATTGAAAAATTCGATTCATTGGGAACCTCTCCTTTCGTATATAACCAACCTACCAAATAAAACCATTATAAATCATATGTCATTTATTTGATATTTGTTGAATATTATAAATATGATAAGTTATACCTATTTGGAACATATACGTATTTATGTGTGAACGAAAAAATAAAAACGAAACGGAGTCACTAAAAGAATAAAGCGAGAAAAGTGAGATTCATAAATAAAGATAAATTATGGAGAAAAAAAAAGCTAAGAGAGAAATAAAAATGTAAAAAAAAATTAAAAAAACGAGGTCATTTAAGCTATTAAACTAACGGCCAAAGTATTTCAATTCGAATGGTCTAACCACATTGTAACCCACCATGGCAAAAGCACAACCTAATTCGAAACCGACATCACCACCGAATTCACCTAGTTTACGGGCAATTGGACCGGCATACCAAGTAATATTCATGCCAACAACGACACCACCGACACCACAGCAGAAGCCGAATAAGGCAGCAAGACCAATTGGGTATCTTGATTTGTCATTGTATCCTAAGTAGTCGTAATTTGCAAAGCTGCCCTTTCTGAAGATGAAATGTTCAGACATACACATACCAATATAAATACCCAAGTAATAGGAAATCAAACTCATAAAGTTAGACATGAATTCTGTAAATTTGTAGTAAGCTGGAATACAAATGGCTAAGGTACAACAATTACCTGCAATAGTCCAGAAAGGTCTTGGAACTTTGGCAAATGGAGCCCATAAGGTTTGAGCACAAAGAGCAATGGAGTACATATTTGGAATATTGTTGGCAACAGTACTAAGAGCCAATACAACACAACAGAATTGGCCAAAGCCGTGCAAGGAATCTTCAACAAGAATAGCATAAACTAAACCACCAATACCATCGGAATCATACATATCTGAATAGTGTGGGTTAGAAAGGACAGAGGTACCACAAGCAATACCAAGAATCAAAACAAAACAAAGAGGGAAAAGAAGACCACCCATAAGACCAAGGAAGACCCTAGTGGAGTTTGAGTTCTTTGGCATATAAACAGTATAATCAGCAGCGTAAGTGGTCCAACCGGCAGCAAAACCGAAAACGGTTGCACCGAAACTAAGAGTAGAACCAACTACGGTTTCGCCACCTGGGAAACGGGTTGTTGCAGGAGCATAACCAGTGAATTGACCAGACATCTTGAATCTAGCAATTATGATAAAGAAAATGATAAAGTTTGGAATCCAAGCTAATTCTTCGTAAATATGGATAACTTTGTAACCAAAGAAAGAGACAAAGATGGTCAAGACAACAAGGATTAAACAACCTGCCCAAGGAGGTAAACAGTAGTTGTTGACAATATGAAGTAATTCGGCAGAGGCAATGATATTCACGGAACCCCAACCGACACAGGCGACGATGTTAATAACGGAGAAGATTTTGACACCAATGTCACCAATTAAGAAACGAGACAAGACCATTTGACGTAAACCAAATTTCATACCAAAGACAGAGAAAAAAGCGACAGGCAAAGCACCAATGATGGAGAAGAAGATAGCGGTGACCATACTTTGGTAGAAATTAAGACCAAAGACAGCAGGACCCAAGGCACCCAAGGAGAACGTAGCAATAACCATATTAGCACTAAGCCACATAGAAGAGGCTTCCCAAATAGATGGGGAAGTTCTTTCTTCTTCTGGGACTCTTTCGATACCTCTGTTTTCGGCCTCGCCTAATAAGAAGCTGATAGCTGTGAGGTAGAAAGGCTTCTTTGTTTCAAAGGTGTCATTTTGTTCCGAAGAGTTGGAAATCGTAGTTTCCAACTTTTCTTGCTTTTCGATATCAGCCATTTTTTTTTGCTTGTTGTATGTACTGGATGCAGACTAGTAAGGGATGAAGACTTTTTCTGTTCTTTTGACCAAGAAAGAGTGCTGTAAAGTGAAAGCGTTAAAAGAGAAATTAAGGGCTGAATGCTTCTTGCTGATCTTATTAGAGGATTTAGAAGAAAACAGATGAGCTTTTCCCTTAAAAGTTTCGGAGGAAATATCAGGTAATTTATAGATGACTAAGTCTCTGTTGGCTCTCGCTCATCTTGTTATCTGTTATCGCTCGTATTGGGAAAGATGCTCTCGTCGTGTGTGTACACAGAATATCAGTGCTGAACAAAAGAGAAAAAAAAAATTCCTGTGGTGAAAAAAAGCCCGTTGGAAGTAAGGTAAAAAGAAAGAAAGCATCGACGACGAGTCGGCAGATAGTAAGAGTGAAAAAGGAAGCTGCTGCACCAGCGAATAATGTTAAGGGGATGGATGCAACTTGACTATCAAACCTTGTTTTCTTATTGTAAAGAAAAAAATTTCTCTTTCTTTTTGTATTTCTGTAGCATTTGATAAGAGAAACGGAGGTTTGCTGTTCGTCGTTGCAGTGAAAAAGAAAGAAAAGAAAGAGAGAAATTTTCTTTTCTGTTTACGGTTTGTGACTGCAGAGCCAAACTATAATCTAATAAGCGCCCTGAGACAGGCCGCCCACATACCTCGGAGAAATCCTTGTTGTGGATCAAGGTGTTTGTCTGTTGACGAACACGATTTGTTGTTGTTGTGTTAGATGGTGATGTTAATTTATTATTGTGCTGACAAGCAGCACCAGTAACCTTTCTTGATAAGCTCTTTGCAGAATCTGTTTGGTCGTCTCGTTGATATCTGTCCCGATAAGCATCTGAGTCAGGCAGGCTGTTTTTTTTCAAGAACATAGGGCTGTTTTTGCTTCATTTGAGCTGAATCATTCGCGAGTTACCGCGGTTACAGCCTGCATGCACTGTGCCGTGCTCCGCGGATGCTCATGCTAGTTTCTGTAAGAAGAACATTGTTGGCCCATGAAGATGCTTTGTTTTCCCGCGGATACAGCATCGAACGGCGATTCTGACCTTTCCCTTCTTTGAGAAGTTTCTTATCAAAGGTGCTGATCGTCGTGGACGCCTCCTATTGGCCAGAGAACACGTACACAGAACCGGCCTAAATGTCATCAAGACCAACTGCAGGGAAATGTCAGCTCAAATTTCATCTGAAATGTCACCCAAATGTCAGCCTAAATGGCAGCCGAGATGTCACCCGGAGCACAGCAGTGAGAAGATACATGTCATCCAGCCCCAGAACTGCGACCGGCTGCTGTCAAACATGGATAGCTCATGCTGTTATCTGCGAAGCAGAGTCCTAATCAACTTGATCTGGCTCCGCCAATAGATATAGACAGGACAGCTTTCTGTGTCCACCGCGATGCGGGACAAGCCTCGGACTCGCAGAGACCTTCTGTTCTTCCTGACCCATATACGTACCCCAGAAACTGGCGGCCACCCTGGAGATTTCAGCAACAAGCAAGCCATATCTATTCTTTTTGATCATTCAATTTTTAACGTTCAATTTAGATTTGCAATCGTTTGATTGTTCAGTCATCTTGCTCATGCCGGAAGCCGTTTTTGTCAAGATACCGGCAGATTGCAAGACCGGCTTTTGTTGTTTCGTTGGGTTTTCGCAACATGCATTAGCCCTGGTTTCTGATATACTTCTCAGATCTGCTGCCTGCTTACTGGCGACTCAAGTTACACAGAATAGCTTAAAATATTACCTTTTACAAGAAGCATTGTTTACAAAAGAGAAGATAATAGATGTTTGTCAAGATAATATAAATTCTGTCAAAACAGTTC
Organism: Saccharomycopsis schoenii; assembly: GCA_010994365.1. NCBI lineage: Eukaryota > Fungi > Ascomycota > Saccharomycetes > Ascoideales > Saccharomycopsidaceae > Saccharomycopsis > Saccharomycopsis schoenii. Next base: position 570,217 of record JNFU01000009.1, on the reverse strand, counting down.
TTGTTATTTTTGCGAATGGGGGAGGGGTTGATTCCCAAACTTTTTGTTTCTTTTTCTATTTTTTTTTCTTGCCACAGTGGAGCTTCCTCCGCCGAATTTCATAATATGTCAACATGACATTCTTGCGATAATCCCAGCCTACAGAAAGCAATAGATAGGATTGCCGGATTGATGAGGTCCTTGATATAAGAGATAAGATTAGAATAAAACTATATCTGGAGTAAACAAATAGATGTAGACAAAAGAAAATAAAAACAGAAACAAAAAGGAGGGCAAATGGTACAAACTAGGTAAATATACATATAGTCTAATGTCCAGCGAAATACGTATTCCAATTTCTAGCAGCTCAGCATTCAACGAAAGCACGGTAGGAGACAAACTTGTCAGACTCGGAAACCAAATCAACAGCAGTACCAGGAGCAATAAAACAGATGTTACCTGCAACCAACGACAACTTGTTATTCTCATTTTCAACGACGTCTCCAGCACCTTCCGTGACAATCATGATGCTTGGGCCGTTGATGCCTTCAAAATGTCTCTTACCTCCTTTGTGTTTAGACAAGTCAGTTCTCAAAACAGTGAACTCGTCGATTGGTGGGTCATACAACTCGGCCTTGCCGTCACCAGAACTTCTTTTGTCAAAAGATTCAGCAACCATCTTCTGCTTTTCAACAGGGTCGTAAGAATAAGTAAGCATCGACACAAGATTGTCGACGTCTTTGAATTTAGGAGTGAAGCCTGCTCTAACAACATTATCACTGGCAGCCATACATTCAATGATATCGCCAGCGATGTATGCGTGAGGATCTTTAGCCTTCAAGAAAACAGCCTCCCCAGGGACTAGAGTAACATAATTTAACAACAATGCACCGCAAAAGAGACCAACATCATTTGGAAATTGGACATCTAATCTTTGAATCAAAGAGCTCAATTTCTCACCTAATAATTCGGGCTCAGTCTTTGTGGTTTCCACCAAACTTGCTGCTTGTTTTGCTATTGTTGCTTCATCAGTTCTCATGATCTTACCAAAAATTTCTTGTAAAAGCTTACGATTTTGTATATCTTCTTCGCTGCCTTCTTTGATGGCTTCGCCGATGTGAATGCCTTGCACGAACTTTTCACTGAGTTCATCACCAAGGATTTCATGCAATTGCTTGACCTTGCCGATACAATCAGCAATATCTTCAAGCGGTCTGAAACCACAGAAGCCCTCAAAATCATTGATAGCAATAGCCATTTCAGGTTTATGATTAGCATCTGGGTAATTCTTACTATCTTTAGCGTGCAACTGTGCAGCTAGCTTTTTATCTGGATGAGCCTGTATAGACAATACCTTGCTAATAGATAACACTTTGAACAAGAATGGTAGTTTACCATCGTATTTCTTTGCAACTTTTTCACCAAGATATTTTTCGGGATTAGACTCAATGATCTCTTTCAAAGTTTTACCATTGCTCAAATTATAACTTGGAACTTTAGGATGTGTGCCCATCCATAATTCAGCATAAGGTAATTTTTCATCAATCTTAAGAGCTTTATCAGATGCCACTGAAAATCTTGCAACAGAAGAAGAACTGCCAAGTTTACCCCAACCGTAATTTTGGTATCCACCCTTGATTTGGAATAAGTTATCGCTCATTTTTCTTATTATTTAAATCTATTTTGTGATTATTAGTAAATATTTTCAAAGCAACTATGCAAAAATATGAAATATAAGAGATGTATTACTTTATTTTTGTTTATTTTCTTATTTTTTTTTTCCATCGTTTTTCTAGTTTTTCCTTCAGAAAAAGAATACGTATGTAAAAATAGTTTTTCCATTCTATTTTCGGTTCGCAAAGCACGTGAAAATGCAGAAATTCAACATGAATTGCCTATGCTCGATAAGCAATATGTTTCTAAGTCTGATGTACTGATAACGTGCTCTACAAATCAGCAATACATTATATATCTTTTATTCCAAGATGTATATCTACAAATGCGTTTATGGATCTATAAGGAAATCTATATTTTGCGTAAAAAATCTAGCAAGTAAAATAAAAAATAGCATATGAAATGAAAATGACAAAAAATCAAAAAAGAAAAATCTATGAAGCCGTTATATAAAAAAGGTACAAAAAACAGAAAGAAAAGAAAATAATAAAACTAGAGGCAATTTTGTGGTGTTAGAACTTTAACTCCATCATATTCAAGGTGAATGGATTGAAAGTATTTTGTTGTTGTTGCATCGCTTGCATGTTTATGCTTTCTTCAAGGAGCGTGTTAACATCGATGCTGCTGTCACCCTGGTTGTTGAAAAGAAGACCATTGTGGCCTCTTGGAACCTGTTGCTGAGGCAAGCTATTGGAAAGCAAAGCAAACTGATCAACTGCAGTGTTGTTGTTGCTGTTGTCAGTAGATGTTAATTGATGGTACAAGTTGTCAAGGTTATCAAAGTTAATTTTGTTCATATCTTGTTGCTGCTGGCCAGCAAATTGGTTCATAGAGGAATCTTCATCCCCTAAAGCATAATTAAGATTAGAATTGGATACAGCCTGGAAATCCTTGAACAATAACTCATCAGACTCGAGTGGAGAAAGGTCCAAGTTAGTCGTATCAATAAGATCTTCAGCTTGCAGTTGTTGTTGTTGGTCAATAGTATGTGTCATTGGTGTAGAGAAGATATCGTTGGAACCGCGGGTTTGAGGTGTGGATGGTGTGAAGTATGCTTGAGAAGACATTGGGGTGCCAAACGAAGAGAAGTTGATTGGCTGTTGAACAGGAGTTGCACTTCTACTGTAAACATCAACAACAGAGTGAATTCTTGGGATAGGTGTGACACTTCTTGATGGGATTGGAGAATCAAAATAGTTGTCATTATGAGTGGAAAAGGATTGGCTGCTGTTGTTTGAATGATTGTAGAAGTTAGAGAGCAACTGTGGTGGAAGTTGAGACATATCTGTAACTAATCTATTAATTGGCTTAGGCTTGACAACCTTGTAATCACCCTTAAGAGCAAGTGCATACTGTTGACCATTGTTTGAGGAAGCTTGAGATGGAGAGTTGGTAATGGCTTTTGGCTTTCTAGTTCTAATTCTGCAACCAGCTTTTCTCAATTGTTCATTGAGAACTGGGGAAGCCTCAAGGCCATCGAATGATGAATCTGTGTAAACAGTGAAGTTAGAAGAGTATGTGGTAGCGTTGTCCCAATGGATAATCTTTGGTTTACCGTTACTGGCAAAGGATTGTAATTCATAAAGATCAAATCTTAATCTGTAAGTGCCCTTGAATCTGACAGACAAGTTTCCGAAGATGCAACAAGCAGCATATGGGGACTCTTTGTAAAATTGAACAGCAGAGGTGGTGGTACCTCTGAGAACATCAATTTCATCATTCTTTTCTTCTGGGAATTTTGATTTTCTTTGGTTAGCCAAGAATGAATCCATGTTGTTATAGCCAACGCATTCGATGGAAGCTCTGATGAAGTAAGATCCAAGACTGTGTTCTATGATGTTATTGTTGTGGTCGTCATCCAATTGCAATTGCACAATAGGTTGTGGGTCCACCAAACGTCTGGAGGAGTTTTTGGTTTCCTTTCTACCAGCTACTCTGGCCTTAATAGGTTGTTGTACTATCACAAGCTTAACCCTGTTTTCTATTTCGGAGACTTGTTCCTTGCTAATAGCTTTAACTTGATTCTTTAAATATTTGACCATTGTGTATAAAGGAGCAGTAGTATGTAATGTGTTTGTGGTTGAATTGGATTGAATTGAAGAATATTAATTGGTAAACAAAGAAAGAAAAAAGAATCCATTAACAGTTGCTATCCAGAAAAAAGGACTACATTGATCTTTATATATACCTTTCCCCAGGCTTCTTATCGAAGAAGAAAATTCATAGAAATTAGTTTCTGTGATAGTATCTTTGCTGAAACTTTTTCTGTGGTATGGCAGTAAAACATGAGATTGGTGAAACGTTTCATTGATGCAGGTTCATGCAGGTGTGCGCTTGTGAATGTGCAAAAGCTTCCTTTTTGGGGAACCATCGTTTACCATTCTTCGCAGTATGTTTGAAACAAATAGCTCAAAAGGTCTTTAAAACACGATCTTCTTGTAATAAAACACACAATCCAGAAAAATAAAGCTAACAAGATGTTGTGAGCATAGTAAGTACAAACCCTGTTTCTTTCTTTACTTTTTCTCTCATCAGAAAGCCGAGGACTTTTGCTGCTTTTTCTGTCTTACAAATTAAAGCCCCAAGTCAATTAAAATGAAAATGCCAATGATAAGAATCATTTACAGTAGCTATTTTAAGTAAGTAATAAGTATTCCTTTAAATTGGGGGTATAGTTTAATTGTTATTGTTAGTATCCTGACTGCTAACCCGGTTATTCTTTTAATAGGCCGAGGTTAATGCTCTGTTCAATTGTTTATTGGAGTGGCGGGTTGAGAAGCGTCAGCAGGAGGATTTCTCTAAGTGTTTTACTGTGTTACAAGGGATCACGCACACGCACAGATATTATTGTATACATTTGTCCTGAATTTGAGCATATTCTTGCATCATTTTACCCAATAAAGAGATTTGTGAACCCTGGCATATTTATTAGTCCATCCCAAAAGAGTCGCTACAGACATATACAGGCTACTAGTAGAAAATTTATTCTTTAGCTGTATTCGATAATCGTTTCATTAAAAAAAATTGCTAGCGTGCTATCGCGTTTAATATTTGAAATGTATTTTGCAGTAGGTACCGACAAATTGTTAGGCATTCAGTTCATAATGGTAAGATTAGTGCTTCAAACACACAGCTCTATTCAACATTATCAATAACCAATCAATTCTTCTTTCTGTGAAAAACATTGTACGATTAATTAAAATTTGAGCTCCATTTGTTCGGTCATTTTACTGTTTTGATTCGTGTCTAACAAAAGCGGTCTTTTAATCTGTCTTCAAGACGGCGCATATATATTTCCAACGCAAGATTTGGAGCGGCTTCATATTTGTTAGAAGTTCTTACATATCAAGGATTTTTTCAAGTGTTATGTCTATGGTCTACGTCATTATATATGTGAAGAACTGATGATGATGATAAACAAAGTAGTAAAATAAAAGGGACGGGTCTATGTATACAGTAATATTAAAAAAAAAAAAGAAACGATAACCTGACAAATTGTTATAATAAAAAATAAACAGAGATTATGAATTGGATGGAATTGAAATTAGGCTTGGATAATTAATATTACATGAATAAAACAAATGCAGCAACAAATGCACCGGTAACTAAAGAGGATCCAAGATTAATACCTGCAGCACCAGAAGAAGATGATCCATGAGCAGAAGTAGTGTTGGAAGATTTAGTAGTCTTTGCGGTGGAAACAGTAGATTCGGCAGAAGTAGTGGTGAAACTGGAAATGGAGCTAGCAGTTGTAGACTCAGAAATAGTTGTACCTTCAGCAGCAATGGTGTGGCTAGAAGGACCAGAGTAAGTACTTGAATAGTTCAGGACAACGTAGGAACCAGTTGCAGCAGTGGAGAAAGGGTAGTAGTAACTTGAATTTTGTAATTGTGAAGCAGCAGAGGAAAAGGTAGTCATTTGATCCAAAAGAGATCCAGAAGGCAAACCGTTCTCTTCGATCATCCAATATAAAACATTGGCAGCATCAACAAAAGAAGATGGCTCATCTTTCATGTTTTTAGTATAGGTTGCCTCTGGATCAGTTTCGGTTTGAATGAAGTTGTATAAATCTAAGTCCAACGCTACAACGGAAGAAACAAATGAATCATCTTGATAGACTGCTGTGACTGGACCTTCATCTAAATCTGTTACTACGGTTGTTGGATAAACGAATGTAATCTCATCACCTTCTGGAACTGAGATTGTGATCGACTTGGTGGCAATGGTGATCTTCAATAAAATCAGTAAACTTGCTAACAAAGTAGTATAAGCGAACATTTTTCTGTAAAGTGGTTAATTTTATAATTATATTCTCTTTGTAACACGGTTGATGATAAAGAAAGTCTCAAAGTATTGCTCTTGTTTTTATTTTTCGTTCTTCTCTTTTTGTTTTCTTCCAAAAAAAAAAAAAGAAAATAATAAAAATAATAAATGGAAACAAAGTTGAAAATGAAAATGAAACGATCAAAGAAAAACGTTGTGAGTGTGGGAATTTCTTGGTTTATATATGAAGAAAGATCAAAGATGCGACATTCCGAAGGATTGTGATATGTTGTGCAATAGTAGAAAAACGAAAACATATTCGGCTCTAAAATAATTATACTACCATGTATGACTGCATTTCATTATATCGCCATATATTTTTGGAATGAATGTGCATAACAGTGCAACCACAATACTATATTAACCTATGCTGAAATAGCAGACTTCGGTCTGGATCCGTAAGCTGCATGTTGAATTTCAATCCCATAGATTATGATCTTTTAAAAATATGAGGCATATTTGTTTCATGTATGTTTGAAACTATACGCACTCCATTTTTCTCTATATTGGCAGCCGTTACTATGGAGTTAAAGATATCTAAAATTACTTCTATCTGAACACTTTCGAGTACAGAAATAAGTACTATTGTATTACCTACTATAATATATATTTAAGATATGGCTGTCACAATATAAGCATAGCTGAAGGAGCAAAAGAAAAACAAGGAAAATCAACATGAGCTTTGCCATCAATGCGTACTCAATTGATGTCAAAATAAAAAGAAATGATCATGCGCTAATAATAAAGGTGTATTTGGATCTCAGAAATACGTCTAGACCGCCCTAGTCGAAATTCGTTATTGTTATTATTATTATTTATATATATGGTCTGTCAGCCGAGTGTACTATCTAGAGGATCTATTAAAGGATAGCACTATACATATGTACTAAGTAAAAAAAAAAAAAAAAATACAGACACGATTATCTGATTCAACTATAATTCAGATGGTAAGAGAGAAATAGAAAAAGTTGTAAAAGAAAAAGAAGCTGGGACCGTTTGTAACGTGTTAAAAGTACTAATACATTGTAAAAACATAAATTGCTTTTGCTCAACCAAGTTTTTGATCTATCATACTAAGCTTTGCGTCTTTTAGCATCTTGATAACCATTTTTCAGCCGTCAGATTATATCAAGAAGCTTTTAAGCATCTTCCGATGAAACTCTTGCTGGCACCTCATTCGTGAGATATAAGGTTGGTTGTACCATTAAAAAATAACGTGATATTCATGGTTCTTATCATACCAGTATAATATTCATGTTTTTCGAACCCATTCTAATATGATTATACAATTGATCTGAGACAATTAGTTCAAGAAAGGAAAGAAGAATAGCAAATTTCATCACATATTGTTACCGTTGCTACTATTATAATTTAGCCTTGCACCAAATAAAAAGTCCGAACTTCAAAGAATTATAGAAGAGGGAAAGAATAGCAAAACCCAAGCAAAAAGATTGTAACATTTGCGAATATTTGCCAAACAAGACCAATTTAAGCACAACAGTTGGACACCAAGCATAGACAAGAGTAAAACTGCTGGCACGTTTTAGCTAACATATAAGCTTAACATAATATAATATTACGGATATAATTTCATTCTACAATTGGAAAGTAAAATCATATGTTTATCTATAGACATGACAAGAAGGACGATATGGTAATAACGGATAGTAATACTATAATACTAAGTTCATTTTGGTAGAGATTGTTTTTGAAGGAGGGCAGGAGGTTATAATATGATGTAAGTATTTTAGAAGTATCGTTGCTACTATCACCATTAGTACTATTGCTGCTGCTGCTGCTGCTTGTCGTTGTTATTACTGTCTTCTTGCCAAAATTCATCATGATTCCGTAAATAATATATTCCGCGTTCTGGAAATCTATATCCACCGATGAAGATGGGTTGAAAACGATTCCACTTTTACTGTAAACTGTGGTTAGGCGCTGAGATAGGGTAGAACTAGCTGCTGATGATGATGAGGATGCTGCTTTTTGGCTAGATAATACACTTAGGTCATAAGATATAATTGAATTTGCAAACACTTCATCGGAAAATGTCACTGTAACGGGACCAGAACTTAATATTGTCAGGATCGTTGCTGGGAGCTGTAGAGTAGTTGTGTGTTTGACCCCGGGTATTACTACTGAAGCTCCCATGCAGGTATTTATGATCAAAAAAAGTAGTGAAAATGAGAAAACGTCTGGTATTGGATGCATTGTGGAAATCTTGATTTTTCTTTGCAAGTTATTGTTATAGAATTAATAATGAGGATATTATATTGGATAGGACTGTTTCCAAACGAAAGAAGAAGAGAAAGAAAATCAGGCTAAATGAAATGAAAGGAATGGATACTGCTCAAAGGAATTAGAATCTTTTATATAATAAAAAAAAGAGGCTAAGAAGAGCCTTACTGTATATCGCGTCGTGTGTTTTTTAGCATTCGTCATAATTTTTTTTCTTAGTCCCTTTCAGGGTATATTTTTAAGTTTCTCTGCGTTTTTTTGCTAAGCTTCAAAAACCATGCATAAAAACAATAGTAGCTGCGAAGGTTTCTCAAAAGTACATCGGGAAAACATAAATAATTGTTCAGGGAGAAATGAAGATATATACATTGTCACATCTGTATGAGGATGAAAGTTTCGCTCTCAATAGCGTGTCCACTTAGAAGCACTTTTGGCTATTGTTATAGGATAGATATTAATCCAAAATAGCATTCACCATTGCATTGCCAGAGGTGAAGTCATGATCTAGTCACTACGGGAGGGGGTGGTTTAAAAAATTTTATCCACAGGAGTCAGTGATATCGATACAAACACACATTCATCTTGAAAAAGAGATAAGTATATGGAAAAAGTGTGAAGAAGTTGTCAAAGAATAAGTAGGATGTATTTTCATCGAACAAAGGCAATATGGCCTTCTTCAAAAACTACTGAGCCATGATATACGCCTCAAAACGACAAGCTATCAGCTCTACGAAAAGAAACAAGGGACCAAAGGCATAAGAAAAAGAAAGTCAATGAGCAAAAAGAAACAGAACCTGAATCACTTCTGCTCTGTTCTGCTTGGCTGCGACTCTGCAATCTACACTTTATGTCGCTCGGCCTGTTTGATCTATGGATGAGCATTAGAGTTTTGTGAAAATTACTTATCTTAAAAAAAGCATTGAATCCTGAAAAAAAAACCTAGAAATTTCTCAAAAATCACAAAAATCAATAGAAAAAACCGTTTCTTTTTTAAACCACAGATCTGTTCTGGGTTAGTTTACGTGAGTCCTTGCATGATTATGCACTAATCATGCCCTAAATGCACACGACATGCTAATGACGCCCGGTAGTTTTGAAATGACGTTGCGAGCACTGTTAGTAACAATTCCTAAGTTTTCTGTGTACATTTGCATTATTGTTAGCAGAAAAAACGGGTTTTTTTTTAGCGTGTGTGTGAGGATTAATTAATTAATTAATTACCTAATTACTTGATTAATTAGTTAAATCAACATAAATTCAAGAAGCTAAAAAGCCCAAAAGCTCTTCAACAGACAAACTTGCCGCGTCAACTATTAAAGTTTACTCACCATCAATTGTGTAAGCGGAAAACCAGAAACCATAATTAAAATAGTAGGTTCATGTAAACTGCATTTTAAGCTTTGGTTACGAGATATACAAGATATAGGTGTGTGGTGTTGCACAGGGCCATCGAGTTCGTGCGGAAACAACCCATCTCTGTGTCGTCTCGTTAGTCAACATGAGTTTCTGATGAACAAATGTCTTCACTCGTACGACGGCGGAGACTGTCGTGCAAAGCTTGTGTATATGTAAGCATCTGTCAAGAACACATTCGGCAAATGTGGGCCCTCAACCACAGCCCAGTAAAGCCCTTTTACAGTGAAAAACAACACTTTGCAGCTTTGAACGTCATTTGGTATCCAAAGATTATCCTCTGCGCTACAGACAACAGTCCACTCAACCTGATCAAACAAGGATTACGTCATCAGAGTTGCTTAATAATATGTTGGGTAAGCAGATCTGCCACCCAGGTTCTTCATACGGAGAACAAAAAAAAATAAGAATAAAAAAAAAAAAAAAAGAAAAAAAATTTTTTATAGAAGGTCAAAAAAACTAGGACCCGCAATATTCGGTACTTGTTAAAGCTCGCTGACTCGTATTATCTTGTACACCAATATCGTTCAGCCAAATTGCATGTGACTACATGTACTGATCTCCTTGGATATCACTCATTTATTCAATATACAATGTTCTCCCCACAGAGTATTCGCCACAGTCTCTCTTTACCTTCTTCAAGATTACTGGGAACTCTTCGCAATAACTTTCTGGTTTTAGCACAGCTGCTGGTTCACAGGTCGCGATCCGTGCACCTGCTGCCGAGACTCTGCGGTACTGCAAACATGGCAAATTATAAATATTATGACGAAGGTATGTCTAGAGACAAGAGCTTGCTGATCTACAACACTTTTTTTTTTTTGCATTTACTAACTATCACATTTAGTCGTCGAAGGAAGCTACATCCCCACAGATCCAAACCACAAAGTGGTGAAAGCCCCACCACCTGTTTTTGTCTTTGAAGGTAATGTTTCCCACTCGGGAGATGCCTTAGCGGGTGCCAGAAGGATCTTTGGAGGAAGATTGTCCGGTGAAAAAACCACGTCCTCCCAATCCAGTAGTAGATACATCTCTCACAGTGACAGATCAGTCAATATTGCAGGTGTACTCGTTCCAGCCGAACGTCCTAAGGAACCAGATAATTGCTGTATGAGTGGGTGTATTAATTGTGTTTGGGAACTTTATAATGACGAGTTGAGAAATTATAGACAACAGAGAAGACTAGCTGCCAAGGCATTGATGAAAAAGGGAGGTGTTTGGCCTTTGGAATTAAACCCTCCAATAAGGCTATTACCTAACGAAAATTTACCTAAAGAACTACGAAAGGCAGGCAATACCAGTGCTGCAATTGAAGGTCAAACAGAAGAAGACGAGCCCGATAGATGGGAAAGTGTGTCAATGCTGGTGTTTGCTGACCTCGAAGACAAACTCAAAAAGAAACATGAACGTATGCAAGAGTCTCAAAATAAATGAATAGAATTATTATGTTAGACGTTTCTAGCATGTGTAGTATGTTAACAGTCATTATCTGTTACTATTGCAGTTTATGTTGAAAGTTATCAATTATTATTGTAGTTTAAATTAAAAGTTATCATCGATTATAATCGTACTATATATTAAAAGTCATCACAGGTCATTATCGTAGTTTATACTACTAGTCATCATCTTTTATTATTGTGAAGGATATACAACATTATGTAGTAATCAGATAAGTGTCACCAACAAGAAAGAAAAAAAATCAACAAGCCATTTAACAAGTCATTATCATATAGTAATCGTTTAGTCAACGTCAACATGATTCTTTTTCAAGAAAACCTTTGCTTCATCAATCTCGACGAGTAATTCCTCATACTTTTCTTTTTTGTCTTTAAATGTGATAATATCATATCCCAAAGTTCCTAGAGCATATGCGCCAAAGCTCACCAATATCCACCATGGTAGCTAAAAAATGAAAATAGTTAGTAAATGACTACATTAATGCATTCAATATTTCATAATATACTTACAACCGGTATTATCTGACTGAAAATAGGTTCTGGGGTAGGGATTGCGCCAACGAACAAAGCAGCATATAATGAAATAGCAACGGTTAATGCTAAAGCGGTATCTGTGGCACGAGTCATTTTTTAGGTACTATTATTTATTATCTGATAAGATAGAATATACTAATGTGACTAGATAATTCTTGTTTAGTTGCTGAATTTAGATGTGCAAGTAGGCATATACTGATGTCAACTTCTAACTTAATCAATTATCAGCATGTTCAAAAGATTATTGTATACTTGCAAACTTGTTCGTTTCTGTTTCCAAAAAATTTTCTTTTTCTTTTTTTGGTCTCGGTAATTTGCACTAAAAAGTTAAAATGCGCGTGGCTAAATTGAGCACATGCCATTCACGTGATACAACTCCATTTACTCAATCCATTTTTCGTTGACAATATCAAAGTGATAAATCAAAAATGAAACAATAGAACTATATTCAAATATCTAAAAGTATATATATATATGGATAATTCATCATTGCTTTTTCTTATTATCCGATTGTTTTGATTTCTTATTAACCGATTGTTTTGACTTCTTATTCTTGTTCTTCTTGCTTCTGCTATTGCCTTTTCTCTTCTTAACCTTTTCCAAATTTTTTAAATACACATTTTTTCTACCAATAGCTCCTTTTTCTACTTTGACAAAATTTAAGAGCCCGTTATCAATAATAGCTAATAATAAACAGCTGGATCTACTATAAAACACTTCATCGTTGTCAAATAAAGAATTCAAATCTTGTAATGTTGGCATTCTAATTCTGTTAATATTGACAATCAATAGATGGAAATCTGGAAATTTTGAAGAATCAAGGGGACCACGCTGTGGGATCTTCACATGAGTATTTGGCTTCCACACATTATACACTATACGGAACGAAGGATCGTTGTGATTGCTGTTGTTGTCCAACATTGTCTTCTTACCTTTACTACTATATTGGAAATCCACAATTTTTAAATAATCATAAAAAGAGTACCAGCTAAATTTGTAATTGAAGAATCTACTTATGAAATCATAAATTTTGGACGAAATACTGAACTCTGCAAAATTGCAACAAAATAGTATTAGCTTGTTGATCAATGAAATTCCACCGTTGCTTTCAAAGTTTTTGATGAATTGATAATCTTGATATCTTCGTACAATGAACCCATATCTTTTCAAATAACTGTACACAAAAAACCAATCATGATCACCTGGAGATTTTAAAAGACAAGAATAACTGAGTTGTAAGCTTAATGGGATGATATTATTTTCGTTGGATGGTCCCTCGATATAGCGGTAACATTGGCAAGATCCACGTTCTATAAGGTACAAGACTTCTTCAAAATTTAAAAAAGCATTATTTTTTTTGTTTCTGTACCCGAGATGATTCAATATAGATCCCTTTGGTCTGATAATCACTGCACCAGAATTATTGGTGTGAGAATTTCTGTCAGCCTTGCTACTTCTGTCACTTATCAAAAACTTAGATAGATCGTCTAACACAAAAGCTTCCATATGGCCCTTGTAGAAGTGTCCCCTGGGTTGCGAAATAGTGGCATACATAAGATCTCTTTTATTCTGAAGAATGAGATCGTCTAATCTGTTCAACTTGTTTGGTTCGTAACCTTTGTCACCTCTCTTGGGCACTACAGCAGGTGTGTTATTGTTTGGTATGATAATGTTTGCCTGTTTAAGAAACAGGGCCCAATCCTGGGTAATCTCATCCTCTTCTTCTTCTTCGTCGGCCTCCTTGTTTCCTTCCTCATCTTCTGCTATTATATCATTCTCAAGATCATCTAATAGCGGTTCTGTTGAAAGGATGTTCTTATTTTTATTTTTAGGCGTGGCATATTCCACACCATTATTACCATTTTTTAGTCTTTCAGGAACAGCCTTAGAAGCTTCTCCAACATTCTTTGACATTTTCTATCTATATTTTATCAATTTTCAATGAATAGCTGATCACATAGCCTTAAGTACAAGTTTACAATAGATCACTAATGTATCATGAGATGAGCGAGTTAATGCCTCAGTTCAGGCGTGAAAAAGCAGTAAAATATTACGCGCGCATAGAAAAATACGGATTCTATAAAATAACGACAAAAAAAGAACAAAACGCTTACTGAAATACTGAACATTGAGATCCTTTATGAACTTTTTCGAGGCAGCAGTAAGGGTTCAAATACAAGTAAAAGCGAAAAAAGCGGTGTGAATTTTGTACTTGGAGAATAGTTCAGTGCAAAAGGTTTACTATAGTCACAGTTAGAAGCAGTATTATAAAAATGGTAGCTACAATAGCATCGGTGGTATGTTATTTATTACATTTGAGAGCAGTTGATGCATGATTGAATAAAGCACGTCTGTAAAAATCATATTTCATTACTAACAGCTCTCTTCTCTTTTTTATCTAGACATCAGAAATCCTTACGGATATAATGAACACCATCTCTCACGAAATAATAGCAGAACAAATCTTGAAAGAGAAGCATCTAAGGAGACAGTTTGGACCGGCGCTCCCCGTGAAAGACGTCAACAAAAAGCTTGTCAGTACAGGGAACAATACTAAACAGAAAACGAAAATTATCGAGGATCGATTCACCTTTAATGGCAGCGATATCGTCGGAGGTGTGACTTCCGACGGAAAAGATGTGTTTGGTAACGACAAAGTTAATGATTCCACGGTGTATTTCCCCTGTAGCAATTGCAAGAGAAACATCGCCGGTAGCAGATTTGCCAACCATATTAATCGTTGTTTGGGAGGAAGAAATAATAAAAAGGGCTGAACCATTCAAAAAAATCTAAAAGATGGGGAAAAAATTAAAAGAGAAAGAATAAATAAACGGAATGGAATAAAGAAATAATATAAAATAGCAGTCACAGCTCTAGTTATTTCGCTTTTTCAAATATAATCATGAATAATGGAATAATTCTTCCATATTCCAGCTCGAGTATTACATATGATTCAAGAGCCAAATTTTTATTATTTACATATCACCACTCTTTTGAATGGCTGTTCTATAGTGATCGTAAGATGCGTCTACATACTGCTATCAAAAAGTATCTTCTAAGTTAAAATCAAACTATAACAGAGCAATATTCAGTTCATTTATGTAATTCAGTCGCTTACCAAGTATATCTTAATGCAATTCAGACTCTTGGATTAGGCCTTTCATCACTCAAGATAATCAGAAGTAAGAGAAAGCGCCAGTGGGTCTTATCTCTGTGATTCAATTTGCGTGTATATATAAAAGCGGGTTTTTGTGCACCACCAAATTTACGTCAAAAAAAAAATATTAAAAATAGAAGGTAAAATCAAGGGCATAAAAATAAACACTTAGAGGACTCGGGAAATGATCAAAAACAGTATTATAGGTGTTTAGCAACTAAACCAAACAAATTAGGATCAACAGATTCCACATAATTATAATACATCACTCAAATTCAACGTATAATAAAATAATGACCTCTACCAGAACCACCAATAAAGCCTCGCCGGTATTCAATTCATTTCAAGAAGAATTAGCGTCTTTTCAGACAAATGCTACATCTGCGAACTCATTACACGCCACTCAAGAGTTGATCAAAAAGCTAGAAGCTATAGATGAGAGCAGCCCCAATCTATCAAACCAAGATGAAATCAAGGTTGACAGATTGGTAACTGATTGGAAACAAACAGTACTAAAAACCCAAAAGAGAACAAACACCCAGATTACAAAAATATTGAAGTATTTGGATAACAATGTTTATTCGTTTGATATTATGGATGAGCTAAGAAGCTCTGATGAACAGGGTTTAAGCAATTTTAAACTAAACGTGATTCTGCTTAGTTTTAATAATCAGAAATTGATCAACCAGGTCATATATGCCCACTTGGAAAAGTACGGAAAGGATAATGTTAATGTTACTGATGATCTTCTTAAGCTTTTAAGAACCAGATTTGGAATTTTGTCAGCGGATTCAGTAGATGAGCAAATAAATAATGATGAATTATTCAAGGGGAAAATTGAATTTTTGAGTGAGATGTTCCAATGTTTCAAAAACACTGAAGATACGGATATAACGTCGCCTTTATCGTGTTGGAATAGGATTATCAATTGGCTAAGAAGCCAGCATTTGAATGAATTATTAGTAAATTTACATATTTTTCTCTTTGTAAGGATTTACCTTCATAAGGGGAGAGACAAAGCAATGGATTATTATCAATCAAATGTTGAAGAATTTAAGCTCGATTCAACATTTGATAGAATCATTGGAATTGAACTGTTAATAAAGTTATACGATCAAAAAATTCCAGATTATAATGATCATGCAAATAAAGTTTTGGCAAATTTGGAAAACTCAACTCTACTGTTATTTAAAAATTTGTCTATAATGTATTGCAAAATAAATCGTTTGAAATCTTTCAAGTTGAAAAAAAATGAGATAAATGAGCTTCCAGACTCTCAATTGTTTAACTTATTGATGGCATCTATGTTGTCGTTACCAAAAATTCATAAATTTGTCAAACAGTTTAACATTAAAAAAAAATTGTCTACTAGTAATGATGAGCTAGTAATTGAATTACCTGCATATATTAAAGATACACATCCTATCTTTATCTGTCCAGTCTCCAAGCAAGAAACTACTGCAGAAAATCCACCAATGAAGTTGAACTGTAACCATATAATCTCTAAAGAAAGTATTAAGAAATTGATTGAATCAAAACGAAGAGAAAGTTTCATCAGGGGTGGAACTATATCTTTGATGCAGGGTAATAATAGAGCTGATAGTAGAGAATTAAGTACAGCTGATGATTCTGCAGGATACGATGATGAGTATGAAAGTGATGAAATATATGATATAGAGGAAGATGATCAAGAAGATATAGTTTTGGATATGGATGATGAGACCATGGAATCAGTAAGATACATTTATGCAACTGAAATCACAAATTCTGAAACAGGATTAATGCAAGCGCCACGAAATATGGATGATGATGCAGAGCTTGCAAGACAAAGCATGTTTTACAGAAGAGAGAGACGAAGAATGAGAAGCGGAGTGAATCTAGATAGTCGAGCTGAGAGACAAAGAAGAAGACGATTGAGACAAAGAGAAATAATCAGAAGAAGAGAAGAGGAAGAAGAACGCGAAAGGTATAATATGCGGTCAATAAGAACAAGTGCAAGTATGTTGGAAGCTGATAGATTGAGAACCAGAAGTATATTTGCTGGTGTGGAAAATTTAGATGATAATGAACAAGACGAGGATGAAGATGAAGAATTGGAAAATTTACCTTTCAGTGAAAATGAAGAGCTTGAGACTGATTTTGATTATAGTGAAAATGAGCATGAAATAATCCATAATGAATCATTAGATTCTGAGAATAATACAAGCAGTAGCTTAGATTATTTGAGAACGCCGGACTATATGAATGATGAAAGTGGGGTATTTCAAGGTTCATCTAGGGGAAACACTGACGCATCAACTGCATCATCTTCTATGAATTTGAATAACGATATATCTACAAATTTAAAAATCTCTTTCAAATGTCCATATTGTCCTACTACTTGTAGCGGAATATATTGCCAAAGAGTTTCCTTTAAGAAATGTTAGGCTAAACATGAAATTATCAATATCTATATATATATACAAGGTAAAATAAATTATTCAACTAGAAAAGTACGTAAATAAACTACAAAAACATATGTGCTCATCACCCCCGCTACGCTGATCTCCCTTGCTGCAGCTCGTCTACCCCTTCAACCTTGATACCGCTTAAAGGCTGTATCAGCTCGTATTTCTTTCTCAACTCCAACTGCAAGTTATGCTCGCTTTCATTTAATCTCAACTTCTTCTTTTCTAGCAAACGAGCAGCATCTTTCTTTGGACCTTCGTGCAAGGCAGCTCTTTCAGCGTCTTGAACCAAATGAACCCAACCTATTGTAACGACACATAGAACACTAGTGGCCGCAAGTGTGATCTTTGATCTAGTCGACATATTATATTGCTTGCTTATGTTATGAATAATATTCTCTTATGGGTAATCTTGAGTGAATGTGCAGATTCTGTTACTTATTTTTCACGGTTTATGATTAGTTAATTAATTATCTTGCCAGAAAGAAGTTACGCGATCCGCACTTTGCACGTGACCTAGAAATTGGTTGGTAGCACCGACGCATTTCAGCCTCTTTTCAGATGATCTTGAACGTCTTACCAATAGATATAGTAATTCTACATACTGGAGTCAAAAGTTGGGCTTGTCTTATAAAGTATGTGAATTATTTGAAGAAAGAGACAGGCTGGGAAATTTTGCCAAATTTCATTTCTTGGAACGAAGCTGTGATGCTTTTTCTGTATTTTAACTCAATTTTTGAAGTTCATTTTTGCTTATGTATTTATGGTAATAAAAAAAAAGATAAACAGTAAGTCCCTAATTCCTCTGTTATTGTAGAATTGGGTGCTATAAAGAAATATATCTGGAGATAGTGGGCGAGTGGCTCTGTGTTTAAGTATATGAGTTGGCAAACGGCCAACTATATCAGTATTACAAAGAAAAGCATAGGTTTCAGTAAATTCGAACTAAAAATTAAAAAAATATATGTATACCGGAAGAATCAACAAAGGAGTGCTTGTGGGTATTTTCAATCGAATTTCCAGCATAGTTGATAGACATGCTAGTTTTAGCTCAGAGAAACGTTGGAAAGGGTGGCATTAACTACGTGTTGTTACGTTTCTATTTCATCAACTAAATGCATTTACTTCTACTTTTTTTTTTGGTTTTAGTTTCGGTTTTATTTTAGTTTTTTTCTTCTTCATGTTTCGACTTATGATTCTCTAGAACAACTCCATTTTGAGCAGCATGCCAAATAGGGGAACATAAGCCTATAGAATTTGGCAGACACGACGTTTCAAAATGGGGAAACATATATTTAGTGTCGGGATAGTCCCAGAAATGCAGCTCTACATTACGAACGGTATCAGTTCTTACATTAACCGCCATTGCCAATACGTTGCACTCTGTCAGTCAATCTTGAGTATCCAATTTTTGTGCTTATTTAGATTAGTGCACTTGTCAGGGAACAGCAAATCTCAAATCGCGAAATGTCAAGCATTTCCTGCTTATAAGTAACGCATTCGCCTACCTCTGCTTACATTTATATACCCCCAATAGAATTGTATTCTTGGATACTTACTAAGCAGAAAAAACAGACACCCCCAAATCCCCCAATATAGGCGAACCTCACACCGCTGTTTCCCGAACTTTCAATAACCACCCCCAGAATTTTGCCCGTCTGAGATACTGCGGCCGGCCGGTCTACGATTTCAACTCAAAATCCGTAAAAATGAGCTTTGTGAGAGAGAAAAAAAAGAAAGAGAAAATTTTTTTTCTTACAACAGACAGAAAAGGAAAAGCCAGAGAGAGTTTGAGAGACACACATATTTGAGAGAAAGAGAGAGAAGGGAAAAAAAAATAAAACAGACTAGTAAAAAAAGGTGTAATGCTGTGTGTGTGACTTGAGTCTTAGAGATAGAATAGAGGTGAAAGTATATGAATATTTATAACTTACCATTCATTTAAAAAAGTTTTTATTTTTTTTTGTAAATCAAGGAAACAGATACAATTACCAATCATTCTTATTGCCATAGCTTTATTTCGAAAATATTGATACATTGCTAATTCTTCCAGTTCTGCCTACGAAAAATTCAATGAATATATGAATTCATATAAAAATTCGACAAAAGTGTGAGCAACAACAATAAATTATTGATCGTCAACGTGTATTCCATTGAGCATAAAACATAATCGAAAACACCCATACCCCTCTTAGAATAGCATTATGTCATTTAATGTACTGTCTGAAAATATGATTCATTATAACAACAACACGAATAACAACACCAACAACAATATTATTGACACCACCGGAATTTCCACGGGCCACGGTAATATAGACATAGTGATGAACAACAGTAATAACAACAGCAATAACCCCGAATTTGTATCCAGCTATGATGGAAGCTTTAATAATGTATCCTCGCCAGGTGCAAACCCCCCAATATCCTTTCGGAGATCATCCATGACCTCCGAAGATTGTGAACCGAATTTTCAAAACAGTAGTGTCAACAACAATGCCACGAATAGCAACTTCTCCAATAACAGTTCTCAGTTTGTCAATAACAATTTTAGCCAATTTGATCTGTATAAGGCTAATTCCATGGATCCTGCTTGCCCGTTATCATCCAGTGCCAGACTTATAAGCAGAAACGCCGTGAATAATAATAATAATACTACTAATGGAAATGGCTTCTCATCATACAAGGCCAGTAATATCAATAGCTTTAACAACCCATTAGCAAGAGCCAGCTATAATGCCCCAAGTGTAGTGTCATCATCATATTCATCTTCCATGAACTCCTCGGCTCTACTACAACCCAGCAATAATAACAAATTTGTAAATAGCAGCAACACTACCAACCTGAATGGGTTCGTAGATGTTCTGCATCATAGTCTTCTGTTTAAACCTAGACTTTCCTCAAGTTTCGCTAGCGCAAAAGTCACAATAACGAATGCAAATTCAACAACTACATCTGCATTGAACAACAGCTATGATAATGCTGAAAACTACAACAACAACGAAAGCCATCCACGTGAACAGCCACAGCAACCGGAAAAAGACCATCAACAGAGAGAAACAGCAGATTCAAATTTTAATCACTATGATATACTGCAGATCAAGAACAGTGCAGAAAACTACAGTATTGCGAGGGAGATTTATAGCGGTAGACTTAGGTCAGTCAATGGGATTTGTGTTGACAGTAAAGGTGAGGAGCATTTAAATATTGTTGATTATCCAACTGAGGAGCTTTTAAAAATGTTGTCATCTTTACTTGAGAAAATAGTCGATGCTAATGATATTCTTCATCCAGAAAATAAAAACCATGGTGAAAATGGTAATGACGAGAACAATAGATCATCATCGTCATTGATGGATGAAGATCATGAAAGGTTTGTAGCAAATGTTTTAGCGTTTCATGGAAAAAACGTTCCAGGGATTCCAATTTACAGTTATTTTTTGAGAATTTTGAAGTATTGTCCACTAGCGAATGACATCTTTTTATCTTTGCTTGTTTATTTTGACAGAATAGCCAAGAGAACAAATAACAAGGAGATCACAACCTCATCTTCCTCAAATGATGGAACTAATCCTGCCGGCAACAATAAAGACCAGCAATTATTTGTGATGGATAGCTTTAACATTCATAGATTAATTATTGCTGGAATTACTGTATCCAGTAAGGTGTTAAGTGATGTCTTTTACAAGAATTCAAGATATGCAAGAGTTGGTGGTTTGCCATTAGAAGAATTGAATCATATTGAATTACAGTTTATTCTATTGACTGATTTGAAGTTGTTGATTCAACCTGATGAATTACAAAGATATGCCGATTTATTGTTGAAATTTTGGAGAAGAGAAGAAATCAAACACCACCAGCAACATGCGATGGATAGCGAAATGAGTTAATTCGATATCTCTTTTGATTTTTCGAATTACTCTTTATTATGACCTTTTTACGACTATTATCAAAATTACTTTTTTGTTTTTATTTTTTATTTTTTTTTAAATCTTTTTTTGCTTAAAAGAATTATTGAACACTAACTTCTTTTTATTCATATATTATTGATCAGTTTTATTATTATGTTTAGTTATTCTATTAATTTGCATTATTCCCCTTTCCTGTTAGCATTTACTTTTTTTTTATTAATTTTTCAAACTGCCCTGCATTTTCTTCAATTGTTTTCTGTATTTACATTTATTATAACAGTCTCTAAAATTATAATAGTCCCTCACCTGTATTTTCAATGGTATGTATATAACCGCTCTCCGAAGATTGACCTTTCCCTAAAAATAGTAATAACTTAGAACAAATAGGTTACACAATTAATCAATTTTTGCTTTCAGTTGAAATTATATAACTAATAATATATTAAATAATAATTAAAAATATACAATAAATGAACAATACATATATGATAATAGTGAGCAGACATATTATATAGTTAATTATTATTATTGATTCTGGCTTGAAATATCATGAGGGAACCTCAGCACAGATTATATCATCATGAAAACGTTATAATTTGCTAATTTTTTGAAAATTTATAAGCAATATAAGAGGAGGGAGATGTGTATGGGATTAAATGATGAGGATAAAAATGAGAAAACATAAGAGAAAAATTGTTTAACGTAATCTTCTAGCTTCTCTTTCAGATTCCATAAGACACAAGACATCGTTTTCTCTAACTGGACCTTTAACGTTTCTGACAATGGTTCTGGAAGAGTCTTCAATGAATTGAACTCTGACTTGGGTGACACCACCTCTGGAACCGGTTCTACCTAAAACTTTGATGACTTTAACAAGGGTAACTGGGGTTTTAGCATCCTATAAAAAACTAGTTAGTATTTTGTATTGCAATAGAGAAATAACATGAGAGAAGATGTAGGATATTGGAAAGAATAATATGCCGGGTAGTAAAGTGCAAAGATGCCTGCTTGGTTCCACAAAAACAGGAATGTTCCTAGCAGTCGTTGCACATATATCATAGCTCATTTCTAGAGAACACTTTCTTGTTGTTCAGGAGTTCAAGACACACGTTGCCGATGCAACTACATCACTGATTATCATGGTGCGATACTGAGGATAATAAACATAAATGCAAATTCCTGTATAATTTCTGTTCATTAAAATTTCTCGAGTGATTCGCAAGACCATTGTCAAATACAAGACCCAATAGATCAAAAATACCATATGTTACTCTGGAAGCTACTGCTACTCTGAAACAAAACACCTCGATAATAACTGTCTCCGATCACCCTCCATAATTTCTTATTCACCTTCTATCTCCCACAAGGCCACATATACCCCATTCGACATATTAAATTAAATCGAGAGATAACATACCATCTTGACTTATATACTATTATAGTTTGTTAATGAATTAATAAAGATAATATCTGATATATCTACACAAGCAAATAAGTTGGATAAATGAGAAAGAGGGAAAGACTGAGTATGCCACTGTAATGTTTTATTGAAATTTTTTTTTTGTCTCTCATCTTTCCTTTCTTTCGCTACAAATTTTTTTTCTCTTTTTATTTGTTAGTACGATTGAACGACGAGTTTTTTGTGTGAGACGGCAGCTCTCTGGAAATTTACTGTGCAGAGGAAAGAAAAAATGTTTGGTGAAAAACTGCAATTTTTTTGCGTCGTTTCCGGGTAACAAAATATTTCTGGTGTAAGGGTGGAATGGAAAGAGCACATAACCTCGTTGCGAGCACCTAAAGGTTAGAAAATAATAGTGCTTTATGGTTACGTGCCCCATTTAAGCCTTTTTTCTATTTCATGAATATTAGTCTATTCACATATATGTATATATATACTAAAGAAAACTGACATTACAGAAGTTCTTCTTAATGGGGAGCACCCGCATTTTAACTGGATAATAATTAAGTCAGTTTAGAATACCTAAAAGTGCCAGCTTTCATTCGAAAGATATAAAAAGTTACTAGTGATTATACTAAGATAGTTAGGCATAATGTCAGATAGACTAACACAGCTTCAGATATGCACAGATCAGCTTCTTGAACAGTTTACAGCCACGTTGAATTACGTGAATAGTAACCATGACTTCATTCCTGCCAACGGAGAAGAACGTTTGGTGGAGAAAGATGCCAAAGTAGCGCCGCCTAAAGAATTTGAAGAGACAATAAACGAGCTTACCAGAGATATTATTTTGAAGACGAGGCAAATATTTACGATTATCGAGTCTCTTCCTGGAGTAGGTGTCAGCTTGGATTCGCAGGTTAGCAAAATTAAATCATTACAGAACGAATTAATAGAGGTTGAGAAGAAAAGAGTGAAGGCGATCAAAGGGAAAGACGAGTTGATCAAATGGTGTGATGAATTGATGGTTAATTTGAGCAACGAGATTATGTCATCATTATAGATATCATTGTTGAGATTATCTTGCATTACATTACTATAAATTTCATTTTATCTTCATAGACTTTTACGACAATACATATCTTATTTACAAATCTGCTTTCATGAATATAATATTTACAAAATAACATTTTATTTGTTGCATGAATATGTATATACCAACTTCGCATAATACCAACTTCGCATAATAACAAATCGGATCGAGGCAAATACATTCGTTCCTGCCCAATTTTCAGTCTTCACCCTTCTTCTCTGACCTAGTTGTTAGAATACCAGTGTTCCTTTCTCTTTTCTCTATCAAGTCTAGCTTGTGCTCTACCCTCCGACCACATAGACTTAATAGTACTCAATCTTTCATTCATATCGTTGATTCTTTCAGCAGGTGAATCGGCAACCATGCCAATGAAATGTTCAGTACACCCAAATTGCTTGGCCAACACCTTTCTAGTATATTTGTATGGATCTTCACTTCTCAAAGTTTGGATTTCTTTCACTTTTTCAGCAGTCAAATGATATTTCTTTTCATATTTTTCATCGCTTAATGCTGGCATATAAGAGACATCTTCATTAGAGTATTCGGCTACTTGCGACTTTCTAGCATCGCTCTTTGGCAAAAATGCATTTGGAGTCTTTTGCAATGGGGATGATATTGATGGAGATATGTGTTTATACAAGCCTGGTTTAACATTCTTTTCTGGCTTGAAATTCCATGCTGAACTTTTAGCATTGTATTTATTAATGTTTGGCAATTTGGTGATGAATCTCTTAGCGGATATAATCTGTATGCTATTCTTCATCATTTTCTATTAATATTTTGTACTTGTATTCTGTTTCTAAAATCTAGATTCCTTCTTTCTTTGAAATGCTCTTATTGTATTTTAATCCAAACGTAGACAACTCAAAAAGTGGTAATATTCGTATTATCTTTGGCTGCTCAAGTATTGATTTAGCTCATGAATTTCAGTTGTGAAATTTAATACACAAATTAAAAGAAAATTTTTTTTTTCTACAGAGAACGAAAAAAACATTTTTTTTTAACCTCAATAATTTGGGAGTGCCTAAAGTGAGATTCATCAACACGGGCACTTAACTACAAAGAAGTTGATTTTGCCATTTTGACATCTTTAAAGGATAGAGATGATTTGACCCAATTTTACCATTGAAAAAGGATCAAAATCAACAAATATTTTTATGTAAAGTACGACCGGAAAATGGATTATGATGAAAATAGCAGTGAAAATGAGGAAATATTTGCTATTAGGAAACCAAAGGGTTCAAAAACCGCAACTCTAAAGTTCAAAAAAGTCAAAAGGAATATGGGAGGCGGTGATGAGAAGAACGATTCAGTTGCCAAAAAGTTGAAGGCCTCTTCTAAAAAAATTGTGAATTTGATGTACTTAGATGAAGACAATGAAAAGCCGAATATTGCAGTGAATAACCAAGATGCTAGTGATTCTTTATCAAATTCAGGAAACAAAGTTCTGAAATTGAAATTGTTAGCTCAGCAAGAGAATAATGAATTCAAAAGTATCAGCAACAAAAGATACATTAAACAGCCTGCAGATAATCCCAATGATAAAACAAGGAGTCAAAAATTGTCAAATCAAATGTTTTTGTTGCAAGATGAAAAGGATGGTAGTATTGATAGAGAAGATGATTTGAAAATGGATAGAGATTGGTATGCAGGGGATGATTTAGAAGCTCCATGTATTGACGATGAAACTCATAATCCCTTTGGTACAGAAAATATAAAATATGATCAAAAAAGAGAAAGCGAATGGAAGTTGAATAAATTAAGACATAGAAATGGAAAGGCAAACAGCTTTTCTCAGATGAAAAATAGCCTTCGGAATGAAGCTGCCGATCTTTGGGAAAATAATAGAATGAGGAGCTCTGGAGCTATACGGAACTTAAACAATTTGAACAATGATTTCATCTCAAATGATGAAGAAGAAAATGAACTTGATTTTGATATACTTGTGAATTTTAAAATCCCAGAATTCTTGCAAGAAGACATAAATGATAAGAATAATAATACTTATAGTGATTGCACTACCAATGCAATGCTTTCAAGTTTCTTAAGTGGGTCGTTATCATCTGGTGCTGGCAATCAAAACATGATATCTCCATTTAAAGATCCTGAGAGTGATATGGCAGTGTATGCTAAAAAGGGAAGTTTTTTGGTTAAAGAAAATATGCAAAAATCAGAGAAGAAAAAGCAGGCCAAAGATGCAATTGAATCAAGTAGAGAAGAATCGAAATTAGGAAATATCGTCAATGAATATGGTAAAAAGAACGAAAATCAAGAAGAGGAAGATAATAATACAAATGCAAACAAACTGAATAAATTTATAGATTCTATCACAGATAACAGTAATAATGATGATAAGGCCGGCAAAAGTAGTTCATTCGTTGAAAATTTGACTATTAAACAGCAAAGGAGATTCTTACCAGTTTTTACTGTTCGTGACGAATTTTTAAGAGTGATAGATGAAAATCAAGTAGTTATTGTGGTGGGTGAAACAGGGTCCGGTAAAACTACACAACTTACACAATACTTATATGAACATGGGTATGGAAAATATGGAATGATGATTGGTTGTACACAGCCCAGAAGAATCGCTGCAATGTCTGTTGCTAAACGAGTCAGCGAAGAAATGGAATGTAAACTTGGAACTACTGTAGGGTTTAGTATTAGATTTGAAGATGTCACAAGTGAAGATACAGTTATTAGATACATGACTGATGGTATTTTATTAAAGGAGACATTGACTGATACGAATTTGATGAAATACAGCTGCATAATAATTGACGAAGCTCATGAAAGAACTTTGAATACAGATATTTTATTAGCCCTTTTCAAGCGGATCTTATCTAAAAGGTTAGACTTGAAAATTATTATTACATCTGCTACTATGAACGCCGATAAATTTTCAAGATATTTCGGAAATGCGCCTATGTTTAGTATTCCTGGTAGGACTTTCCCAGTTGAGGTATTTTATTCCAGAGTGACTCCTTCAGATTATGTTGAAAATTGTGTCAAGACTTGTTTAACTATTCATTTAACTTATCCTGCTGATGATGGGGACATATTAGTGTTTTTAACAGGTAAATCAGATATTGATACTTGCTGTGAAGTATTGGCTGATAAATTAAAAGAATTGAAAAAAGACAACAAAGATGGAAATATCTCCAATTATTTAATCTTACCGATTTATTCGCAAATGCCAGCGGATCTTCAATCAAAAGTTTTCAATAAAGCTGAAAAAGGGACCAGAAAAATTATTTTTGCAACCAATATTGCTGAAACATCTTTAACCATAGATAATATCAAATACGTTGTTGATTGTGGATATTATAAATTGAAAATGTTTAATCCGAAGATAGGCATGGATACATTACAAGTAGTACCTATATCTGTAGCCAATGCAGTGCAGAGATCTGGTAGAGCAGGAAGAACAGGCCCTGGAAACTGTTATAGATTATATAGTAAATCAGCATTTGAAAATGAAATGTTTCAAGAGACGATACCAGAGATTCAAAGAACCAATTTATGCATGACATTATTGTTGTTGAAGTCGCTAAATATTAATAATTTTAAGAGATTCCAGTTTTTGGATATGCCTACGAATTTAAGTATTTATCAATCTTTATATGATCTCTGGAGTATAGGTGCCATAAATGAAACTACTGGAGCGCTAACCGAACTAGGCAAAAAGATGTTGAAATTTCCAATGGATCCAACTTTATCCAAAGTACTAATCAACAGTATTGAGATGAACTGTACAATGGAAATCATTATAATTGTTTCAATGTTGTCAGTGCCAAGTATATTTTATAGGCCTAAAGAACGACAAGCTGAAAGTGATTCAATGAGAGAGAAATTTTCAGTTGCAGAGTCTGATCATTTAACACTATTAAATGTTTATTTACAGTGGGAGAAAAGCAAATTCTCCAATAAATGGTGTAACAAACATTTTATAAACTATAAATCGTTGGTTAGAGCTAAAGAAATACAAGAACAATTAGTATCAATTTTTGAAAATAATTTTTTTAAAGAATCGAAAAATACATTGGATAGAAATGCGTACAAATTGAATAATTGGGAAAATATAAGAAAATGTTTATGTTCGGGATTCTCTAGCCAAGCCAGTAAATTTAAAAGTTTAGGCAAATACACAAACCTAAAGACAGGCCTTGAATTGAATTTGCATCCTACAAGTTCCTTATATGGATTGAGTGATCTTCCTAAATTTGTTATTTACCATGAGTTGATTTTCACAAACAAGGAATATATGAATTATGTGACTGAAGTTGATCCAAAATGGTTAATTGAATTTGGCAGAGCCCTTTACACAATAAAAGAGAATAAGAAGAAATTTTTTGAACGCGTTTGAAAAAAAAAAAAAATATGAAAAAAAAAAGAGTACAAGATTTTTATTTTCTAAAAATTTCATATATTATTATTATTATTATTGATTCATTTTGTCATTTAGTTAATAAATTATCAATTTCTATTTATAAAATAAAATTAAAGTTAGTAGTTGATAGCAAGATGTTATTTATCAGATTAGGATCTAGCTTGCTAGCTTCTTCTCAGTTTACCTTATCTTCCTTGATACTTAAGAGTAGCAGTAGCTTAATGGCAAGAAGATTCAACAGTTTAATAACCAGCAATAATTCTAATAGTTTATTTGATACTAGATTTAAAAGATATAGTTCAACTTTAAAAAAGAAAGAAGGAAATGAAGAAAAAAATGAATCACTTATATCCTCCCAACAAGATAAGAAGAATTCCTTAGTTCATCAAAAAGATTTAAAAATCTCTAATGATATCAGAAATTATGAAATATCGAAACACATACCTGGCGAGATTCCAGAAACTAATGACTTGCAAAGTAGAATTCCAAAGTTCCCATTAAGTAAGGAAAATATTCCTACTTTATTACCAAGACCAAATGTACCAAAACCAGGAAGTAATCTATATACAATGGTTCAAAAATTGAAGAATAAAGCTAAGGAAAATGATGCAGATCATCCTGAATTGATATATGAAGCTGAATCACATAGATTATATTTTTTGTTTTGTGGGGCTTTTGCATTAGTTTGTGTAATTTATGGATTATTATTTTTAGAAACAGCTACTAGATCTGCTTATGAAATTTATAAACTGAATACAGAAGAATTACCAGTGGCACACAATATTGCAATGCTAATTGGTAGAGAAGTCATTACATTAGGTATTTTTGCTATTCCTTTTGGCTTAGCAGTTTTCTGCTTGACTGTTCCTACTAGATTAATAAGAAGAATGTGGTACATATCAAAAAATAATGAAGCTTTAATCAAATTCACCACCCATCCATTTTTACCTGGATCAGCAACACCTACACATGTTGTACCTTTAAGGTGTTTGAATAGAAGTTCCAAGAGTAAGATTTTCACCAATGATGGTTTCTATTTAACTTTAGATAAAGGAACATTTTTATTTCTTTTAAAAGAAGATGGTACCCGAATTCCATGGTTAGTAGATAGAAAGGGTTTCTTTTGGGGTGATGGTAGATTGTTCGATCATTTATTTGGTAAGGAAAGCATTGAAGATGCAGATTTAGGTATATCATACGATGACAAAGTCGGTGCAATTAACGAAACCATTAAGTTGAATAAAGAAAAGTTGAAGGCAAAGAATGGTTTTGGCTGGCAATTCAAAGAACAAGGTAAATTAATTAGTGAAGATATCAATAAGTTGTCTAAGATGATTAAAAACAAAAACAGTAAAAAAAAATCGTTGCCTAAAAATTAGACGAGACCAAAAATGATAATAGAAAAAGAACCCTAAAATTAAATAACCGTATGAAGGAACGTTACATTATATACATCGACGTTAGATTTCTTTCTGATATAAACTACTTGTAAATGAATATTTAATGATTACTTTCATAGCAAGATTGTAATTAACTAAACAGCAGTTCCAGCTCTTAATATATGTATATATGTTGCAAAACATAAAAAATAGGTCAAAATAGGTTAGGCTGACTAGCAAACTTTTTTCAAAAGTAAATATCAAGCAGATAACTCCCATTGCTCGAAACTTTAGTTTAACTTATAGTAGTAAACATTACAAAGTAATCAAAATTCAATCTAATGAAATTGTTTACATTATACAACAGTAATTTCGATTTGAATATTAGGTTTTACGAAAAAATTTGCACGTGAAAAATGGAAAAAAATTCAAATCGGAATTTTTCTCGTCGGTTTGAAGTTTAAATTTTTTTTTGACGTTTTTTTTTGAGGAAGTCCTGATATACGAGGAGTGAAAAATAAACATTTCGAAAAAAAAAAAATAAAAAAAAAGATAAATCTATAAAAATTGCCAGATTAGTTGAAAACTACATTTCCTTTAAGTCTATTGAATATTTAATAGGATAATTTCGATAGTAGACAAAGTAGACATAATGTCTGATTCCGAAGATCCACTTAACAGACAATCACAAAAACGTCCATTAATTTTTACTAAAATTGAAGAAGTTCAAAAATGGAGAATTTCAAAATTCTTGGAAAATAAATCTGTTGGGTTTATTCCTACTATGGGTGCATTGCACGATGGTCATTTATCATTAATAAAGAGATCCATAAAGGAAAATGGTAGTACAATTATTTCCATATTTGTCAACCCGAGTCAATTTTCTCCTACAGAGGATTTGGATTCATATCCAAGAACCGTTGAGCAAGATATCGAGTTAGTTCTGTCATTAGGCAAAGTTGATGCGATTTTTATTCCGCAAGTCTCCGAAATTTATCCTAGCGGTATTCCTTTAGATGTTTCCTTACAGAGAGGTGCTTTTGTCTCGATTGAAGGGCCGCTTGGTAAAGTATTAGAAGGGAAATCTAGGCCTAATTTTTTCAGAGGAGTCGCTACTATAGTTTCCAAATTTTTCATTATTGTTAAGCCTAGTAAAGCTTATTTTGGTAAAAAGGATTATCAGCAATTATTGATTATCAAACAAATGGTTAAAGACTTGCTATTTGATATTGAAGTTATTGGCTGTGAAATCTTTAGAGATTCTACAAAGAATGGAATCGCTATGAGCTCAAGAAACAAATACTTAAGCAATAATAGTATTAAGATCGCCAGCGAGATTTATAAAATGTTATTGGATTGTAAAAAGAGTTTCTCTCAAGAGAAGGTTACGAGTATTAATACATTAAAAGCAAGAATGTCGACCTTGATTGACGAGTTTGTCACAGACGGGGATTTCAAAGTAGATTATATTGAATTCAATGATAAAGAGGATTTGGCTTATTTAACTGGTAATATTGACTCGTCTAAGGGTGCTCTTTTAAGTTGTGCAATTTATGTCAGAAACAATATTGGTGACACAAGTAGTGAGTACACAAGATTGATTGACAATATCGAATTGTAATGATTTTTCTTAGTTTTTTTTTTATTTTTTTTGCTAGGTTTTAAAATTGAATGCTTATTAGAGACATACATTTGAATTAAAATATCTTCAAATGAAAATAATAATAATAATAATAAACCTAAGAAAACTCTTGTATGTTCTCTATGAATTCAGTTAGATATTATTTCATGATTAATAAGGATAAGTTATCCTATTGCTCTAAAGGAAAGAATTCTAAATTATTTCAAAGGTTTTTGTACAGATAAAGTAGCCAATATAGACGAAATATTAGAATAATCTAAGCTTATGATAATATCCAAGTATTTAAACATTAAAAACCATCTCATAATACATATAGTTTGTAGCAAATCTCTTAGATTTCATTTCAGTAGTTTTAATTCTTGTCAATTTTTTTTTCAAGAAAGTCTATCAGTCTCGGGATACGTATGGTGAAAATAAAAAAAAACTCTGCCTTTATCCATACAGTTCCTTTTTGTGTGTATTATCTCATATTGACTGAATCAGGAAGATATATAGTTCTTGAATTTCATGATTGTATGAGCTTCATTTTTGGGATATTAAAGTATATGCTTTAATTTCAATACCAAATTTTAATAATGCTCAGTTGGCAACCATTGGGCGTAATTACCTTTTCAAGATATTTTTTATGTATTGAGAATAGTAGTCTTATGTATTACCAACTCCACGCTAAGAATTGTGGGTAGCCTTGAAGATTTTCTAAAAAATTTCTGAAAATTACTATTTGAGATCGAGAGCTTTATTTTTCTTGTTTATAAAATTACTGACCTATAAACAATAGAATCTAGAAAATACAATTCACTTTCTGTAAACTAATGCCATTTTAAAAGAAAACTATTTTATCTAACAAATAGATATAATTATGGAAGGAGTTTGAAGAAAAAGTTCGGGAACCCGCACACTTATGTTTGGCAAATTATTTAAAATTTGATAAAAATTACAACAGACTCCTGAAAAACAATAATATATAACTTCTGGAAATTCTCATGTGATTACACGGATGATAATTTTTCACCAATTCATGTAATTGACGCTATCTGAATTACTTAATGTCAAATGAAATCAGCAAAGAATGTATAGAACAGGTTCATTATCATATATATGAAAAAAATTAAAAAAAAACCCTTCTGATAATTTTAATTTCAAAGTACATCAAGAAACAGAAGATTTCAAAATCCTTATGCTTCGGAACAAGGATAATAACGGTGAATTTATGAAAAGTTTATTCATGATAGTCCAAATTTCATTCAATGTACATTGGTGACTTTTCACTTTGATAATCTAAATTTCAATGTCAGATTAATAAGTGTATATATATTTATTTTGGCATGCTGAAGTCACCTAAGGATGAGCTTTGCATATTTTGTTTTCATTTCACGTGCACTTGCATATAAATTAAAAATTTTGAAATAGGGCCGGTTTTCTTTTATTTCTTCTTTGAATTTCTTTTTCGATTTATTTTGGCTTCGAGAAATTATAAAAATTTGAGTCATAGAGAAAACAGACGAGAAATCATGAATACTTCGTTTTTATTTTCTTTTTATAAAACCCTTTCAAGTTTTATTTTATAATATATCAACTGACCTAAATAGAAATAGTCAACAAGAGCTAAAATGCCAGATTGGATTGTCCAAAAGTTCGGTGGTACCAGTGTTGGTAAATTTCCGTTGAAAATCGTAAATGATATAGTCAAATCTTACAACGAAGACTCTCGAGTAGCTGTTGTTTGTTCCGCAAGATCCTCGGATACAAAAAGTGAAGGAACCACTTCACGATTGATTTCAAGTGCTAATCAGGCCATGTGCAATCAAGATTATAGATCAACTTTCAAATTAATTGTTGATGACCATGTTAAAAATGCTGAAAAATTTATCAAAGATGACAAAATCAGACAAGAATTAATAAATGATACTACTGAAATTTTGAATCAGGCGGAAACTTTACTTCATGCATCTACAGTTATCGAGGAAATTTCCAATAAGACATTGGATTCTATCATCAGCGTCGGTGAAAGATTGTCGTGCTCTTTTATGGCAGCTCTCATGAACGATAATGGAATACCTGCCAAATACATTGACTTATCATATGTTATTCCATACAATAAGCCTGCGTACGTATCTTGTAATGAGGATGTGAATTTGGATCAAGAATTCTACAATCAGTTATCTCACAACTTGAAGAAATTGATCGATACCGATCTACAAAATTTGGCTCCAAATACAGTTCCTGTCTTAACCGGCTACTTTGGTGTTGTACCTGGTGGGTTGCTAAATAATGTTGGTCGTGGTTACACTGATTTATGTGCAGCTTTAGTCGCTGTTGGCTTGCATGCCCATGAATTACAAATCTGGAAGGAAGTTGATGGTATTTTCACTGCTGATCCAAGAAAAGTGAAAAATGCCAAACTATTACCAGTTGTCACTCCAGATGAAGCTGCTGAATTGACATACTATGGTAGTGAAGTCATTCATCCTTTTACTATGGAGCAAGTTATCAATGCTAAGATCCCAATTAGAATTAAAAACGTCGAAAATCCAGTTGGCAACGGCACTGTTATTTATCCAGACTCTATATCCGCTAAGAATTCAAAATTAGATCTCCCATCTTTCAACGTTGATAGAAAACCGACTGCTGTTACAGCGAAACATGATATAGTTGTATTGAACGTGCATTCTAATAAAAAGACTTTGAGTCATGGTTTCCTAGCATCTATATTTGCTATTTTAGATCGTTATAAGTTGGTAGTAGATTTAATTTCCACTTCAGAAGTTCACGTTTCTATGGCATTGTACAGTAGTGAAGATTACATGAATTCTGACTTAAGAAAAGCAATGGTTGATTTGAAAAAAATGGGTAATGTTGATATTGTTAAGAACTTGGCTATTGTTTCTGTGGTTGGAAAACAAATGCGTCATTTAATTGGTATTGCTGGTCAAATGTTTTCTACGTTGGCTAAAGCAGGTATCAATATTGAGATGATTTCTCAAGGTGCTAATGAAATTAACATCAGTTGTGTTGTTAGTGAATCTGACAGTTTAAAAGCCTTACAAAGCATTCATGAATTCTTAATTGTAAATGACCCTTAATGGCAATAAACCCCGGACAATTAAAGATATTAAAAGACCTAAACTAAAAAAAAACTTATATATGTATATGTATAGAACACAAAATTTCACACTTATAAATAATACTATCTAATAACATGTATGAGCAAAATTACAATTTGTTATATGTAAAATGATTTCATATATATGTTCTACCAGTCCGATTTGCAAGGCTGGAAGTCTTAATGCCACATTTTGTAAGAATAATACCACGTACTCCTTGAACTCACGAATTTCACGTAACATTAGAACAGGCATTACTATCTATGAAAAATTTTTAAAGCTGACAAAGACAAAGTTTCAAATCTATCAGATTGCTATATGTGTCAATCTAGGGACATTTGAGTTTTACAAAATTTATTATTAACTTACAATGGTGTTATATAGTCAAGGCAATTCTACAAATTTGAATCTAGAATATAACCAATAATAACATTACATCCAACAAATCTGGTCAAATTCCAACCTATTTTTACACAGTTTGCCAAAGGAAAACACAAAAAAAAAAAAAAAAAACCACATCGTTGGCTTTTCCATGATAGTTCTCCATTTTTTTGTATCGAGTCTGTCAACAGATAATTCATTGTTTTTAAAATCAAAAACTAGAAATAATAGTGAAAATAGTATAATAATGATTCAGCTACGATCCTATAGCCTTATTTTTCGGAGATTTTTAACAACAGCTAAATATCATGATATCACAACATATTTGAAATATGCCAAATCAAATCATATATCTGTACAAAGTACAGTTTTCCAAGGTTCTATTTTTGAGATTTACACAAAGAAAATGCTAGAGAATATCTTTAATGCATCACAAGTGAAAATAGTCGGAGGCTCAGGAGATGGAGGCATTGACATTATCTGTGATTGGGATTTGTATCAATACATCAAAGATGGATCTGAGTCAAAAGATCAAAATGCTTCTAACTCTAATTCTGGATTGATGGAGATTTATAAGATGCATTCAATAAAACCTTTATTTCAGCAGGAGAATTTAAAAATTCCAAAGAGATTCAATAAGTCACATCCAGTGAAAATGATCGTTCAGTGCAAGTCAACAAAGAAAAAGATTGGCTCCCGATTGATTCGTGAACTAATAGGCACCTACAGTATAGCAACAGTGAACGGTGATTCACATAACACGTTTTTAATGATTGCAAGCACAAGTATCCTATCAGAGGCAGCTTTAGAAGTATTTAACCAAACTCAAATACCTATAATATACGCCCAGCTACTGATGCCTAGTATTTTTGATAGTTTCAAAAATATTGATGGAATGTTTCAATCAACTCCAAAATATTACAAACCTGCAAATTATGAAAAAGGAGGTATAATATTACTGTATTTGAGAAATAACTTTTGCTCATTGCTACTCAAAGGTTTGGATGATTACAATGTGATTAACGAAAAAATTATTAATCAAAGGCAGCTATACTCTAAATAGAGACAAACATACCAAAATAATATATGATACTATAAGGCATAGGCTTGAACTTATGAACTGTAGTTTGTTTTCACCTTGACACATTTACCTGATGGGATATTAGAGTAATGGATGATCTTGCTTAACTCATCAGTATCTAGCGAAACATATGATGTGAGATCCATTATGTAACGTGATTAGGAGATGCTGTAATATTGGGTTACAAGCAAAAGGTCATCACCAAGAAATAACTAAAAGCGAGCTCTGATTATTCTTAACTTCTTAATTATAAGTTGGGTCAAAATAGGAAACAAAAATACTGGTTATGTGAGTAGGAGATGGTCAATATAATTGGGAAATTTTATTGAAATTTGCCTAGTAGGCTATTGAAAAAGAAAAAATTAAAATGATGTAAAAAAGACTATGAATAGAATTTACGATAAATCACCACCATGGATTGCTAAATGAAAGTTAAAGATATCAATATGCATTGAAAAATGTAGCTATAAAGCCATGATCACGTAATACTTAATGTCTATAAGTAGACTTTAGAGATGAAAATACCGGAAATAATTCTGATGAGATTTAAACATTCTTATTAACATTCAGTAGTTTCTAAATTACTTATTCCCTATAGATTCTTGATTGAATATTGTGTTATCCGATACTCACCAAGCGCGCGCATAGATCTGTCATCAAAAATTTAACAGCTACTCTTTTTCCGGCAGTTGATTTTCGAGATGTTTATTTCACATTACTCTTTGCTAACTATAATCATTGAAGTAAAAAGTATTTATGAAGGTTAGCATATAGTTTTGAATTCTGGCTGCAAATATATTCCAATTATTAAGAAACTCTTCATTTACAATGTCAGCAAGGTTGAGAATATCAATTCTTTCGTCGTCGACTGTTGCTTCGTCAGAGGGAGCAACGTACGCCGAACCATCAAGTATTTATTTATCCAAGGGAAAGTGGATTTTACCAAGGGGAAGACATCATGAAAGGCAAGATAGATTAATTACTCCAGTTGATTTTGACGATGAATTCAGTTTGCAATGGAGCAGAGATAAAGTCTTGACATCCAATGCATTAAGACTATTTGAAAAGGAAAACCCAAGCTTAGAAAATTTGAATAATGTGTTCAACAAATTTGTGGAGCCAGGATACTCTTTATTTTTTGATAAAGATACTAAACCCCAAAATATGGAAAAACTTATAAAAAGCCTTGAATTGGATGATTTTAGTATCTCCGAAGAAAACTTGATAAAGAATCACTTATCTTACGAATTTTATAAAAACACAAATTCCATCAATTTACTTCCTCCAAAGAAATTGAAACAATTCATTTCTAAAAAAATATGCGAAAACGAATCAAATACAGATTTGATTTCTCAGTATCATTTGAATGAATCTGAGAATTTGACGTTCCAAGAAAATTGCTTGATTAATTATAATGACTTAATTGAAAAAGTAACGTCAATTTCATTGGAGTTTAATAATAATCAAAATGTTCCATCTTTTCAGAAAAATGAACAACTTTTAAATCAAAGCAGTTTAGTCATCACGTTATTTTGGGAGCCAGGATCACTCAGTAATATTGAATCAAGAATCTTCAAACCACAGGTTGAGTCCGAATCATCCAAAAATCGAATCATCAAGGAAATTGGAATTTTCCAAATTGATCCTAAAGCTTCTACTGTTAATGAGGTAAATTTATACGGATTGAGGGCTACATTACCTTCAGACATTGAAGATGCGGATATTAGTTCCAATGAAGGACAAAAGAAACAAAAACAAAAGAAGAATGATAAAAACCACGATGATTTAGATATTGAAGTTGCCTCTAAAGTTATGTTTTTCTCTCAGCCAAGGCATATAGATTTACACAACTCATTGATATACGACTCTTCATTTAAGAAACCTATTGGATTACATCCTGTTCATCAAATTAAGTTGGACAAAAATCCAATTCCACCTATGAACGACCAGCTTTTTGATTGTGAATTATTTGCATATTATAGATTGCCTAATAGTTTATTTATTGATAGAAATGAATTTGTTGGTAAACAAGATATCCAGTTGCTTGGTGTATGGGGAGAGACCGATTTAGAGCTTCCTAGTTACAGTATAAAAAAATGGGGAAGTGACTCTCTTTTCAGGATCTCTCCTGACCTTATCGATAACGACGGTAATGAAGAATTTTCTTTTGAGATTAAATTCCATTCCAGATATCAATCTATTGAACCACAAGCTTATTATTATAATTCATCCATTGCTAAACCAAATATTTTTTGGGCATGTGAAATCTCAGGGGATAAAATGAAATCTGCTGTGGAAGATTCGCATATGTCAGAAATGGAATCTGATGATTTATTAAATACATTCGCCAATAATGTCATATTTAAGAATCCTCTAGATATAAAGAATGATTTTAACATGGAAAGCTTATTTACAAACAATACTTTGTTTTATCATTATGATGCTGTGAATTGCACAAGTAACCAGGATAATTTCACCATACCTATAGGTAATTTAAATGATTACAAAAACATCAGCTTCTCCTTACCTTTGATAATTTTATTCAGCATTTTCTATATCCTTATCAGTATCTTTAAATAGCGCTCAATATATCTTATATACATCCATATCTACTTTTTATGACTTCTCTTTTCTTCTATTCTTTTTTTTCCTAAGCTTTTTTGCCAGTAAATCCAAAAGAAAAATTATATCAAGGGAGTAGTTGAACGTTTATCTGATTTGTATTGGCTTTTTCTCTCATTCTAATTTTGGAAATTTTCGGATAGTCAAATCTGTTAGAATAATAATCAGGTAAATGTTTTCACATGTTAGAAATCGTTTTTAAAGAACAGCGCAGGAGGAAAAAAAAATTATACCAAAACAAGAGCAAGAACAACAGATGAACATGATATTTAACTGAAGAACGATTATATTTATACTGAACAAGATATACAAACATCTCAAAGCAAACTGGCTTCAAATAAAAAAAGGGAATATGAAAAATCTGCAGCAAAGCTTTTCTCTTTTCAATATATGGGTAGCAGGATTTTTCCTAAAGTTATTGCTTTTCACAACTTATCATTCTACGGATTTCGATGTTCATAGAAATTGGTTGGCTATTACTAATGGATTGCCTTTGAAGGAATGGTACTATGAAAAAACATCCCAATGGACGTTAGATTATCCTCCATTTTTTGCATACTTCGAGTTTATTCTCTCCTTATTAGTTCCACAAATAGTAAAAGACGACGGGTGTTTAGATATAGTTGAAGTTGGCCAATATGGAATTCCAACTATTGTTTTCCAAAGATTAACCGTTATTTTCAGTGAAATATTTTTATTTCTAATGTTACAATGGTATATTGATACAAGTACAGATAAGAAACAATTCTTTGTTGTAGCTAGTTCTATTGCATTATCTCCAGGATTTTTAATTATTGATCATATTCATTTCCAGTATAATGGATTTTTATTTGCATTTATAGTGGGAACCATTGTCTCCGCTAGATTAAAAAGGCCATTGCTAATGGCATTATTTTTTACTATAGCTTTATGTTTCAAACATATCTTTTTATATTTAGCACCAGCTTATTTTGTTTATTTATTAAGAGTGTATTGTTTGAACCTTCCAAATGTCAAAAATATAGTGGATCTATATAATGCCTTATTTTCAGATCAAAAGTTAATTACTAAACCTTGGAAATTAGTTAAATGGGGCAATACAATTAAGTTGGGCAGCTTAGTGATCTTTATATTTGCATTAGCTTTTGTACCTTTTTATGATCAGATTCCTCAAGTTTTATCAAGGCTATTCCCTTTTTCAAGAGGTTTGACTCATGCATATTGGGCACCGAATATTTGGGCAGCTTATTCCTTTTCTGATAGAGTCTTATCTCAAGTATCTTTGAAAGTACCTATTTTTTCCAAGTTTATGGTGAATATATTCAAATTCGAGAATTTTGATCGTGCCACTATTTTGAACAAGATGGCCCTGGCCGCTAATACGAGAGGTTTAGTGCAAGATGTGTTTTTTACGATACTCCCAAATATTCCTCCTAAAATAACCTTTTTATTAACGTTATTCTATCAAATCATTGCATTGTTCCCACTTTTTCTAAACCCTACATATAGAAGATTTTTAGGTGCTTTGACCTTGTGTGCTTTTGCATCATTTTTATTTGGATGGCATGTTCATGAAAAAGCTATAATGTTGATCATTATTCCCTTTTCATTCTTGGTAATTTACGATAAGAGATTTTTGCTGTCGTTTAATGTGCTTACAAGTAGTGGCTATGTGTCTTTATTCCCATTATTGTTCCAAAGTGAATTATGGTTACTCAAAGTATTATATACGCTTGTTTGGTTCTTAATATATTATGCATCATTCAAAGAGGTATCGAATATTTCATCTAGCGTCAGCAGAAGGGTTTTTTTCTTGAATAGATTTACATTGATTTACATAGTGGGGTTGGTGCCGGTGGTTTTAGTTTGCGGAATTCTTGATGTGCTTGGCCATAAAGCTGGTGTTCTTGGTAGAATGCAATTTTTAAGATTGATGGTGTACAGTGTTTATTGTTCCATTGGTGTCATTGGCAGTTGGACAGGATTGAGTTGGTTATACTTTTACGACGAACCGTTATGGGTCTAAATTTATTACATTTTATAGATATTATCATTGATTATATATTACATATGCCTAGATGCCATGTAGATGTAAACATCAAAGCTTTTATTTCGCTGAAGCTGATCTCAAATTTCGTCGTCTCAAGGAAACAGAGTGCGTAGGTTTCCGCATTTTCAGGTCCTTGGATGATTTTTTATTCTTGATCGTATTACTTTTGCTTCCAAAGTTCAAAGTTTTTCTTTTGGATAATTCATTTGGATCCGATACAACGTTCTTTACAATATCACCGGTTGATTTAAACATTTTTCTTGTAACTACCACCGAATTAGATTTCTCTGCGACTGGATTTTCCATAAATGATACTAACCCATCAATTTTGCTATTGAGATTAGTCATGCCGGTAGTTTTTGATGATACATTAATTTCAGCAACATTCCTATAATGGTCGGTTCGAAATCTTGGGCTTCTTCGTCTTTGCAATAAGTCTGGGTCTCCAATATGGGGAATAAGTTTTGTGTTATCAACAGAATAATCCCTTGATCTTAGAAACCTTTGGTGAATATTTTTTTTAGGTGTTTTAATTTCACTTTTGCGAACTCTCTTTTGCACTTTTGATTTTGAAGACTCTTCATTTGTCTTTGAAAATTTTTGATTTTGCTGTTGTTCAATATTTTTCTTTTCATTGACATTAGAATTGCGAAGGCGTCCACTTATAGGTTGACTGTTATTAGTTATTATTTTGGAGCTAGATTTGAAAATCTTTGGAAAAGATACACGGCTGGCTCCAATATTTGTTTTGGAATCTGCTGTAATTTTTCTAGAGCCTTGTCTAGAAGAAATTATATTCATGGAAGAAGTGTCTATTTTTTTCACTACTGAACTAGTATCTATAGTGCCAGTTTTAGAGGTTGATCTTGGTCTTAATCTTCTTGCTATTAAGCCGTCACCAAGAGATTGTGATGTTTCTAACGCTGAATCCTGTTTTGAACTACGTGATCTAGTTCTTCTAGCAGGTTTATCGATCTCAGATTCGGGAATCTTAAGAACTTCCCGTGATTTCTTCTTTGCATTCATAATTATTTCATTGATATCCATCTCATTAAATCCAATTTCGTCTGCTTTTGTAGGTACAAGTGCTTTCTGCAGCTTAAACCGGAATTTACTAGAGTATAGCTTAGTTGGCTTTTTCTTTGGTCTTTCAAATAACGGTGCACACCACCTGCAATACCAAGGCTTATTCTTCGGAGGCTTAAATGTACTTTTCAAGCCAATACATTTATAATGGAACCATCCATATTCACATTTCTTATTATCGCATCCAATCATTTTACCAAACGAAGGTTGTCTACATATACAATATACTTCATCATCCTCATCCTTGGCTTTTCCTTCTACGTTAGTAACTTCAGAATTTTCTTCGGAATTCCTTAAATTCTTTAACTTGGAATGATTTTCAGGCAATAAATGTTCGATGTCTTGCACAGAATCAGTCATGTCAAGGAAAGGTGTTAATGGTGATGTTATCTCAGGGGTCGGTTCCTTACTAAAAGCTTTAAACGTAAGTCTTATTCTTGGAGTTGTTGCTGTAGTACTTGAATAACTAACAGGCAGGAGAATAGAAGTGTTGATTGTTGTCGGTTTTAAAGTAGAAGATAAAGAGCTGAGAGGAGAAGCCAGACTCGATGGGGTCAGACTTTCGGTAGTCATGGATTGGAGTGATTTGAAAATGACTTTAAGTTTGGTTCTTTGAAAATTATTCATAAAGTTTTGTTTATCATATAATCTATTCTTTATTATTATTGCAAGAACTTTCTGATAATCTTCAAAGAGTTTCTTTTCAGACTCAAAATTAGACAGTGTTCTTTCCAAAGATAGTTGATTAATTAATTCTCGTATATTTTCTGTATTTTCACCATAGTAATTTAATATTGCATCAGTATTCGGTCGCTGCTTGGCATCTCTTTTATTTAGATTGGCTTCTAATTGCTGATAGTCAATACCGGAGTACATTCTTTTGATCTTGGACATGGACGGTAAAGGTATATCTTTATCATATTGAAGGAAATCTGCTGGTGTTAATCTTTCAATATCTGGTAAGTTAATTTTTGAAGTGTTGAATAAATTTCTAATCAGATAGTAAGTATAGGCAAATAAGGATTCCCTTGATGATATTAAATTATCTATTATTGTCTGACTCTCTTTTGTTGATTCATTGAATAGACGTGTAATTTGGGATTTCAACTGGTCGATTCTTCCCAAGATGATACTCCTTTCTTTTTCCATTGTAATTATACAGTTTTTCTCAGCTTCATCATTCGGAGATTGTCTCAAGATACTTTCATCCGAATCAATTGAACATGGCCTTGATGCATCAGATATCTTATCAAAAATGCTCAATAGATCTAAGAGTTGGTCCAAATCGTGTTGTTTCTTACCTACCTCAATATTCAAGGATTGTATAAGCCAAAAGGAACGAATGAGATCTGCAGGAAGATGATCTGTAATGGCTAAGTTTGAAACTCCATCAAGGTCTAACGAACTATTGGAGTTTCGTAGCATGATCAACGTTTTAAGAAAGTTAGAACTACGCAGATCTAATGATTCAAGAAAAAGTAAACCAATAAAATAACAAAAATTAAATAGAAAGATTAGCAGTACTTGGAAAAATGATTATACTTTAAATTATAGTCACCATTTGATGGAATGCAATATCGTATACATGTCAAACAAAAAATATTCAAAAACAATCCAAAAACAAGGAAACGACGCGTTCTAGCTTTGTGAAAAAAAACATAGAAAAAAAAACAAAGTAGAGTCAATTAAACGCGTCTTTTTGGATTTCTTTTTTTTTATTTAGTAAAAGTGGAGAAAATAGAAATCAAGAGCGCTTCGCACGGAAGATCCGTAGATAGTACGGCTTAACGGAAATAGTTTACTGAAATTAAATTTCTTGATTTCTAATTGCCACTATTTTTTATATATTAAACACATGCAAATCCTTTCTTTTGAAACAGGTGAATATTAATATAATTGCTTTGATTGCCCAGCTATAGACATAATTCATTTTGAAAGATTAATCTACGGAATTATTTGGCTCTATTATTGTATTCTTTTGGACTGCTTTCTTAAATATTATTGTTTCTTGAGTGAATCCTTACTTCAATAGTCTAGTATTGATTTGTCAACAAATTAGGAAATGACTTCTATTTCTGGAGCCTTACAAAAAGCTCTTCAGGCTGAAAAAGATGATGATTACGAATATGATACAGACACTTCAAATACTTCGGAGGATGTGGAACAGATTTTAGAAAAGAAGCAGCGTAAAATGAAGAAGATTTCTAAAGAGAATTCCCAGATAGCACCAAATTTCAATCATGATGCTGTTTCAAGGATTTTTAATAATTCTGCTACGGATTTCTCGTATTTGAATTTGAGACCAGATCATGAATCTCGACCAATTTGGATTTATGAAGCAGTAGATAAAATTATCATCATTTTAGAATCGTTTTCACCTTTAGCAGAACAAGCACAAGATTTTCTAATCACAATTGCCGAGCCGGTTTCAAGACCTTCACATATTCACGAATATCGTATAACACTTTATTCTTTGTATGCAGCAGTCTCTGTTGGTTTGTTGACTGATGATATAATTGACGTGCTTAACAGGTTTTCAAAAGTTCCAATAGCACCTTCCATTATCAACTTTATCAAATCATCAAC
The DNA here is from genome assembly GCA_010994365.1 of Saccharomycopsis schoenii. Classification (NCBI taxonomy): domain Eukaryota; kingdom Fungi; phylum Ascomycota; class Saccharomycetes; order Ascoideales; family Saccharomycopsidaceae; genus Saccharomycopsis; species Saccharomycopsis schoenii. The sequence continues at coordinate 526,292 of JNFU01000009.1, read as the reverse complement.
CAGGCTGATAGGTAAAGTCAAGTTAGTCTTGAAACATAACAGATATTTTGTAGAAAGCACACAAGCAGATATTTTAAGAATGCTATTGCATGATCCAATAATTGGGAAATTGAAAATTGATCCATCTGTGAATAATGGACAAAATACTACTAATAATAAGGAGAACGCTAGTAATAGATTCCCTGTGAATACCAATGATCCGAATGAGAAACTCTTGAAGGCTGTAGTGGGTGATACCAAGCAGAATACAAATGAGAAAGAAGATACCGTAGAAGAGGAAGATGATGTTGATGATGACGATGACGATTTTGATAAGGTACATTCTTTTGAAATTGCAGCAGAGTCAGTAGAAGATGTTAAAAGAAGATGCCAAGAAATTGAATATCCGGTTTTAGAAGAGTATGATTTCAGAAATGATACTACTAATGCAAACTTGGACATTGGTTTGAAACCATCAACTAAAGTCCGTCCATATCAAGAAAAGTCTTTGAGTAAGATGTTTGGTAATGGTAGAGCAAGATCTGGCATTATTGTTTTACCTTGCGGTGCAGGGAAAACTTTAGTTGGGATTACTGCCGCATGTACCATTAAGAAGTCAGTTATTGTTTTGTGCACTTCTTCTGTGTCGGCTGTTCAATGGAGAGACCAGTTCTTGCAATGGTGTACAATTCACCCTGATAATGTTTCTGTTTTCACCTCTGATGCCAAAGAGATATTTAAAGGCGATGCAGGCTTAGTTGTTTCAACATATTCGATGGTTGCCAATACGAGAAATAGATCGCATCAATCTCAAAAGGTTATGGACTTTTTGACAAGTAGAGAATGGGGTTTTATTATTCTAGATGAAGTGCATGTCGTTCCAGCAGCTATGTTTAGAAGAGTTATCACCACAATTAAAGCGCATGCCAAATTGGGATTGACTGCTACATTAGTTAGAGAAGATGACAAAATTGGTGATTTGAATTTTTTAATTGGTCCTAAATTATATGAAGCCAATTGGATGGATTTGGCTCAAAAAGGTCATATTGCGAAAGTTCAATGCGCAGAAGTTTGGTGTCCGATGACTAGTGAATTCTATCAAGAGTATCTCAGACAAAGTGCAAGAAAAAAAATGCTATTGTACGTTATGAATCCAACTAAATTCCAAGCTTGTCAATTCTTGATTCATTACCATGAGAAGCGTGGCGACAAGATTATCGTTTTCTCTGATAATGTCTATGCTTTGAAGGAATATGCATTGAAACTTGGTAAGCCATTCATTTGTGGTGATACACCTCAGCATGAACGTTTGAAAATTTTGAAAAATTTCCAGCTAAATGAAAACATCAACACTATTTTTTTATCTAAAGTTGGAGATACTTCGATTGATTTGCCAGAAGCTACATGTTTGATTCAAATATCGTCTCATTATGGTTCAAGAAGACAGGAGGCTCAAAGATTAGGCAGAATTTTAAGAGCTAAAAGAAGAAACGACGAAGGGTTTAATGCATTCTTTTACTCCTTGGTTAGTAAAGACACCCAAGAAATGTATTACTCCACTAAAAGACAAGCTTTTTTGGTTGATCAAGGTTATGCTTTCAAAGTAATCACGCATCTTAATGGTATGGAAGACTTACCAAATTTGGCGTATTATTCTGCGAAAGAGCGCCGTGAACTATTACAAGATGTTCTTTTAAAGAATGAAGAATTAGCTACAATCGAGGCTGGTGATGATGCTGACGATGTTATTGGACGAACTTCCACAAAGAAGAAGAAGTTCAGAGCTCAACGATCTATAGGTCATATGGCTAGTCACGCGGGTGGTGAAGATATGGCTTATGTTGAGCATGGCAGAAATAGAAATAAAGAAATTAGGGAACATAGTATTTTCATGCAAAAGAATTACTATAACCAACCAGAAAAATAGTTGAACCAGAAAATAATTTAAAAGGTAAAACAGAAAATATTAAAAAAACTAATAATAAAAAACAAAAAACAAAAAAAAAGAAAACCAAAAACGAAAAAAAAATACGTTTTATTTACTATTTACATTTAATATAAACGATGATTTAATGATATTTTTTACGTAGAACTTAAATGCGTAAACTCATCTATTAATTAATTTATATATTATATTCATGTATATATTTGCTATCGCACATTCTTTTTTATGTATTGTTTGATAATAATTTTAAGGGCTGTCGATTCTTTTTAGCAATGTTACTATTATTCGTCGTTAAAGATTTTCTCTTTGATTTCTTAACTTGGATAATTTCATTTTCTTTTGAAGGGCGTCTCATCTTTGTTTTCAATGAAGGTAAAGCATAATTGACAGACTTGCCTCTAGTTCTTCTTTTCGCAGAATCTGATTTTTGTATCAGTTGATTTTTGTGCTTGTGATCAGATTTACTTTTCGATCTTTTATTTGAAACATTAATCATGTTATTGTCAACCACAACTATATCATCAAAATGAACATTCAATGGCTCATACTCTGTGGATTCCGTTTCATTATCAGTATCAATAACAATATCGCGACGTTCATCAATGTTTCGAGTCGTACTGTCCTTATAGACTTTTCCTTTATTATTCTCCTGTATTATCATCGAGCTTTGTGATACATTATATATCTGAGAAAATTTGTCAAGACTATCATCTTGATAAACATTTTTTATATGTGAATTTATATTATCCATCAATAGCATTTGTTTTTTCATAGAAGGTTCTTCTCTGTTGTGTTCATCTTGATTGTATTCATTATAATTATGCTTCTTTTGATCTTGTTCATCTTGATTGTAATCTAATCTATTTTGGCCTACTTGACCATTGAGGCTATCACTATTAATATTATAATTGCAGGCTATATTGGACTGATCATCAAGTTGAACTGCCTGTATTTTACTATTTGATTCATTGATCGATAAAGAAGAAGGAGAGAGCTCATGAATATTAGGGGCCGAATAATTATTGTAAATTTCAATATCTTTTTCATCGTACTCATAGTCATTGGTTCGATGGTTATTGACAACCTGCTGATGCTTGATATTATTATAACTTGGTGTGATGTGACTACCGTATCCTACTCCTAAAGAATTAGTGGAAGAATCAAGACTGGTACTACCATAATTCTCCATTAATGAGTAGTTATCAGTATTGTGATCATTTGTGCTGGCGTAATTTTTATCATCATGATTAGTATCTTGTAACGATTCCTTTGAAATATAAATAGATTGCCTTCTTGATGAGCGTCTCTTTTTATCTGATGTATTTCCATTATGTTTCTCAATGTTTTTGCTTGTATCAGTAGCAGTGGCATCATCGTTTGGCAGTTCTGAGTTTGATACAGATACAGGAGAAGAGGAACTAGACAACGATATTTCACTATCTCGTAATTGGCGGTTTATATTATTCTCAGTTATGGCATTATTACATAATTTAACTGAAATTCCAAGGTCGCGTAAAGGCAAGCCTTCCTGCTCTCTCGTTGTTTTGAAGGCGGTTACGATCTCCCCAAACTTCTCGTGTATTATATCTTCTATTATAGTTAACCTATCATTGAGCAAGGACTTACGCAACAGTGAGTCAGATATATTATTTCTTTTCAAATTCATATTTTCGGCTTGTAACTGTGATACCTTTTTCTCCAATTTGGCTATTTTTGTCATCATCAAGGAGTTCCTCTTTGCTAATGCGTGATTATTATTTGCTAACTGAAAATAGTTAATTTGTTGCTGATTATGAAAATTATTAGGATTAGTGTTGCTGCGTAGAAGGTTAGCAAATGTGCTTCCTGAAGCAGTTTTATAGTTGTCTCTTTTACTGTTTTTATCTAAGAAAAATTGTTGTTGATGTTTGGATTGATTATTTTCAGAATCCATGACATTCTATGTTTTGTTCAAATATGGCAAATATGGATAGTTTATATATGTGGTAAAGAAAAGTCTCGAAAATAGCGTATTGCAAAGAGTGTTTATATCCAGAATATTTGGTAGTATTGAAATAAATAATAAGAATCAAAAGAACATTTGACAATGTTTAATAGTATTGACTGGAAGTGATTCATATTTGGGAAGGAAATCAGATTTGAATATTTGTTTTGATTTTTTTTTTTTTTTTAATTTTCTTTTTATTACAACAAAAATGCCACAAAAAAAAAGCGTGAAAGTAATTAACGCGTCTTATATATAAACTTGATCTATATCTGTTTTTTTTAAGTTCCAATAGGTAAATGCCATAGACAAATTTGACATTCTTGTAAATCGAGTGACAGAATTAAGAAAGAAAATGGATGGCTCCAACATACGGATAGCGAAGTTACAAAAAGAGCGTGAACTAATGGCATTACAGCAGATGTCATATTCTATAGAGCAGCTAAAAAATAGATTGAACATAATGGTTGAGAACTTTGAAGATATAGCGGAAGGAACGGAAGAAGTGAGTAACGTCTTGAGTAACTGGAATGATATAAAGAGGCAGATATCCTTGGCAACACTAAGTTTGACTAATTATTTTAAAGAGGGCGATGAAGAGGATAAAGAAACATCTACTTTGATGACAGAAGGTGCAGTACGCGTACCGATAACCAATTCACGGGATGAAGAAGGAGAAGAAGAAGAAGGAGAAGAAGAAGAAGGAGAAGAAGAAGAAGGAGAAGAAGAAGAAGAAGAAGAAGAAGCGAGACATGATTTAGAGGAAAACGATGAGGCTAAGAGTGAGCTGATCTCATAGAGTGTTAAGCAAGACCAGCCCCGTTTTTCTCAATGTACTATATTGAAAACAAGTTACTTTTTTACGATCCAATTTATATATGTACATACATTGCAGTAAACAAATAAGAAGACAAAAAATAACATTTTATAAATTTTACTCAAAACAAAACAAAGAAATAAATGTGATCATGTCATTTGATGACTAGTCTTGTAATTCAAGGGTTTCATAATTAACAACTGATCTTGAATTAGAGTTATTATGAGCGGTACCAACTATACTTTTAAAATAAACAGTAAAATCATAGTCATTAACTAAAGTATCAATCATTGATGCTTCAAAATTCAATTCATCAATCAACGCAGTTCTTTGTGATTCTGACATTGTGTCCTTTGATGAAACCGATATTGGCAATTCATCGATTTTTTCAAGTAAGCTATGCTCTAAGTTTGGTAATTGTAACTTTTGAGTTGATGATGAGAAATCATCATTTTTGAAGCAATATAACAATGTTTCATATAATACACTTTTAGAAATTCGGTCTTGAATGAACTCGGAGCTCTTGGTACCTTGCTGAATCAAGTCCAACGTTGTTTTCCAATCATTGGCTAAGATACATCTTCTCCAAATTAAGGTTTGTAAGAATTGGTATTCATAATTGTCCAAGTTATGGTCCTGAGATATGATCTTTAATGCTTTGTAGAAATTAAGCTTCATGGAATCATTATTGACATTCAATAGGGTAAGCAAATCAACCAATCCTAAAATTGGTATGCATATTTTATTCATCAATAAGGTTAAAGATTTTTTCAAGCTATTGAACAATATACTATTGCTTCCAGATCTGTCATTGATTAAGTTAGAACCCAATAAGCTCAAGATTTTATCAATTTGATCACCTTTAGCAGTCTTCAGTTGATTGTTATTCATATCAGTGTTAACAATTTCATCATTGCTTTTATCGCCATCATTATCAATTATAATATCTTGATGTGATGTAGCCAACTGTGATAATTCATTGTATAATCCACTTTGGACTTCTAAAGTAAATAATTCCACTTCAACATTATGCAATTTCTCGTCAACATAACTATTATGAATATCATCATTTAAAACAGTCAAAAGACTTAACTTGGCAATACTTAGCTGTAATTCTTTGTTTTGGATAGATTCATCTGCATTACTCGCAATGGCTGTCAATGTTTCACCAGCCTGTAAATAATCGTCATCCAAGATATTTTTAATCCAGGAGATTCTTCCATAATTACTTGAAGAGTTTAGAAATGTTTTTAAATAATCACGTTGGTCATAGTTGATATATCCCATTAATAAATCTTGATACTTATCAGATTGAATAAAGAATTCATATAAGGTTTTAGCAAATTCATAGCCAAATTTTTCAAAATAAAATCTCAATTTTTCATAAATTATTTGTTCATCATTAGTAGATTTCACTTTTCTAGATTCGGAGTCAATTACCTGAACTATGGATTGCAAATCTTTGAAGGATTCGGCAATTTGTAAAGCAACATTAGATTGGCCAATAGTTAATAATGAGTTGATCCATTGATGTTTGCAGGCTTCATACGTCAGTTCATATTTTCTGATCAATTCAGCATTCGAAGCAGAATTACCAAAATATGATAAGGCACTATTGAACGTGAAGAATAAAATCAGGACTAGTGATATTATTTGAGTAACAACTTCTGGAGAATCTTGAAATGACTCTAATTTGTTTATGGATTCGTAGAATCTGGTAAATAATTCGGCATATTTGAAGCATAAGTCATCACTGATAATCCAAGGATAAATGCCAGCGCTAATTCCTTCACGAATAGCCTCATTATCATTTATATGGTACAAACCATACCTTGTATTATCTTCTATGTCTATGACTCCATTCTTAATCGCTCTCAAAGTGATTAATATTGCAGCATTGTAATAGGTTGAGTCATTAGATAGCAATTTTGTGATTAGTAAAGATAAAAACTTCCCAATTTGCTTGACATCATAATAAAAGAAGCTTTCGATGATATTGTTAGTATGGTTATTTTTGATATTTGTATTAGATGTTAAATTTAAAGATTGGATAACTGATGTGAAGAGTTCTGAGTACTCGGACTTTTGTCTATATTCGTCTATAATTGGCCAAATCTGAACAGCAGCACTAATCTTTTGAAAATCACTAATTACTTGGAGTTTGGTAGATAAAGGAATATCATGCATGAAATTATTTGCAACATATTTATTAAATGTAACACATTTTTCAAATCTTTGTTGAAGATGAGACTCCAATGATGCTAATCTCGGAGGTAAATAAATCAGCTTAGAAGAGATCAATTCATCACTTACTTGCAACACCGAATTCTCGATTTCTTTTTCTTCAAGTTGAATATTGCTGGTAAAATTAAATTGAAGGGGAGTCAAAAGATTGCTCAGGCTATCATCACCACCGTAGAAAACAGCTTGTTCAATATGTGATTTTACGAATGATGATCTCGAAACATCGTTCGCAGAATTTATTTTATCATTTAGCATGGCTATTTGTAACATTCCTGCTTGTTTAGAGATAACAATCATAGATGGAAATATCGAATCTTCGAAGCCGTATCCAATAATATCAATATGTGATCTGAAGGTGATTATATCTTCCCATCTTCTTCTGAAATTCTGCTCTTCTGCGACTACCTGCGTATTAGTTTCTACAAGTACAACAGCATCACCAAACACAACAAACGTGACACCATTAGGTTTGGATAGATACATTTTAGGAGTAGTATTTTGCTTGTGGATACCAGCGGTATAGCGAGTCAACTTATAACCTTGAACAACCAATAATTCATCATCCTCTTTCTTCAAGGTAAACAAGATATATGCACATTCCTGTGGAGAAGTTTTAACGCTGGTTAACACCAAGAAATTATTATCATTGTCTAATGCAATGCAATCCAATATGCTAATATCCGAAGCGTCGTACAAGTCTTTAATTTCATTCAATAAGATACCTTTTAATCCACTGAATTCAAATTCTTTAGAAGTTTGACCATAACGATCAATAGTGACAATCATAAATTTCCCATTTTCGGTTAAAACAATTACCGACCTTGATCCGTTACCCAAATTTTTAGATACCCTAATAGATGCAATGGGGCCAGTAACGGCTGCCACAGTATGAGATGCTGAAGATCCACCTAGTAATGGAATGAATGAGAAGAAAGATAAAGAAATTAGGTCAAAACTTTTCAAAAGTGGCTTACCAGCAGGATCTCTTAAAGACAAAAGAATGAGCCTTCCGTTGGATGTAGCAAACAAGATACCGGCAGGATCTATATTTTCATAATGTACAATCTGTTCTCCCGAAGAAAGTTTAATGGCGTGCTTCAAGCTTTGGAAGCCAATATTCTCAAAATAAACTGTCTGACCGGAATTTATATAAGTTATAACAAGACCTGGTTCACTATTGCCTGGAGATGGTAGTACCAATATAGGAATAATATCAGTTGATGGTACTGGAATGGAATGTATCACTGGATTGTTATCTTGAGATGTATAATTCCAAACAATAACTTGTGAATTGGTGACATCTACAAAACAAGCATGTTTTGTATATGTATCAATATAACCATTATTCAATGTGTTATTAACACGTAATGGTTCAGGTGTTGAAATTAATGTGCTGACTCTATATCTATCATTTCTAGTCAACTCAGTAGATTTAACGACATTTTTTGAGTTCTCCAATCGCCCTGACTGCTCTGAGATTTCACTATATTGATCAGGCTTTTCCTTAATAGATTCATTAAAAGCTCTAGATGGATCAATAGTAGACTTACGAGCAGAGAAACGAAACTGCTGCTGGGAATATAAAACTGAGGAATCCATAATAAAACTTGTATATATTGCTTCTCTGGCTTCTAGTAATTAGAGTAGCAATTATGGAAAAATCAATTCTCTCTGTATTCCTTTATTCAACTTTGATTCAATTGAGTGGTAAAGATATGAATAAGCTGATTTAATATACTCGAAACAACAGTTACTATTGTTTACAAATTTGAATCTATGAATCTAGAAAAATTTTAATATTTTCAGAAAAGAAGCAGAAAGAAAAAAAATAAAAAATAAATGTATAAGAAAAAAAAAGGTTCGAATAGAGAAACCGACCTGGCATCCCGGATAATATGTTTCTAAGCAAGAATAACGAAAAAATCATTAACTGGATAAGACCACGAAAACCATTATTTACACCACTTTATTGAAGAGCTGAATAGAGATAGCAATAATTATAAGTAATTATACAATAACGCAAAGCAAAATGACTACTGATTGGAGAAGAATAGATATTGATGCATTAGAATCCAATGGAAGATTGACTACTCAAGATTTGGTTCCTGAAGATGTGGTTGCAATTTCTTATGAAGATGTATCATTAATTAATAATCAAGTAAAGCAACTTATATCCAAAGGGGAATTCTATGATGCTTTGGCCTATGTTTTAAATAGTGTTCCATATGGAAGCGATGCCAGAACTAAGACGTTGCATGCCTCTTCCGTTTTGGATATTTTGAAGCTGGTAAAAAGCAGTTCTGTGGGAACTATTATTACTGAGTTGTCTGAAGACGAAAGAGATGTATTAGTTAAATATTTATACAAATTAATGGGCTCTGCCCAAGGCCAGCAGTCTAGTGGTATTATTTTATCTTGGTTTAACAAAACAATTGAAGTTGACGGCGGCAATGGTGCAATCATACGTTATTTAAATGACAGAAGAGTGGTGTAAGATGATGCTTGTATAACATCTCTGCTTTTATACTATTATTCTTAAGTTCAGTACATTTCTTTCAAGTACACACAATATTTGGAAGCAAAACAAAATAAAATCAATTTAAATACATAAAAAATTTATTAGTACATATTTATTTCAGTAGCTTTTGTAGTACATTATTCTCAAAACATTGTATCTTTTCTCTTTTTGAGCAGATTGTCGGCTTTCTTTCTTTTCGAAGTTTTCGACGAATTTTTAGATTTACGTTTCTTAGTTTTATTGTCCGTATTTAAAGAACTTTCCTGAGAATCATTATTAGCTATTTCTTGAGTATCCATCATGCCGATATCATCGTTGTCCTTATTGAAGATTTGAGTTACTTCGTCAATCAATCTAGAATCTTCTTCGTTGTACTCTATCAGATTCTCCCTCTGTATTTCGGTCACTTTCATCTTCCTTTTCACATCATTTATTCTCTGCTTTTTTGATTGCAATTTCTTTTTCCTATCCTTGCTTCTTTTCTTTCTATGTGCCAGCAGTTCTTCGTCATAGTTATCGATACGTCCTAGTCCAGCTGTGAAAACATCAGTAATATCAGTCGTGGGTATGATGTTACCAAAGTTACGAAAAACATCAAACTCCTGATCTTCAAAACCCTTTACAAGACGAGCATCTGCAATTCTCTTCGGTTTCAAGGAATTTACAGATTTATTCATCCACTCTTGAACTAACATGCCAAGTGCAATCAAAGCTGTCTCATCCATGAATGAAAATAACTTTTCTGATAGATAATAATTGCATATTCCATTTATAAACCCTTCAACGTTAAACTTCTTGTCTGATTTCCTCTTTTTTAGAATATCTTGCAACACAGGATGCAAGTTTGCGTCATCTGCATTTTCGATTGCTTCAAGTAAGCTTGCATTTATTTCCAGTCTTTTGTCATTTATATTTTGCATGATCTCTGTAATTTTACAGCTCACAAAATAATGTATTACCTTTAGTAACTCACTATCCGGTAATGTTATCTGTTCTTTATTATTATCCGTCTCATTGGCATTTTCAGTATCAAAATCATCTATGTCTTTAACGGTGATCTGACTGTTTGAGTCTATATCTTCTGCAGGAACGGGTATCTTTATTTTATGCTTGGACTGTATAGACAAGATCTCATCAGGGGAGTAGGTTGTTCTGGTGTGTGTTCCTGTGGTATATTCTTCATTGGTACATTGGTAAACATTTCTAAAATGTGCTGCACCTCTGGGCACTTTTATTTTTCTCTTTTGTGACATATATTAGTACTAATAATATGTTATTACTAACCCATTTATTGATTTAAATATAATTAGATCTTGATTTTCGCAGTAACCCAGCATTTTATTGTAGAGATATTTTGCACATGAATTCACACTGATATAAAATCGGGGGGGGGGGAGGAGGATTTTTTTTTCTGCTTTAAGGAGGGACCTTGTCGAAAAATCAAAATAAATAACTTGAATAATAAATAGATCACGAAAGAGAGTTATCAAAATAAAAAAAGAAAGAGAACCTAATATTGAAATATCTACAGTTGTACAAGTTCAAGTACAAAGCTCTTTATTATTTGTTGACATGGATATTAATGATATCTTGAAAGATTTGGAAAGAAATGTTGTTGGTGAAACTGACATTAACGGCGAGTCATCTTCAGGAGGAAGAAAACGTGATTTTTTAATTGGTGACAATGGGTTGGTGAAAGCCAAAGCCAAAGAAAGTGCAGAACTAGAACGAGCTTGGATATCTGAAAGAATGGCACCGGAATTATTACCATACAAGAATGATCTCATAGCGAGTATTTTGACTAGATTGAAAGCACAAATAGAGATTATTGAATTAAATTCCATAGAACTTGAAACCAATAACCAAGATATTAAATTGAAGTTGCTTATAATTGAAAATGAGATAGAAAGAATAAATTTCTTGATTAGGTCTTATCTTCGATGTAGATTATCTAAGATTGAAGAGTTTGGAATTTATTTGAATAAGAAATCAGAGAATGAAGAAATTGATTTGAATACGCTATTGAGTAAGCTGGAATTAAAGTATATGAATGGCCATCTAAAAATTCTTTTACAATTATACCAAAAATTATTCATAAACGAGTTACCACAGCATTTACAAAGTGTGGACGATGAAAGCGGTGGTATTTCAATGATTACCTCTCCGGATTTAAATAAGTTTGTGTTCATAAAAGTTTTGAAAAATAATGTCAAGCCAGTGAGGTTAGGAGAACTTGAAATCATGCTAGACAAAGATGATATCCATGCTTTACAATATAAAATTATCAAGAAACATATAGATAGGGGCGACGTGATATTGATCTAAGTAAATAGTATACTAGTTGAAGGAGTTTGGTTTATCTAGAATTGTCTTCATGTTCATGTTTATAATTTTCAATGAAATACCTATCTGATACATTAATTGTATCGGAATAAAGTATAAATTCATTTATTATTGAGGACGTATTCCAATATAGAACTTTTCTAAAACAAGCCACAACCAAACTTGTAACATGACATCCATTCAAGCAATGTATGTATAAGCGTTCATCGCAGTTATTTTTATTAAGGAATATCTGAAGAATAGCCGTCACAGTTTCATAAGTTAGATCGGCTTGTCGTTTCTTCCCTTTTGATTTCCCACCACTAACTTCGAAATGTATTAGCTGAATATTTTGAGTTTGCGCAAAATCAAATAATGAGCTATCTGACTCATCTGTTATTGGCTCAGGTATCAATGATATTATTTTTTTAATGTTGTATCTTTTCAAAAATCTATAATTCACTTGTCTAGGGTATGAACCTCTGTAAATCCCCGGTGATATTGTATTAAAGCGTAATGGCGGTATAAGTAGTGTAACCTCTTCCATAATAAGTTATATTAGTCTAAGTGTATCTTAAGGAGTATTTTTTTTTTAGTTTGGACTGTCTATGTCAATCAATTGTTTTAGATTGGAATAGTAATTGAATCATGTTTTTAGGACGTTTCATTATTTTCTCTCTTTTATTTTTATTTTTTTTTTGGTTTCAACATGCAAGAAAAATCCAAGAAAATAGAAAAAAAAAGTAATAATGACTAGCATACTAGCACGTAAAAATATATTTGCAAATAATCTACTTTCTCTAATTAGGTTGGTTTTTCCAAACAGACATTATTAAATAATCAATAGTAACTAAAGAACTGATCCAAGATGGATTTCTATACCGATCCAGAAATGAGCGGCACCGCTCCAATTACCAATATTCCATCCAAAATTGAATTGAAAACAGACGATAAAACCGAAGAAAGATTTGATAAATTGGAAACCAGTATTGAAAAGTCATTCAATGTTTTAACGAACCATACAACCGAGGGTGTTTCCAAGCTTATGGAAAATCCATTATTGAAAAATATTAGTTCGAATACTACCAAGCATTTTAATGAACAGTTGAGTAACCTTGCAAAGAATTTAAATCTCAATGATTCAAAAGAACAAGAAGCGCAAAAAGATTCTACAGAAGCTGACAGTGAAAATACAGAGGAAAAAACATCTGCTGCTGCAACATCATCTCCCTTTAACTTTTTTTTTCAAAAGATTGGGAAGGTCGCTAATGATTATTTGAATGATTTAGATAATGAATTGGAGCAAGTGGAAAATGTGTCAATGGAATATGCAAATAAGATGGGTAGTTTCATCAAGAATAACATGATCGAACGTATCACTACAGAAGACAATTTACGTGATTTCAAGATTACACAAGCTAATAGAGGTGAATTGAACGAAGATGAAAGCAAGCTTTTGTATAACTATGTTCCGGAATTGAGCAAAGATGAGGATGATACTAAGGTTTTCTTGACTAGAACAGAAGCGGAGATCAACTACTTAGAAACACAGAGCGAATACTACTTGAAGGACTTAAGTGATGATCCGGACTTCAAAATTGCCGATTGTGAATCTGACAAAGAGAAATTTGATGAGATCAGCAAGCTATTGAAAGAGAAGAAGAATTTGCAAAAGTTAATGGCAGACTTAGTGCCTAGTAAGATTTCTTTTAATGAATTTTGGAGTAAGTATTTTTATCAACATGATAAGATATTGAAGAAGGAACAAGAAAGAAAGAAAATGTTACAAGAGGGAAAGCAAAAGAAAGGCGGCGAGGAGGAGGATGAGGAGGATGAAGATTTCAAATGGGATGACGACGATGAAGAAAACGTTGATGATGATGAAGAATGAACTCTTGTTTAGCAAGTATTTTTTTTGCTATCTTGATTTTTTTTGATTTTATAAATTAATATATTGACAGCTGTCCGTAAATAGTAGTTTTTGTAAGAGCCTTATTCTTGAATTGATCTGGTCAGAACAGCCAAATCAAAACAAATTCTACGAGTGTCAAAACAGATTGAATGGTTTACATTTGTTATCAGATGCACACTTTGTCATAGAAAATCTACTTTCGAGCCCAGCGAGCATTTCTTACAATATTATTTGCAATTCTTGACCATCTTTTTCCATATTTAAACCATAGATGGCTTATTTAATTCAATAATACTTTTTTCCTATGTTGAAAATATAGCAGCGTTCGCACTTAACTTTAAAAAAGAAAAGAAAAAAAAACTCCCGAATTTTTCTGAGACGAAAAGAAAATATGTACATAGCGAATAAAAATTTTTTTCTTTCAAGCATTAAGAAAAGGGAAAAACAATTAAAAAGACAGGTCAACAGTATTGAATACACATTTGATATAGGTATCCTGTAACCAGCAACCGTCACTAAGGATTGATTGAAAAGTGAAAAATAATAAGCATACCAGGCGTGTCAAGACTGAGTTTTCTGTTTTCGGATCGTCTATTTTAATTTTGTTGAGTATAATAATCATTGATTGCTGTCCCGCACCATGGCTTCTGTTATCTACTTCCTTGACTCTAAGGGAAAGCCGTTGCTCAGCAGAGATTACAAGGGTGATGTTCCTTATTCAGCCATTGAGAAGTTCCCACTTTTAAAATTGGAAGCAGAGGAAGAAAACAGCGCAGCTCCACCCATTTTTAACTATAATGGGATCAATTACTTGTACGTTACTCATAACGACTTGTACATTCTTGCGTTGACAAAACATGACAACAATGCGTTGGAAATTATGTTGTTCCTAAACCAGTTAATATCTGTTTTGACAGAATATTTCAAGAACTTGGAGGAAGAATCAATTCGCGACAATTTTGTGGTAATCTACGAGTTATTGGACGAAATGATTGATTATGGTTTCCCGCAAACCACAGACACTAAGATCTTGAAAGAATATATCACCCAAAAATCACATACCTTGATTAGAACTAAGAAGCAGGAAAGACCTCCAAGTGCGGTGACCAATGCAGTAAGCTGGAGACCTGAAGGTATTCATTACAAGAAGAACGAGGTGTTTTTGGATGTGATAGAATCTATAAATATGTTGGTCAATCCAAATGGCCAGGTATTGCGAAGCGAAATCCTAGGGAAAATCAAGATCAAATCCAATTTATCCGGTATGCCTGATTTGAGATTGGGCTTGAACGATAAAGGTATGTTTGGCCAGAGTAGCAGTTCTGATGATCCAGGTAACACTGGAAGTGATGGCAGTGAAGCAGGTAATAAAAGAAACATGGAGATGGAAGATGTTAAGTTCCATCAGTGTGTCAGATTATCCAAGTTTGAAAATGAAAAAATCATTACATTTATTCCTCCGGATGGTGAGTTCGAATTAATGAGTTACAGATTATCTACTCCTATCAAGCCTCTAATATGGGTTGATTGTAGAATCAAAATGCATTCTAATTCAAGAGTGGAGATTAAAGCTAAGGCTAGGGCCCAGTTTAAGAAGAGAAGCACTGCCAATGATGTGGAAATTATTATCCCAGTTCCGGAAGACGCAGATTCTCCAAAATTTCAAACCTCACTAGGTTCCATAAAATACAGACCAGAGACTTCTTCGATAGTTTGGAAAATTAAACAATTCGCTGGTGGTAAAGAGGCAGCAATGATAGCAGAATTAGGATTGCCTTCTGTGTCATTGGATGATCCTACTTACAAATCTAAGAGACCAATCAATGTCAAATTCCAAATCCCATACTTCATCACTTCTGGATTACAAGTTAGATACTTGAAGATAAATGAGCCAAAAATGCAATATCAGAGTTATCCTTGGGTTAGATATATCACACAAAGCGGAAGCGACTACTCTATTCGACTGGGATAGGCACAACATTATTTACTATGGTTGTTTTCGCTACTCTTCTACGGTTAATTTATATGATAGGCGCGGATCTATGTACAGAATAGTAATATAGTAAATATAAACATATCTAATATAGAATATTTCTTAAAGTTAAGAAAAATAGGAATAATGTTGCCACCTAGTGTAAAAAAATAGTCTTGTTTTTTTTCTGTTGCTTTCTATCTGTTTTTGTTCATTAATTTAAGTATTGTGCTTGGATTACGGGTGTGCCAAATAATGTATAATAATTCTAATTATATCGATATAGTTATTATTATGCATGTATTCTTTCAATGAGAAACTGATTTTAAATCAGTGTATCATTGGATTTCTGGTTTATGTAAAAACACTTTCATGGCTATCAATAAGGTACATAATAAGTGTCCTGATATCTGATATTTTACAACTTCTCTGGCAATCAAAAGAACATTCGAACACAATGTTTTCAAGTTCTGACTGAAATATTAATCGACTTTTGTTATTAAGGAACTAAATCCAGAGGTGACCACAGATTTAGAAGATAAATTTTCACTATTCACTATTTTTTTCTTTTTTCTGTTTATTATTATTTTTAATGCGATTTTTTTACGCCACGCAGATCTAAAATGTGAGAAAAATATGATATTTGAATTCCTTTGGTACATTTGAATAGCAAATTACAGTCGTTGAAACTTGGCAATCAGCAGAACAGCTAGTAATATTAGTTAAGAAGAAGTGCTTGTTCACAAAAATTGATATATAAGAGGATCACCACTGTTAAGATAATTGATATCTAGATTTTCTTCTAGTTTGTATCACGCCCACAGCATATTTTTCCTGCAGTTACTCTGTCAACTCAGTTCTTTTATAGTAAATAGATCTGACCATAGCCATCTTTCCTATTTTGACATATATCTGCTAGATACATATGGTAGATATAAATATTAAAAGTACTGCTGGCGGTGGGAGCAGTAGTCCACAAGCCACAAGTAATAATAGATCATGGAAAATAATGCAAAGCGCCAAAAGCCAAAAAGATTTAATCTTAAGACAGCAAAAACAGAAGAATAAAGATAATGAGAAAGTATTTCTTCTAGCAATATTTCATGATTCTCAGACGTTTGTGAATAAGTACATCGTATCATGCAGCAAACTAGATACAAAAGACTTTCAGATATACAAAAAAGCTCTTGTAGATTATACAATAGCCTTAGAACTTTTGACAAATATCCATATTGATTACAAACAAACATTCAAATCACATGCCAGGTATATTGAGGCATTTGAAAATTTGGAAAAGTCGTTAATTGGTGATCCTAATATTTTAGCAATTAAGCAATTTATCAATGAATACGCTGTTGAGCATCAGCTGCACCATGCAGGTATGAGTACAGGTAGTGTATCTTCTTCTCCTGTAAGGTCTCAAACTTCTAATACATTACCAGCTGTGTCGGATAACGGGAGTGAAACCGGTGATAAAGTTGATAATTTGCTTTCTAGATTTACCAGTTTGAAGCCTAAGAAGGAAAGACAAAGCAGTACAAGTAGTAACACTTCTATGAATAGTTTTAATACGAATTACCTGTTACTGCCAAATATAATTCATTATGGTGCAAAATCACCGTCACAATTCAAAAATGAAATAGAAATTGAAGATTTGGATCCTTCAATTATAAATAGAATATTAGGCAACAATGACAATGGTGGTTCTGGGAACAGAACTCATATCAATATCCATGAATTGCATGAAATAATTAAGGAAATTCCAAAATCATTATTGTTGATAGATGTTAGAACAAGAAAGGAATTTGACAGATCGCATATCAAATTTGAAAATATTATTTGTATTGAACCTTTTACATTGGAGAGCATAATGACAGAAGGAGAATTGCGAGACTCTTTGACTATTTCACCGGAATTTGAAAGAGAGTTATTTCAAAAAAGAGATTTGTTTCCATTGATTGTGGCGTATGATAATAATTTTACTATTGACGCAATTGAAAAATTTCATAATTTTCCATCCCATTTTACAAAATTGCTTTCTTTATTAAATGAGAAATCACCTGTCAAACTGTTGAAGAGAAACCCATTATTTTTAAATGGTGGCTTTTCAAAATGGGCTTCAATTTACGGAAAATCTTTTATAACTGAACCAAGAGATGAAAAGATTAGTTTTCCTCCATTATCATTATCCAGAAGTTCAGATATCCGTAAAAATTCGGCAGATAATATCCATAATGACATATTGTTTAAAAGTAATATAGATTCACCTTCATTATTTTCACCTATTTCGTACTTGAATTTTAGTCAACAGCAACCAGCTACAACTCTGTTTACACCCAAGCATGGAAGCATGATCAATAATAATAATAATTCGCCGATAGCAAGCGTGTCATCATTCCCATCAAGCACGCTAAGTAATATTAAAGCTAATAATATTAATCTTAATAATAATATTAACAATGATATATCAAATTCGTTTAGCAGTATTAGCCTCAATGGCCATGCCTTGAACCCTGTCATTTCTTCTAATACAACTACAACAGCTACTCTTCTAGACCAGCAGCGAAGAATTCCTGAGAAGCTATCCTTAGATACATCAAGCTTACATATAAAGGTACCACAGGACACTTTTTCTCCCATCCACAGTACCCCAAATAGTTCTGGTTTGTTGAGATCTGCTTTAAGTGTAGACAAAAAATTTTCTTCCACGTCGTCGATACCACAGTTACCTGTTAAGATCAGTAATGACGTTACGAGTAACAATTTCAGTAATTTTGCTTCATCCACGACCAGTCTTAATGGATCTTCATCTTCATTATCAGTGAGCCAAAATGTAGAGTTTACCACTGGCTTGTATAATCTTGGAAATACGTGTTATTTGAATTCAGTCGTGCAATGCTTATCAGCTACTTATGAACTTCTAGCTAACTTTTTGACTGGAAAATTTGAAAAGCATATTAATTTTAACAGTAAATTGGGCTCTAAAGGTGTTTTGGCTAAAAGCTTCTATGAATTGTTGAAACAAATGAGTGTTGCTACTACTAATAATAATAAATATATAGTTCCAAAGAATTTTAAAATAGTTTGTGGATCTATTAACTCGGAATTCAAAAACAATGACCAGCAAGATTGTCAAGAATTTTTGAACTTTATTCTTGATGGACTTCATGAAGATTTGAATCAAGCAGGCGGTGCTCCTCCATTACCTATATTGACGGAAGAACAGGAGAATAGGCGGGAACAAATGACATTAAGATTGGCTTCTGCCATTGAATGGGAAAAATATTTGAAAACAAATTTCAGTACGATAACAGATATTTTTCAAGGTCAATATTCTAGTAGATTAACTTGTTTAACTTGTGGTAAAACTTCTACTACCTATCAGGCATTTTCCACTTTAAGCTTGCCTATTCCAGCGAAAGATGACGATCGTAGTATCACTATTTATGATTGTTTTGAAGAATTTTTGAAAGTAGAAATCTTGGATGGTGATGATCGCTGGAATTGTCCTAAATGCAAACAGTTCCGAAAATCTACAAAACAATTGAAGATTACTAGACTTCCAAAGGTATTAATTATTCATTTCAAAAAGTTTAAGCCCGGTTTTCAGTGGAGAGAAAAGTTGAATACTTTGGTTACATATCCTGTTAGTGATACACCGCAGATGTATTATAATAATATCATTGATGATGAAGGTATTGTCAATTTGGATCAATATTGGGTTCCTATCGAAACTAGTGAGGAAAAGGATAAACTAAAGCAATTTGAAAGTAGAGGGCAAGTACCTCCATTCAAGTACAAAGTGTATGGTGTGATTAATCATCACGGAAAGACAGTTTACAGTGGACATTATACATGTTTCGTTTATAAAGGAAATGTTAAAAGATGGTGCTTTTTTGATGATACAAAGGTTTATTTCAATCGAAGAGTTAGCGAAATCGTATCAAGAGATAATTATGTTTTATTTTTAAATAGAGTTTAATAGTTCAATTGAAAAGGAAATATTACATGCAATATCTAGTTATTTACTTGTAAGGTTAATTGAAGTGAGGAAAGGTCAATTAAATCTCAGATTATTTTATATTTTTGAAGTAAGATAGTGTCACGAGGGAGATCCCAAAAATTAATACGCAAAAAAATAAAATTAAAAACTACTATAATTATTGCACATGATGAAATGAAGCTGTTTATCAAATATATAAATATATATATATGTATGTATTAAAAATTGAGGACAGAAATTTGAATAATAATAATAATAATAATAATAGAAGGAGTGTGAAGAATGGTAATCGTCATCATTTTCAATACTGGAAATCAGGAACTGTATTGTTCCAAGAATTCAGGATGATCTGGAAATGGCACATTACCGATTGTACCGTCCTTGTTTTGATATTCTAGTGTTTGGTGTTTAGCATATTTGAAATATAATTTATCACCTATGTAATCCATTTCACGTAAGATTTGGTCAAGATCAGATTTTGTCAAAGCTGCAGAGACACATATACGAATTCTACTACTGACAATACTTGTAGCTGGATAACCAACAATAACAACAGCGATTCCTCGTTTGTACAATGCTCTAGCAACAGCAGGAAGCTTATTTGGAACATAGAGAAGCACTGGGATAACTGGAGAATCATCCATACCAAAAGCAATAAAACCTAATTTTCTAAGACCTGCTCTAAGATATCTTGAGTTAAATGCAATTCTTTGAATTCTTTCGATACCTTCATCGCCATTTAATTCTCCCATAATGATTCTTGTAGAAGTAGAAATTTGTTGAAGAACAGCAGGTGGGATCAGCTCGGCGTAATTGTCTGATAAGTTATTAACACGAAGATAATTGATTATGTCTTGCGATGCAGCTACATAACCACCAGCAGCACCAAAAGATTTAGTGAAAGTACCCATAAGAATATCGATATTTTGAGGATCAATATTAAAGTAATCACATACGCCACGGCCATGCGGGCCCATGGCACCAATAGAATGAGCTTCATCAACGAAAAGGTAAAAGTTGTATTTTGACTTTAATTCAACTAATTGAGGTAATGGGCACATAGTACCTTCCATAGAATAAAGACCTTCAACACAAACTAAAATTTTCTTCCAAGGTTTCTTGGAACGAGGTTGACCTTCGACAATAGATTTACGAAGCTTTTTCTCTAAATCTTCTATATTATTATGGTTAAAGATTTTAATAGTAGCACCTGAGATTCTAAGACCTGTTCGGATAGAAGAATGATTAAGTTCATCAGAGAAAATCAAGCAATCTGAATTTAGGAAAGTATTAAAAAGATTACAATTAGTAGCAAACCCTTGAGAAAAAATGACACTATCATCCTTACCAACAAAATTGGCTACTAATTTTTCAACTGATCTGAGAAGATCAGTAGAAGCAATACTTGTCTTGCAACCTTTAGCTGAAGTACCATACTTGTAAAGAGAATCCAAAGAATCATTTGTACATCTACCAACGGATTGTGCAAAACCCAAATAATTATAAGATGCCAAATTAAGACAAGTGGTGACGTTACCAGTATATTTTAAACATTTATTATAGTCAGTAGATGCACGATCATAACAAGTAATATGTCTACCAGGAATACCAGTTGTCGGAATAGAGAAATTATCATCAATCTTTCTTTTCAAACGACGAACATAAAAAGATTCTAATCGAGAATAATAAGGGGCATAACCATTTTTTTCAATAATATCATCGAAGCTTTGTTTATCGAACCAGACACCAAAGAAATCCTTAATATTACCCACAACAATAAGGATAAGATAATTAAGATATGTGATAAGGATGGTGAAATATGAAGGTTCGATAAGATTCTGAACATTGTATGGCTGGTTAAGAGGATGTTGAGAAACATAAAGGTAGTCTTTTGATTCTAAAGGACCAAACTCGTAGTCACTTTGTTCCTTTTTGGATAAGTTGGAAGCGGGGTTGTATACAGGGATATCATCCGAGAGAACTAATGTATTCGATTCTGAAGAACTTCTCTTTGTAGTTCTTGCATATTTCGATCCGACGGGCTTCTGTTGTTGGTCTTTATAATTGTTCGAGCGAGATTTCATGATGAAGATGGTGGAGATTGTGAGAAGATAGATGGGGATGCAGTAAAAAAGACTACTCGGAAGGGAGGATGACGCAGAAAGAATGATGGGCAGAAGTATTTTGCTAGTATTTGTATATGGTTCAAACGGAAGGATATAAAATGAGTGGAGCTTATATACTCAGATAGATAATGAGAAGAGTCAAACTGATGATTAATTGTTTCTCTTCTATACTGATATTACTCTTTTTGATTCTTGTTCGTGTATTAAGTTGTTAACAGAATCTCTAATTCATAGAATAAAAATATAACTTTTTTTTGTGAATGTTATCAATTAAATCTATCAAAATCAAGAAAAAATCAACCAATCAGTCAATTATTCAAAGAATTCATGAAATAAATTAATCAAGAAAAAAAAAATGTAAACTTAACAGCTTTTTTCCAAAGGAACGTCTAATCCTAATATTCGTTTCTATTTTTTTTTTTCCTCCAAATTTCTTTGTAAGTTTCTTAGTAGTGTCGGCTGAAGAAAAAGGAAAGAAAAAACTCGGCTCAGACAGAAATAAAAAAAAATCGTCTTTTTTTGGACAACGAACAGCTAATTTAAGGGTAAAAAGTACTAAGAAAAATCCCTTTTGTGCATATAATTGTATATCGATGCATACAAATGTACAGATCATATGACACATTTTATGTATATTTATTAAAAATAAATTATTATGAATTCATAGCATTTCATTCAATACATGTTCTGAATTGGAACTCCTGATACCGTGGTTGTCGAAATTTGAATGTTAAGATATTTGTCGTTAAGCTGATTACAAATGTATAATGTTAAGCGGCTTTAAGGGCCTATTTAAAAACATTCAGAAGTAATATTATTCAGAGTAATATGAAACGGAAAACCGAAGGTCTGCTTTAATAGATAAAAGATTCAGAACAATAAGTAGTTGCTGCCATCGTATCTTCAAAAAAACAATGTAACATCAACAAAATTGATTCAATAAAACAAGCTTATAACCATTAGTTACTTTGGTTTGGTGTGCAAACAAGTAATTCGGGATCTACAATTTATCAACGGGATAATAGAAATTAACGATACTTTTACATGAAGACAGCACAGCTTCAACATGCGTGCTGATGTCTTTGGTGCGGTATTCTAAGTGTTTATAGTTTATCCCCAATCATTTATACAAAAAACTGAAAAGCACTGTATTACTTTGAAAGACCATCCATTGTATAATTTTATAACTCTTCATCACATGAAATACTTGGAATGTATGCACTAGGACAATATTCTACAAAGAATAAAAATTCATATGTCAACAGCAAAACATGATAATAACTTTGAGTATGCAAAAGAAAATCAATGAATGATACGATTCTTTTTTTAAAAAAAAAAAGAATAGCATGAAAAATGCTGTGAAGAAAAAAAAAAAGAGTCATTAGTCATGTTCAGTAATACATTTATTGACCGCTCGGTTTATTAATAAGATCCTTAGACATCTATAAATTGAATGGTAAACACAATAGTAAACAAAATGGGTATTCAATTGCGAAGTACTATGTTTGCTCTTAGATTGAAGCAAAAATCAAGAATTTTGGTGAGACAATTTCACAGCTTTTTTGAAGTTCAAGACAAGTACTATTTATCTAATAAACATGCAAACAACAATATCCGGACAGTTTGCCTATTTGGAGATGGTCGTGGCCTAATTATGGATAATCTTAAGAGCTTGAAGAGATCAATGAAAGAAAACATAGACAATGATGGTAAAAACCAACACACAGATGAGATAATTATTACATCTTCGAATGTTGAAAACAGCTCAGATATTATACGCATGCATTACAATAAGACCAGAAACCATTTATCCGACTTGCATTTGAGTGCCAGGTACGAGCATTTCAAAGAGACAGAAGATCCGTCTGTGCAAGACTATATTACGGGAAAGCAGATTAATGCAGCTACAGCGGACAAACCTGCTTATTATGAACAAAGGCTTGATTCTTTGATTGATAAATTTGAGATCAGAAGTTTGTTGGCCAAGAATTTGATAGAGTTGAGTAATGGTCAATTTAGAAGAGTGGAATACGTGAAGCAATTAATGAGATCGCCTAAAGTGCTAATGATTAATGATCCATTTATTGGAATTGACCCATTTAATGGAAATATAATTTCCAAGAACTTGAAATGGGAGGTGGAAAATAATCACATGTGCTTAGTTCTTGGTTTGAGAAATTTGAATGATTCTATACCAGATTGGTGTGATTCTAGGAAGAATAAATCCAGTTTGAAATTCAAGACCGAGATCAAAGATGGGAAATTATCGATGAAATTGCTCAAAGATGATAGTTCTTACAAAATAGAGACACAAAATAGTAGCGTCTATTCATCCAATTGCCATGATGAATACGAATTGAAGAAACTCATTAACGAGAAAGGAAAGAGAATAGCGGATACGATTTGGCAATTGAAGAAAAGTGCATCTGGTTCTCTAATGAAGAACCAAACTGATAGCCATATTAAGTTTGATAGATTCGACCTTGAATATAATATATATCAGAAAGATTCTCCCCATGCAAGAAAATTACCAGTTTTTAAAAACTTGCTGTTTGACATAAAGTTTGGTGAAAAATGCCAAATTAAGGGATTCAATGGAACGGGGAAATCCACTCTTTTATCATTAATAACTTTAGAGCATCCAAAGTCATACAGTTCCAAGATCAGGTACATGGATATTCCAAATAAGAAGCACAATTATTTTGACTTGAGTTCTACCATTGCATTAAGCTCACCTGAACTACATTTGATTTTCCCAAAATATCTCACTGTTTTCCAATGTATCACTTTGGGGTTCAATTTAACTAATAATGATTTCAAGATTCCGAAGTTTATCAAGGAAGAGAAAGGATTTACAATTGACAAGAAAGCTAATAATATTGCGATAAAAGCTGATGCGGTATCAAGCCAAGAGACTGCAAATTTGGAAGTTTTGAAATTTTTGATCGGCGAGTTCAAAAACTATTTCAAAATCAAAAAGATTTGTATCTTTGACAAAAAATTCGTTGATTTAAGTCTTTGCGACCAAAAGTTAGTTCTTTTTATCAAATCCTTATTGAAGGTTCCTGATTTATTGATTCTTGATGAATCATTTTCGTCAATGTTAAATACCGAAGTTGGCACCAAACACACCCATGACAAGCATCTACAAGCCGATTTAATGGTGTTGGACATAGTGATCCTGGTGACCAACCATTACAAAGGAACTGTTCTATACGTTACGCATGATGAGGCTAACGAAATGGTCAGATGTGACAAATTTGTGAACCTAATGGGTGTCGACAAATTCAGTGTGGGTAGATACAAGTATGGCGACGGGCTGGAAAGAAAGGAGGTGGATGTCAAAACGTATGAGCACGGTGAGTTGGTGAAATAATCAGCTTGAGTACTTATACCAAAAATATATATTTTATGTAACTTATGTACCATGAATATATGAACGGAAATGTCAGCCTTGAATAATAACATTCTTATTGAAAAATTGCGTAATGGATAAGGTTTGAAAGACTAAAAAGATATCCTTCACGCTGCGCAGGAATGCTGACTAATCATTTATTTTTTTTATTTTTATTTATTTTTTTTTTTTTTTCCATTTTTTTTTTCGGTGTTTGCTTCACGTAAATTTCTTCTTTTCGGTTCTTTCCCCTTCTTTTTTTTTTTCACATAAAAATTTTTTTTCTTCTTTGTGAGTCGTAGAAAAGTCGTACAGCGGTAGGGTAGTAATTAGCGGTGAGGATCTTGATCTCGAAAATACTCATAGGATCTATCCTTGGATTTTGCATTTTTCTATTATAAATACAAATTTCACGTTATAAACACATCCTTCATTTCATTTTCAATACCTCCCTTGAATTGAAACCATCTACCTATCTGTTATTCGAGCAAAGCCTTGGTGACTGATTTCCGAGTTATTAATCTGAATGTACTTTGCATCGATTCATCTCATTTCTAAAACACAATCCGCTCTTTCTAGACCATTTCCAGCGCGAGCATACTTGAACTGAGAAATTAATGAAATCATTCATTCAAAGAAACATCCCTTTTTTTATTGTTTGTTTTTGATAGACCCCGAGTAAAATTAACCAAGACGACACTGTTCACTGAGAAAAGAAGAAAGAACAATGCTGTCACATACCCCCGAAACCATAGGCTATTTCTTTATACATCACTACTACAACTTTCTTGCAGATCGAATGTATGACAGGTTATCTGTCATGTATGATGATAACTGTACCGTGTACCATGACGACTGGGAGACGTATCTAAGTATAGTGGGCACCAGCAACACCGTGAAGGACGACATCAAGAAGGTCAAAGCCACTGGGAAAGACCAAGTGCAAAAGCTCATCATCGACGAAAGAGAAAAGTTTGTCTACAAGATAGCTGTCAATAATGTAGACATACAGCCTATATACTACAACACTACTGATGGCAACGACTTGATCTTGATATCTGTTTTGGGTGAAATCAGCAAGGATGTTGAAGACGCCGGTGCCTACTCCTTCTCCCAGATATTCACGGTGAAGGGCCAATCTAACAGTTATGCAATTGTCAATGAGATCTTCAGATTTTTTCCGGTGGATACAATTGACGATTACGTATTTGTTGATGAGGACGAAGCAACAGAGCCTGCTGAACAAGAGGCCACGATACCAATAGAAGAAGAAGAACTAGAGGAAGACCAAGAAATAGAGCAAGAAATAGAAGAGCATCACATAAAGCATGATGCAGAAGAGAAAATAGGAGATGAAATAGAAGAGCAAATAGAAGAACAAATAGAAGATGAAATGGAGAACCAAATAGAAGAAGAAACAACAGTAGAAAGACATAAGCAAATGGAAGAGGAATCCGTTGATATCACAAAAAAATTAATTGAAGAAGAAAAAGCAAGACGGAAAAAAGAACAACAGAAAGAAAAACAAGAAAAGGAACAAAAAGAACCAAAAGAACATAAGGAGCAAAAAGAACAAAAGGAGCATGAGTTTTCACAGAATGGTACTACGAGTGCTAACATCGAGTCCACAAAACCTGTTGTCAATTCAACTACAACCACTCCTCCTGCAAATAACGTTCGCATAGTTCCTGCTCAAGTTCCAACAGTGTCAGCATGGCAAAAGAAACCAAGTCCTGCAAAAGTAATCAGCCATGTAAGTGCAGCCACCAATCCTTCATTACCACCACAGCCTTCTATACCTGCGGGCTCGGTTAGTCAACCAGCCGCACCAATAAACTCGGAATTCGTGGTGCACATCAAGTTTGACAAAGAGGAGAAGCTTTCCGAGGATGACTTGAAGACGACCATGGAGACGAAGTTTGGACCTATACATCATTGCTCTATTAAGCCATGCATGCATTACGGGTTTGTTCACTTCATGAAACGCGAAACCCAAACTGCTGCCTTGGCAGCTAAGAAGGTGCACAGTTGTAGGGATGGCATCGTTATACAGATCTATCCAAAGATAAAGAACGCAAAAAAGACTTCAATTGGATCGAACTCCAATCCAAGTAACTCGCCACTGCAGCATCACTCTCACCATCACAGTAAACAAAGATACTAGTTGTGGAAGCGAAAAATGGGGCCAGCTCACAAACACTGTTGTTAGTACTTACATGGTATGCTATACTGTTTTATATTTTGTTTCATGTAACTTCTTCATAGAATAGGAAACCTCTGGCTGAGTAATACTACTATTTTTCAGATATGCTATTTTGTAAGCTAGATAGGCTGTACTATATTATTATTATCATTATTATCATTACTTTTTTTTTTGCGGCTAACCAGATTTGAATATTGATGTTGAATTTTTTTTGGACCTGCTACACGCACTTCACGAACGAGAGAGTGAGTGTATTGTATGTCTGAAAAAGAAAAGAGCGTCTCTCTTATTTTTTTTTTTATTTTTTTCCTCCTGAAGAAAACGAATGAAGATCAAAGAGCTAGCGATTATCAAGGGCTAGCGAAAACAAATGCTATTACACAAGACACATTTGGCTTATTCTACATACGTAACTTGATAATTTGAGCTAGCTAGTCAATTAGCTACAATACAACATATAGTAATACACACTGATAATACATACAAGATGTCGCTTTTTATGCAAGGAGGAAACTTGGACAGTTTCCACAACAATGGACAAAGACAAATGGTCGACGAAGGCAAGATCAAAATAGCGGACATTCAGTACACGGCCCAGGCCACGACTTACAATAACTCATTTTCACTTTGCTTGCAAAAATGTATACCCCATGACCAGTATCTGGAAGGTGATCTCACAAAGGGGGAGACAGTTTGCTTGGAGAGATGCGTGCTGAAGTTTTTGATGATGAATTTCATTGTGGGACAGCAGCTTGCTGCTCACAAGTATTCGAATCCAATGAATTTGCCGGTGTACGAAGCCTTAGAGGAGAAAAAGACCGAGCAGTTGTTGAGCAAGAAATGAGCCAAGCCAAATGTGCAATTGTGGAGGACTGCATGCATTTTCATTTTCATTTTCATTTTCAAGGTAGAATCATTTAATAAATATATGTACATAGAACAGCGAGAAGGGAAGACTATTGTGTAAGAGAGCTGTTATAATGGAGTAGCAGAAGAAGGAGCAGGTGTTTGATGGGCATGCAAAAAGGAGCACGGTAGAAGGGGTAAAAGAAGCTTAGTAAGCAGTGGGGGGGGGAGGCAGCAAAACAAAAAAAAAAAAAAAAGGAAAAAATTTGATTTCGCCCAGGATCGAACTGGGGACGTTCTGCGTGTTAAGCAGATGCCATAACCGACTAGACCACGAAACCAAACTTGAAAGAAACAGTGAAAGATGGGGATGCAGAGGTACGATGGAATGGGTGTCACGTGATCTATGGATTGGATTGTGTCACGTGATGTAATATTGATTGGTTAGCTCGTTAAGCGCGTGAAGGCCGGCGTTGTTCGACAAAAGTCGCTGGTAGGCAGTAGCAAAGACGGTAAGGTTCGTTGCAGGGGTAATGGAGAAACAAGTTTACAAGGGCGCTGATACTGACAGCCAATGGGAATGAGTGGGAACGAGATTGCGGACTAACAGAGCAGACTGAGTGGCGAGGTTTACTCGAGGTTTACTCGAGGTTTGCTCAAGGTTTGCTTCCGATGGTTTACTCAAGGTTTACTGCCCGCGGTTTATTTCGAGGGTCTACTGGTTTTGGGGGACCATTGCAGGAGCAGTGTTTTTGGTCATTTTGTAGTGGCGTGTGCAATAGTGGCTGTAATCGTGGTTGCAGTCAATTTGGAGAGAAATCACACCTTGCGGAGACTCACGTTGTCCGAAGAGGTGCTGGGTTCACTGATGTGGGGCATCTCGGGAACAAAGCGAATTCTGAGGTCAACAACACAGCTGGAAACTCTGGAAATTGTGGAAACTCTGGAAACTCTGGAAACTCCGGGTAAACAAGATCTGCGAGGCAAGAGGCTTCAGTGGTAATGTAGATGAGATGAGAACGAGTGGACATCGGTATTTTGCGAGTCCATTTGAGCACGATCGATGTCAGACACCTGGCCAGATACTGAAGGACGGGTTTTGGGCTCCTCGAAGGATACTGTAGCGAGCCAATCTGCAGAAAACAGTCTGGCATATTGTGCTACAAGACTGTCCTAGACTGACCTAGATGTGTGCAATTCGGGCCACCAATTGCCAACTGCCAACTGCCAACGGCCCAGCTGTTGCACAGACAGCTCCACAAACACACCAGCAAACGAAAAGACGTTTTTATTTTTTTTGTTTGCACGGAGCAGGATAAGCCACTAGCCAGCAGACGCTACAGCTACAGCCAGAGCCCTGCGATATTTGTTAGCATACACATAGCAGAGGTCAGTATTAGGCGAGAGTGGAAACACTAGCAAGTTGCAATACCGGGACGCTTTGCAGCATAACAGGCGGAAATGTGGTTTGCCCGGTAAATGGGGGAGAAAGCGCGAGAGAAAGCGAGGGAAAACGAGAGAAAACGAGCGGGAGGGAGTGCGGCGAGCGGCGTGCGCGAGCGAGAGCGCGGGCGAAGGCAAAGGCGAAAGCGAAGCGATAAGGGAGGCACGCGGAGAAAGGGCAAGAACGGGGAGTAGCGGAAAGAGCGAGCAATGGAGAACAATAGAGAAAAAGAGAAATAGAAATAGAGAACACTCGCAGGCGGTGTGGGAGAGTGATGGATGAAGAAGAGTGAAAGAATGAAAGAGTGAAAGAATGAAAAGGAAATAATAACAGTAAGGGAGAGAAAATACGATGGCAAATGGTGTGCTAATGGCTGATAGTAGTTAACTTAACAGTAGTTAACTATATTTTTAGTGGTTAATATTTTTAGTGGTTAATATTTTTAGTAGCTAATATGTTTAGTAGCTAATGTTAACAGGAGCAATGTTAATAAGTAGTACAGTAAGTGTGAGCACAGCAGAACCCAGCAGAACCCAGCAAAAAGATAGCCGTATGGCAACAGCTGTAAGCACGAGCCACACTAAGAGAGCATGGTAAGAGCCAGAAGAAGGAGCACCACGGTGGGAGTGCGGTGTGAGTAAATAGAAGCAGAATAGCAGCAAGTAGCTAGTTAGTGTGGAAGCGGAAGTATAGCAGCATAGCAGCATAGGTGTAAAGCACAGCGCAGCACAACTACAGTACTGCAATGGCCAACGGCACTGCGCGTGTTGCACAGTGTCGCCCACAGTCGGCTAACCGCTGCAGTACGGAGTGCTGGGCTGGGTGCTGGTGCTGAGCCGGCAAATAATGCTGCAACGCAGCTGATTAGCAGTAATTAGCACAAACTCAGCACAATGATTAACAATCAGCACAATAATCAACATTCATATTCAATTAAAGCCAGCATGTGCTGCACCGTTTGCACCTTGCACCTTGCACTTTGCACTTTACTCTTACTCTTTACTCTTTGCACCGCACTGTTTCGCACCGTTTCGCACCAGCTTGTTGGCAGCTCTTAGCACAGCTGTGCAGCTGCACAGCTGTTCGCATCTGGCGTCTCGCCGTGCCTGCAGCTACGCAGACACCGCGTGTCTCGCTCGCATTGTCCGCTCTTTTTGCACTCGCTCTCCCACTTCTGAAACGACGCCCTGCGAAGCTTCTGGTCCGCCTCTTTTCTCGCTCTTTCTCCGCTGCATTGATTGCCTGCCGCTTCTTTGCTGCTCCTAGAAAATTTTTCTCGCACATCTTGCCAACATTTTTTCTAGTGGCTATAAAAGGCGTGGTACTTCTCCGTACTATGGCTGGTTTTCCCACCCATTTTGCTTGGTTTTACCCTTTTCTCTCTTTTGTCGTTTTCCCTTCCTGCTCCCCCCAAATTTCGATACTCCCACACACTCGCAACACACATTCCACCATGTCTGACGTCAAACCTAGAAAAACAAGAACCTCCAGAAAGAAGAAGGGTATGTACCGCCGAGACTGACACTGACACTGACACTGAGACTGAGACTGAGCCCGACACTGGCATTGCAGCTCTGCTGTCGAAGTGTTTTTCCCAACTATTTGTTTTTGTTTTCTGTTTTTGTTTTTTGTTTTTCTGTTTTTTTTCCCACGCGTGTCACCACACGCGTGGCCGCTCTTGAGCATCCGTACTAACTCCCCCCACAGACCCAAACGCCCCTAAGAGATCCTTGTCCGCATACATGTTCTTTGCCAACGCCAACAGAGACATTGTCAGAGCAGAAAACCCCGAAGCCACCTTCGGCGACTTGGGCAGATTGTTGGGCGAGAGATGGAAGTCCCTCTCCGCCGACGAAAAGGCCCCATACGAGCAAAAAGCCATTGCCGACAAGAAGAGATACGAACAAGCCAAGGCCGCCTACGCTGAAAAGTTGGCCCAAGAATAGATTTTTACTTTGAACGTTTGATACTGCCTGATGTTAGTTGTTTGATCCTTTCCGATGCCCCTTGTCCTCTGTCGAGTTCTTTGCTGTATTTTTATTATCGTGATAAATGAGTGGTCATCTTTTTTCTAATTACTAAACTTATTTATTTATCTTTCTCTTCTTTTTATATAGTTATGTTTATTTATAGTTATTGGTCTACAATGCTGCTGTAAGCGTCACGTGATTATCATGCGACCCGCCAGTGCACCACGCACCCACGTGACATAAAAAACTGTCACGTGAGACTTAGCCTGTCACGTGACAGTACCTTCCTCGCTTCCTCTCCCATCCTGGCTATCTTGCTACTTTTGGTTACCCTTTTTCCCAAGAGCCCTATCAACAATCCTCTCCACAATGCCCTCCAACATCTTGTAGCCCTCGCTTTGCTCGTCTCCCCCCATCTTGCACATGTACAACTCGACCTGGTGCGCAATGTTCTTGCAATTCACGTCCACCTCGATGTTCACCGTGTCGCCCACCTTCTTCTCCTTCATGATCACATTCTGCTGCGTGTGCACAATCATCATGATCGAGAACTCTGCCAGTTTGTAGTCCACGTTTGTCACAGTTAGTGACACTCCGTCGATACAGATAAACCCTTTCATTACAATGTAGTCGATCAAACGGAGCTCCTTTTCTTCGTCCCTGGTGAACCCAAACGTGTAGATCTTCGACTTGTCCTTCTCGTCATCTTCAATCTTGACGATCTCAGCAACACCGTCAACATGTCCCTGCACATAATGGCCACCAAAACGGCTGCTCAACAGCATAGCTCTTTCCAAGTTCACGAGCTTTCCGACCTGCAACCACTCTTTCAAGTCCGTCTTCTTGAATGTCTCGGTTGCCACGCCAACTTCAAAATTCATTTGCTCAAACGTGATAACTGTGAGACACACTCCGTTCACACAGATGGAATCTCCGATATTACAATCCTTCAAAAATTCGCTGTTTCCTGCCCCTGCATTGGTCACTGCTTGAATGGTGTACAATACATTGCCATTGCCTGTAGGATCGATTTTGGTGATTTCTAAATACCAGTTGTTAGTACAACAATCCTGAACATCAACTTGGCTACTTCAACTCAGACTTCGTCATTACTTACTGCCAAATGATTCAACGATACCAGTAAACATTTTGTAGATTTAATCGTAGCAATATTAGCAATTGTTTTAGAAATAGTATTAGACAAAAACAAATAAAAGATATGATTACTGTATCTCTTTTCTTTTCCCTTAAATAATATCTGTTTTCAAATATAGTAAAATTACCCGATAATTGTGATCATTTAAATATTGAAATATTGACTGGCTGATCTTCTAATAACGTTTTTTTCCCATGAAAAAAAAAAAAATATCAAATTCCGTTTTTTCGTATTGCTCCTTATTATGTACAATAACTAATGATTACTCATATATAGTTAAACGACAACTCATCATCTGCAAGCTTTACAAGTTGTATTATGCTTTTATTATAAATAATTACATCATACTATTTTAATAATATTATAAAAATATTATTATTATTATTATTATTATTATTATCATATTACTATTTGTTCTATATACAGGACTTGGTGTAAGATACCGCAAAAAACTATTTAATCTTGTTTTGTCTGCTTATGCCACCTTAACATGGTACTCTTTCAATCTTTTCTCCTCAACTTTACTAGGACTATTCACGACCATGTCGACACCAGATTGATTCTTTGGGAACGCAATCACATTTCTGATACTGTCCAATCCCAATAACATGGCCATCATTCTATCAAACCCGATCGCTAAACCAGCATGTGGCGGACATCCCGTGTCGAATGCCTTCAATAAGTGACCAAACAAGTACTCTGGGTTCTCAATTTTCAAAATTTCTTTAAAGATGTACCGTTGGATTTCAACATCATGAATTCTTCTACTGCCTCCACCAACCTCAACACCATTGATAACCAAGTCATAATGATCACCTTTGATCGCCAATCTCTGCGATTTATCTTGCAATTTATCGTAATCTTCAAGCTTGAACATCGTAAATGGATGGTGCGTGGCAACTAACTTGTCAAAATTGTAAACGGGGTATAGCGGTTGTTGTTCTTCGCTTGGACTGAAAAGTGGGAAATTCGTAACCCAGCTGCCTACGAAGATATCTTTGTTGTTCACATCAGTACCAGACTTTTCTCCATTTACATCAACAATGTCTCTTCTCCAAAAATCTGGATATTCGGCAATAGCCACTTGTCTAAATCTTCCCAATGGTGTTGGATTTTCATATGGGAACTCGGCTCTGTTCGAACATGCAATCACATCGCCAATTTTTACATTTAATAATTCTTGTAACTCTGAGGTGTTTTCCAAAAATTCTTCACAATTGTCGAATAGCAATTCACTGTGCCATTTGTCAATGTTGGTCTCATCAATTTTGATTATTCTTGGAATTCTGGATTTATATAAAAATTCACTGCTTAATTTGCCCACATCTATATTCGATACATTTTCCCCTTTATTTAACACGCAAACTTCAATCACCGGGAAGTTCTTAAAATTTCTATCTTTGTTGATCAACTTATCATGCTTGACAAATCGGGAAACATCAACAAATTTCAACTTCGATCTTAAATCTGGCTTGTCAATACCATACTTGGTCAAACAATCAATGTAGTTCAATTTTGGAAAATTATCCCCCGATTGAAATTCTACCAATTTGTCATCATTTAAGGGAACATAGATCTTTAAGTCTTTAATACTTTTCCAAACATTGTCAATTAACTTCTCAATTACTCTCATCACATCTTCCGATTTAGCAAATGCCATCTCCATATCAATCTGTGTAAATTCCGGTTGTCTATCAGCTCTGAGATCTTCATCTCTAAAACATTTGGCAATTTGGAAGTACTTATTTACTCCTGATGCCATCAACAACTGCTTATATTGTTGTGGAGATTGTGGCAACGCATAAAAACTGTTTTCTTTTCTAGTTGGCACCAAAAACTCCCTAGCACCTTCTGGAGTACTCTTAAACAAAATTGGCGTTTCAACTTCAACAAAATCTTCTTCTTCTACCAAAGTTTGTCTAATCTTATGAATAGTTTTACACCTAAGTTTCAAAATTTTTTGAAACTCTGGTTGTCGAAGTTGCAAATAACGATATTCTGGTGGATACTCAAAGGTATCTGTCTTGGATAATTGTGCTGGAACCATATTCGCCAAATTCAATTTTTGAATTTTTGTCACCTTGAAATCATAATCCTTGATATCTGAGCTTGCATCTGAGCTTATTTGCTTTGTTTTCTTTCTGACAAGTTCACCACTTATAGCCAAGCAATCTTCAATATGACAATTTTTCAATACTGTAGTGCTTACTGAATCTTCTTCCGGAGTTTTTGTAGCAATGAGCTGAATTTCATCTCCCATACAATCTCTAAAGGTTGCAAAGACAAGCTTAGAAGAAACTTTTCTTGGTTTATTTGCGATCCAACCATGCAACGTGATCAATTTTAATTTCTGTTTTTGAGAAGGCAAACTGGCAACATTTGCAAGACTTTTGATGGTATGCGTACGTTGTGGGAAGTTGAATTTAGAATTTACAGATTCTAAACTTGGAATTTCATGTCTTTCTTGATTGAATACTCTGTCTGTGGAAAATAATTCAGTTCTACACCTTGTGGCTGCTCTATTTGGTATATTTTTGGTGAATGTAATTCTACCATATCTTGATAATGTTCTCAACATATTACTATTATCCTGTATATTAATATTGCTGAAAAATTATCTTTGAGTGCTAATACTCCCGGAATCTTGTTTGTTTCGAATAGTCGATTATACTGTAACTTGTACAATTCAATATTTCGTATGACTAACAAATATTTCATGTAAATCTGCGTAGATACTCCAACCAATCTCCATTATCTTCCGCTTCTGTTATTTTTTTTTTCGTTTTTCGGAATTTTCTTTATGTATGCACAAACAAAACCATGCGCAAAAAATTTCAACATGAAAAATATTCAAATTTCAAAATTGAAAACACAAAAACCAACCTTACCGTTTATTGTAAACAAATCAAACTTTTCAGTTAATGAATATATATATATATATATATATTGTAAACACTAAATTAATAATAATATTAGTAGCAACTGCCCAAAATAGTTTATAAAAAAAAATAAAAAAAAATTGAATCATATAGAACTAAGTAAAGAAATAGTATAAGTAAATAAAGTGGTGAAAAAATTAATGAATAAATAATACACGATAAAAATGTCAATAAAACATGGAAAAAATTGTAAATAAGAATAATAAGGGCTACCAATAGTAAACAAAAAAAAAGGTATAAAAAGATTATAAATAATCATCATGGATGCTGCTATGATTGTCGGATCTTCTAATACTAAACTCGTCGTCATCATCATCAAAATAATTTTGTGGTTGTTCTTCTTGAGAATCACTGTCAAACTTCATCTCATACTTGTCACTAAAAATATTATCAGGATCAGCTTCAGTAAAAGGTGATCTCAAATCAAGTAATTGGATATCTCTTGCTACTTCTCTGACATAGTTGTCTCTATTGCTTCTGTTTATATTGTCAATATCATTGTCGTAATCATCATGATACATTCCTCCAGAAGTAAAAGAACCATCATGACTGCGTGAACTATCATTATTTGCAAACATGCTTTGCAAGTTTTCGCCATTACTTTGGTTTTTCTTCCATTGTTCTTCTCTTAGCCTTCTTTCTTTCATCAATTTTCTTTTCTCTTTGTGCGACTCAATCCAACCAGTAACAACACCTTTAAAGAAGTTACCCAATATCAACAATATAAGAATCACAGTCAAAGTAGATTGGATTGCCACTAATATTATACCTACCACAGTATTTCTAATTGTGGACAAGTTTACTACTGTGGTAAATAAGAAAGTCAATACTAATGATACAATTCTAACAACCTGGATGCCAATATTCAACCCATTGCCCATTTTTGTATTAAAAGGTCGAAACCAGAAGAAAAACAAAAAAAGCAAACAATCAATGACCAATTGCCCAATAATTTGAATAATAGGATGGCCAACACCAAGAGATATAAATGCATTTCTCCCAAAAACTGCAATAAACATAAGAACAAAAACCCACCAGAAATCAACTTTAAATTCATCGTAGAAGACACCATATTTTTTAATCCAAGGTTCATAATCGTATAAACTTTGTGGACCCTTTTTGAAATTTTCAATGTTCACTGCTTTTTTCCCTGACGCATGATAAACTAAATACCAAATCCTAATAGAAAATAACAATAAAATTAAAGTGAACGAACCAAATGTGAGAGCAGCAAGCAAAGTAGTACACCATGAATCAGATAATGTGAATTGATAAAGAGTGAGTAATACCCAAACACCATAAAGAATAGCGATTGTTCTAATCAACGTTTTGCGAAGAATATTTGTATATTCCTTACGATAATCTTGGAAACGAGGCTTTTCTGGTGGTTTAGGAACATTCAAGTCGTTATTTGAGCCACTTATTGAAGAAAGACGTGCCAATATTTGAGAACTTAAAGTAATTATACTGTTGTTTCGATGAGACGAAGACGAATGAAGAGAAAAAATGGATTTATGACTCTGGCGCCCAGATTGCCCATCTATAGATGTATAAGGCGTACCACTTTCATAATTAATCCAATCTTGCTCGATTTTACGCATTTTGGACTCGGTATAATATAATTCAAGTCCAACTTTGAAACCTAATAAAAGAACAATAATAGCAGCAACGATAATACACCACCAAATCAACAAAGTAGAGAATCCATTAGCAGCAGGGATCAGATTTTTTTCCAAGTATGCTTCAATACCCGTTACATATTTCACATTGGACAAAACATTATCTGATGAGGAAGAATTGCTATCTCTTTTGAGTATGGCAAGGTCAGTAATTTTTCTGTTCATAACATTTAATACCCCATCAGGAAAAATATATCTTTTCAGATGCAGCGTAGTATCGTTCAAACCCAGTAGGGCACTGGAAACTTCAGAAGGAGGAGATTCAATTAAAGTAGTATTTTGTAATGTTTGAACAGAAAATGCAGTCAAATTTCCACCAGTACGCAGACGAAGATTGTCAATAGCATTCTCGAGTCCGTTCCATTGTAAAATTCCACAACTCCATGAGAAATTACGTGTGAAAGAACGATACACTTTGGGATACGTTACGGAGTAAAGACCATTGGTTGCCATTATTTGAAGCCATCCTACAAGCACAGAGATCCCAGGAAAACCTGATGGAGTTGCAGCAGAAGCTTTAACTGCTGCTGCAGCTGAGGGGTCAGCGCCTACAGGAGCCACAGCTCCTGCGCCGGTCCCGGTACCTGCGGTACCTGCTGTACCGGCACTACCACCACCAGCACCACCACCGGCAGACCCACCACCACTCGAAACAGATGAAGATACCATAGCAGTTACAAGGGCAATGACTGCAGCTATAGCAGTACCATATTTTACTTGGGCAATCTCAGCAGTATTGCCATTGCTAATGTCAGATCGGAAACACCCAATTGAAGTCCCTTCACTATCGGCATCAATAATTTCAATCTGGATTGCACCTTCCAAATCTGGAATTTTAAACACTAGTTCAGTCATAGAGCTAACATATTTTGCTGGAACAGCATGTGTGCCGGATATTGTTATGTCAGTATCCTGTTTAATTGGACAAAGCTCGGTGACATCATACTCACAGAACTTCACTACTCTCTGAAGTACCTGCATTCCGTACAACGTCACGGTGATGTTCGCAGCAGCGTTAACCGTGGAACGGGCAGTTCCTGTAACCGAGTAGGAGACACTGAGCAGGTCGGCGTCAAACACCACTGAGAAGCCAGTGACAGAAATTACTGGGGCATTACCTTGTGAGTCTGCGAGACATTCGGAAGCTCCTGTGGAGAAGATCTTGTTTGCGGATACGCGGGAGAAGAACAAAAGGAAAATAAATAGCAACAGCAGTACCACTGACGGGGAACGCATTTATGTGGCGGTATAAGATATATGAGTGATGTTTTGCGTCTGTATACCCTGGGGGCTATCGATATTATATTACCACAAAAGCGGTACGGGTGTTTATCGTATTGCAAGAATCAAAAGAGACCGTTCAGACAATATTCAACCAATTTGACAACTAAAGCACCAGTTTGGCGATTATTTCAGGAATACGTGAATGGGTGGATGTCAAATTACAAAAGATAGATCTATAATGGGTCCATGCTAGGTGATTGGCTGATGCAGATTCAATGTTGTAGCAAAAGTCATCCTTCTGACGGCTTTGTAGTGCCTTTCAGGATTACACAGAGATTAAAAAAAAAAAGAAAAAAAGACTTCATCGCTCGTAACCATTGATACAGTGCTTCTAACCAACCATCTACCGCATAGCCGCGCCGGTAACCTTTTTTTACTGGTTTTTTCTGGTTTTTTCGGTTCTTAGATTTTATCATTCGCTATCAGCCACATGAAAGGAGATTTTATTAGCTAATAGAAGAAAAAAAAGCAATGAAATTACTGAAATTTTATACTTTAGTGGAAAATTTTTTATCTTGGGCGTTACGAAAAATTCCTAAGAAAGGACGCGACACCGCACAGTGAACGAGAGAGACAATAGATTTGCCAAAAACGCTGATTCAGCATAATCTTCTGCCCATTTTACAACCACCTTTCCATATCAGTATCTGTTGATAATCTACCCCCTATTGATTACCACTTTCCTGCACAGATAGATAACCACCAGTATGCCAAAAGTACGTTTTCTTGACTTGGTCAAACCTTTGCAACACGCCTTACCTGAGGTTGAGAACCCTATCTCGAAGCAACATCTCTCCTTCGACGACAGAATATTGTACTCCTTAGGTATTTCCGTCTTGTTCTTGCTTTCCCAGTTACCTATCGCCGGCGTCAAGTCCGTCAATGCTGACCCATTCTTCAATTACAGATCTTTGTTTGGCTCGGAGAGAAACTCCTTGGACGAATTGGGCCTCTTGCCTATTCTTACCGCAGGTTTCTTCTGGCAATTCTTATCCGGCTTAAGAGTCATCCATGTGAACTTCAGCTCCAAGTCCGATCGTGGTGCTTTCCAGACTTTGCAGAAAATCTCCGCTATTGCCTTGGGAGCTGTCTATGCCTTCGGCTTGGTTTTCCTCACTGACTACTTCAACCCAAATGCTAAATTCCAATCTGCTATTAACGCCAGCGAAGTCACTACTGCTGTTGCTTCGAAATCGCTTGTCTCTCAAAACTTGTTGATCTGGTTCCAATTGGTTTGTTACAACTCTGTCTTAACTTACTTGGTAGAAATTTTGGACAAAGATTATGGCTTCACTTCTGGTGCCTTGGTCCTTGTCGCAATTCAAGGTGCTACTAAGATTATTTCTGGCTATTTAGACATCACTCTTGCTCCATCTGGCAGTAAAATTTCTGAGTTTAAAGGTGTATTGATCCAGCTTGCTTCAATTGTGAAGCGTGTCGTATTCTTCAATTACGCATCTCTCCAAGAATTTTTTTCTGATGTATTGCACCTTTTCAATAGATCAAACTTGATCAATTTCCAACAATTTGTTTATTCTATTGCTGCTTTTGCCGCTATTTTCTACTTGAACTCTTTCAATCAACCAATCTCCATTAAATCCAAACAAGTGAAAACAATGGCTCAAAACTATCCTATCAAATTGTTTTACAACGGTGCTTTACCTTTGATATTCCTTTATACTATTTTATTCAATTACCAGTTTATCAACTATGTCAGCTACAAATTCTTTAATGTCAATGAAATTGGTATTTCCATCGTCCAGCAACTAGTCACCCTTACTAATCAAGAAAAATATATTCAATTTATTAACAAATACATCATTGGCGAATTCATTGAAACTTCTTCTTTATCTGCAATCACATATCCATCCACTGGCTTGCTTTCCTACTTACAACCTCCAACAAGTCTCACCTCTACCATTGTCCATCCAATTAACACCATTGTTTACATTTTGTTCTCTTTTGGTGTTGTTTACTTCTTCAGTACTACATGGTCCAGAATCTCAGGTAGCAACGGTAAAGACCTCGCAGAATTCTTCCAATCTCAGAACATGACTCTTTTGGGTAAGAGAGACAGTAACATTGTTCATTTCCTCAACAAACAAATCAGTTCTGCTAGCTTGACTGGCGGTTTGGTATTGTTTGCCATTGGTACAACATTTGACCTTTTGGGTGGTAAAGGATACCCTAACAGTGTTATTGTTACAGTTTTGATTGTATTTGGTTTCCTAGAATCCTTTTTCTCTGAATTACAACAATCTGGAGGATCTGCTCTTTACGACACTGCCTTTGGTGCTGCTCAAGGTGCTAATATTTTCTAATGAAGATATGCAGAAACTTGGTTCGTTCTCTCAAAGATTATATGTTCATTATTGTACCCGGTCTATAATATATACTATTAGTTTTGCTTCATAGATATAGTCAAATTAGAAAATCATATAAAGCAAAAAAAAAAAAAAAATGAAAACACTAAACAAAAAATTTTATTTAATATCTGTTCGGATATCGTAAATTACCTTAACACTAATAATATGATTTTCAGCATAGCGGAAGAAGTGATACATTGCATTCACCCGTCAGCAGCTGCTCGGAAGTTACTAATTGCATCTTAGCTGATTAATTATATATTCATGAAGGTCAGTTCAACCTAGCGAAACCCAATAATTTTACTTATTATAAATACAACTGATATGCTTCGATCAAGATTAAGGCCTACGATTTGTGAAATTAAAAAAAAAAAAAAATATCTTTCTTCACAGTTGTCAATTGTTACAAAGATCTATCATGTAGAAGAACATTTTGAATTGCCAGTCATGAATTTTAATGACCTAACCTAATATATATAAAGTGTTACATATCTTACATTTTATTAATAAAAGTCTCAAAAATTCTATATCTATCACTTCATCTAAAATTGCATGTAAACCTACATCAAATTAATTCAACCATCTTCATTTTCATCTGCTCTATTCAAATTATTATTCAAAGCTACACTCTTTCTAATACTTTCCAATCTTTTCAACCTCCAACTATTATACATACTATCGTCGTTAATACTATTATCCATTATTTTTGAATCTATCATTAATGCTTGCTTCTTATCCATGTTTTCCTTATCTTCCTCTTCAACACCATAATTATCTTCATTACTGCTACTACTACTTTTCTGTCTTTTTGGAAGTCTCAAATCAGGAATATTTTCAGTAGCCCCAAATAATCTTTTGGAAGACGAAAATGGTTGACTACCTATGGAATTAACAGGTAGTTTATTTCTGTTTGTCCTGATAGGTGAGAACCTTTTTAATGGTGACAACCTTGGAATTCCACTATTATTTACTGTGCCATCCTTTTTATTATTTTTCACATCATCTATAACATCTCGTCTTCTTGGTGGCGAAAAAACTAAGGTTTGTTTATTGCTTGGAACTGCAGAAATGGTAGTAGTAGTTTTTGTTGTGATAATTGCAGATGCAGCTGTTCTTGGAGTCAGCTCAGCATTCACTTTTTCGATAGGTGTAAAGTTAAAATTATCAGATGAGAAATCTCTATCTGAATTGCCGTTATGCGATGCTGACGATGAAGATAGTGAAGATTCAGCAGACAGAGGTAAAGGTGATGAAGAGGAAACATAGCCCTGCTTGGCTTTTGATTTTGATGAATGGGGTGCATTATTCAGAATTACTTTTCTTGGTGAAATACTAGTTGCAAATCTTTGTGCTCCGTAAGTATTGCCTTGCAGTTGATGTTGCTTTCCTTGACTGAAAGCAAGTCTTGCAGGCGATGCAGCACGAGCACCTTTTGTAGGCGATATTACTCTTGAGCTTTTTAGTGGAGATAATCTTATATTTGAGGACAGTTTTACTGGAGATAATTTTTTAGACTTCGTTGGAACGATCTTTGAGAAGTTCAAAGGTTTCAGGGGCGATAGCCTTTCGTTCAATGATTGCTTTTTAGCAGGCGATGAAGCCCTTGGCTTATTCTTCTCAGCCTCCAAATTCACTAAATCCAATAACTGATAAAATCTTTCATCTTTTTCGAAATCATTGTTAGTCTGTTCAGCAAACCTAGTTAGTTGCTCCAGTAAATCCTCACATAACCTAGGAAATCTTTTCTTTATTAATTTTCTTAATTTTTCTTCTTTTAACAAAATAGCTCCAGAATTGCGCGCTAATAATCTTGATGGATTCTTTGATGCTTCATCTAGTTGCTTTTTATCTTCCATCAACTGGTGAAATTGTTCAATTCTATCAAACATGTTTGAGTTTTTTTCAAACAATATTTTAAGTTTTTCAAATCTTTGCTCTAAGATACTCAATACTGTATCATCATCACCGATTTGGGGAGCTTCATCCTTTGCATAACTTGTCTTATCTATAAGCATTTTGTCTAACATTTTTTCAATATCAAATCTTAAAAAGCTGATTATATCTTTAATGTATAACCTCTTCTTCTCTATAAGCAAAGAAACCTCATTATTTAAATCATTCAATTTTTTCTCTGATATATCGTCTACAGCGTCATCACTCTCATAAATTTTCATGAATTGATTCACTTCAGAAGAATTAACTTTCAATCTATCAAAAAGTGTGTGACATTCTTTAATTCTCTCCTCAATATCATTCAACCTCATTTCTTTTTTCACCAACAATTCATCATGAATATCGTTCAAGTAACAAATACTTGATTGTCCTAGCCCTAAACTATGTACATCACCTTCTGAAGCTTTCACAATTCTACTGTCGAATCTCGTATCATTGGTGCTCTCCTCATATCTAAAATTATAAAGCTGTTTCCATAAATGAATAATATTATTACTCAAGTCAATCACAGAACCAAAGTTTTTTTCCCGTTGAATCTCTATCATTTCTATTTGATAATGAATTTTTCCTAAATATTGATTTGATAAATGATTGAAATTATTGCCTTCTAAAAGATTAATCACTACTTTATACACCATATCAGAATCATTCGAATCCAATTTTTCTAATTCTGTAATACAAATACGACATTGTTCAATGGAGGGGAGTTTTCTTACAAATAAAATATCGGAATCACTGGGAGATACAGATGAGCTTGCAAATCCATTAACTGATTCGGCTTTAAGCAGATCATTATTATGAATCTCACCATCTGGTAGTACATCAGCAGGATTGACTCTTTGATAATATTCGAGCTCATTGGATGTCTCTCTTAACAATAATACCATCTTCAAGAATCTTAACAATCTGACGAAATATTCCCTGCTTAACTGCTTACAAATACTGACAAATGTAGAGTGGATTTGCAAATATGGTGGAGTGATTTTTTCCATTAGAATCTGTTTAGACACTGTGTTTGGCATATTTTGCATAATATCATTATATTCCAGCTCGTTGGTTAATATCTGATTGATCTCAGTGTATGTGGAATCAGAAATCTCTATGTCTGATTCAACATCTTGCAAATCGGTAGCCTCTTCCTTTAGTAATTCCAGTTGACCTTTATTATCTAATTCAGACATTATTATCTCTCTAGCAGATATTGGCTTTGGCACTGTTTTGTATCCTTTCTTAGAGAAAATCCTAAGAATTTTAAATATGTTCCTCTGCAAAATTAAACATTGTTTCTTCATTCCGCGCTTTTCGTGAGTGACTTCTTGCAACTTATTTTTCAAAAAACAAATAGTATCGCTTTTGAATGCCTCTTTTCTTTGATTTAACTCGTCATCAGTTATTCCGATTTCTTCAAATTCCAAATTCATACTTCTCCACACTGGCTCCAATTGAGCGAATATCTCGGTATATAATTCATCATCACCAACATCTTTATTATGCTTTAATTTTATAGACATATTAGTTATTCCAAACTTTTACTTTATCTAATTATTATCATAAAAAGAACATATGTATTATACTGTAGTTTTACCTAATTATGAAAGGAACTAAAACTTTTTGATAGATCGCGATTTGTTTACTTTTTGTTTTTGTTTAATGTTTACATTTTTTTTTTGTCATGATGTAAACTTGATTCAAAAAATGAATTGCTACATTAAATACGCTAGTTATGTGCCCTTTTACAATGACTTATCTTCTCCCATAATGACTATTCATTACAAAAGCATCTGATTTGA
This sequence comes from Saccharomycopsis schoenii, assembly GCA_010994365.1. NCBI lineage: Eukaryota > Fungi > Ascomycota > Saccharomycetes > Ascoideales > Saccharomycopsidaceae > Saccharomycopsis > Saccharomycopsis schoenii. The sequence continues at coordinate 481,446 of JNFU01000009.1, read as the reverse complement.
ATTATTCTAATTGATTGCAGAACCACATGCTTAGTTTCACAGTAATTTTAATACACTATATAAACTATTTGGTTGAAAATCAGTAAATGAAATTCGGTATGGAAAGCGAAAGTTATAGGAATGAGAAGGATCATCTGATAGATGACTTGCAGAAATCGCTAAATATTAATATTGTTCAGCAAGAAGAATTAGAAAAATTACTAAACTCTAAATTAGACACTCAAATAACCAAGAATGAAGATGAGTTAGACCAAAAACGATTAGAAAAGGCAGGTAAGGTGAGGAAAAATGTTGTAGCTAAAATTGAATCTTTGCAAAAAAGGTCAGAAAATCCATATACTAAAATTCTGGAAAAACAATACATCCTCAAGCAAATCAAGGATTTGAAAGAGAAAAATTTGCTGCAGATAGAGAGCGACATTAAGGAAATAAAGGGAAGAATAGCTAGTCGAAGGGTGAAGTTGAAAGAACTGGAGAGCAGTTTGAAGATGGATGGCAAATTGCCGAATGAGACTACACAGGAGTATTTGATTAGAACAGGCAGGATTACCGCATTTGGCACATCCAATACTTTCAGCTTTCAAGCTGAAAATGATGAAGCTCATAGTTCCGGAAATGTTCAAACTGATCTGGCTTCTGTTCAGACACCCAAAGAAAACAAGCAGGCTCACCAATCACTTGACATCTCCTCCAAAGGATACGAAGATACCGAAATAGTTGAAGTTGATAATAAAGAAGACTTTTATCCGGACGAATCTGAAGAATATTTTCCTGATGAAGCTGAAGATGATAAAGATAATGACTCTGATTTTCAACTATCGGATGTAGATGTAAAATCAATGAAGCAGTCTAGAAAACGGAAAATCAGCTCAAAATCACTGGCACAGAACTTACTGGAAGTTGAGCAAGATGAATTACTTGAAGAACTAGAGGACTTGGAAGATGCTAATGAGGAGGAAGTACTAGTAGAAGACCAGGATGACGGAGATGAATATTTGTACAAAGTACGGCTAGCCTCATGGCTAAAAGAAAGAAAATGCTTAAGAAATAGTGAATCATCTCTATCAAATACAAATAATGAAAGCAAAGAATGGTTTAGGAAACTTCCAAAAGTTAAAGATGCAATGCTTAATGATGGATTCAAGGTCCCAGGGGAAATATTCAGTAAATTATTTGATTATCAAAAAACTTGCGTGCAATGGCTCTGGGAATTAAATTGTCAAAAAGTGGGTGGTATCATTGGCGATGAAATGGGTCTTGGTAAGACAGTTCAAATGATTTCATTTTTAGCAGCATTACACTATAGTAAAAAAATATCAAAACCTATATTGATTGTGTGTCCTTCTACCGTGATGAAACAATGGTGTAATGAATTTCATAATTGGTGGCCTTCATTCAGAGTGTCAATACTTCATTCAATAGGTTCAGGAATGCAAAATAATACAGCTAAAAAAAGAAAGGTTCAAGATATAGATGATGAACTTTATGAATTAATAGAAGATGATGATCAGGATAATAAAGTAAAAAGAGAACTTTCTTCTAAAAAGATGAAAAGTAAAGCAGAGTATTTGGTTCATGAAATATTCAAAAATGCTAATGAAGACAAAGAAGCTCCGGGCCAAGTTATTATCACTACTTATTCTGGCTTAAAGATATACTCAAATTTACTTTTGAATAATATTTGGAGCTATGTGGTATTAGATGAAGGTCATAAGATTCGTAATCCTAATGCAGGCGTTTCTCTTGCTGCAAAGCAATTACGTACACATAATAGAATCATCCTTTCTGGAACACCAATTCAGAATAATTTAACAGAGCTATGGAGCTTATTCGATTTTATTTACCCTGGTAAGCTTGGCACTTTACCAATTTTTCAAAATAATTTTATAGTACCTATCAATATGGGGGGCTATTCCAATGCTTCGAACATTCAAGTTCAAACTTCTTTAAAAGTTGCTATTGCTTTGAAAGACTTGATAAGCCCTTATCTTTTGAGAAGACTTAAAACAGATGTTGCAAAAGATTTACCAAAAAAAACCGAATTGGTACTTTTTTGTAAATTGACTAATTTTCAGCTTAATAAATACTTGGAATTTTTGAAAAGCACAGTAGCCGAATCAATCCTAAGTGGTAAGAGACATGCATTATATGGAATTGATATTTTGAAAAAGATTTGTAATCATCCAGATTTGTTGCAAATAAATACCAAGTATTTAGACCTGCTAAAAACAGGGTCAACTAAGAATCATAAAGACAACGATTACGGGCACAGCGAAGACGAAAATTACGGGCCAAATTCTTCCTCTAATTACGCAGTAGTCAATTCTAAGAATTTTGGAAATCCAATATTGTCTGGCAAAATGCTTGTGCTTAAGACTTTGCTTCTACTATGGAAATCAGAAGGTCATAAAATCTTGTTGTTTACACAAACTAGGCAGATGTTAAACATCTTAGAGAAATTTGTCAGTAGTCATCTTGCTTCTTCCGATAACCGATTTAATTATTTAAGGATGGATGGTACCACGCCTATTAAAAATAGACAAATTTTGATGAATGATTTCAATAATAAGCCGTACATTCACTTGTTTTTATTGACTACTAGAGTCGGAGGGTTAGGTGTAAATCTAATTGGTGCAAACAGAGTTATCATTTTCGATCCGGACTGGAATCCATCGACTGATATTCAAGCAAGAGAAAGAGCTTGGAGATTGGGGCAGACTAAGGATGTTGTCATTTATCGATTGATGACAAAAGGCACAATTGAAGAAAAAATTTACCAGAGACAGATATATAAGCAATTTTTAAGTAATAAAGTTTTGAAAGACCCTAATCAAAAAAGAGTTTTCAAAATGAATCAATTGAATGATTTATTCACATACGGTAACGATGATGATGATGATGATGATTCGGTATACTATAGAAATCCGAAATTTAACAGAGCAGTTATCCAAAAATCTAACAAGAAAAATGATACTGATGATGATTTTGAAAAAATGGCAAAGATATCTGGTGTTGCTAAATTAGAAAAATTTAATAATGGTGATGGATCTATAGAAAACGAAAAGAACGCTAATTCAAGTAAGATAAGAAAAATACCCCAGAAAGATGAGGATAGAGTCTTGAGTAGTTTATTAGAGAATTCTGGAATTCTGGCAAATATTGAGGACGATGCAATTGATGGACTTGGGAAACATGAGAAGGACAGTATAATTAACAAAGAGGCCAACAAAATTGCGGATCAAGCTATAAGGGCATTGAAGGAATCCAAGAAATTAGCCAGAGAAAAGCACATCGGTGTACCAACGTGGACTGGCAAATTTGGATCTGCTGGTAAGATACAAAAAAAATCAGCTATAAGAAACAAAACTAAGGGCAAAAGCATATTTTCTTCGAAGTCTATCATCGAAAAGCATAAAGCGAATATGGAAGGTGAAGATACCAGCAAGAATTTATTGTCTTCATCTACAAGTACTGAGTCTTCAAAAGTGTCGTCCGAAGAGCCAAGCAACTTTGATAAGCAGATCTTTAATAACGATTTGTTGAAAGACAGGAAGGATATTGCTCACAAATTCCAGCAGTATTTGAATCTGAAAGAAGATTTTTTTGCAACATCTAAACAGCTTATTGCTAGACTAAATGTGCGTGATGACTTAAATGATTCTGATATAAAATTGATCAGATCTATACTAAAAAAAATAGCAATGTGGAATAAGCAAAAAAGTGGATGGGTACTTAATCCAGATTTCAGGGACTGACTTGGCAGAATAAGATGTAGGTATACGTCATATGTATTGCTACCGTAAATAACATGTTATGAATATATTAATGATATATGATTGTAGTTTAGGCTTATGAAAAATGAAATTTGTTTAGTTGAAAGAAAACTATAGTGTAAAGATCTGAAACTAGGGTTAAGCAACAAAGAAGAAGGATCACATTCTTTTTCTTCTCATCTATGAAGAATGATCATTGCTCTTTCTCTAGTATTTCTTCTTGAAGTGACACTTCATTTTGCAATTTACTTGTCATTTCAAACATTCTGTTGAGCTCTTCATTTTTGCTGGCTAATTGTGCATGATCAATATCTTTATCATTACTAATATTCTCTATTTCCTCTGAGAGCCTGTCTATCTTGGCATCCAAACTATCAAGAAGTTTCTCAATATTCTAAAGTACTGTTAGTAAACACACAACTAATAATATATGAAAATGAAAACTCTATGAATCTAAACTTACTGTAGCAGCAGATTCTGCATCATTTAACTTTAAATATGTTTGTGCTATCTCTTGACTCATCTTTTGATTTGGTGTTTATGTCAATCTGTGAGTCCTTCAAGTAAAACGGAAAATGTTTATTTTAACAGCTTTAAAATGTTATGATTGAGGCCGGGTAATATATATTGCAAATCATGAAAATTTGGTTGAAGAAAAATAAAAGTTTCAGCGGCCACAAACATAAAGAAATTTCTGAAGAAAAATACGTGTTTTCTGAAATTAAACTAGACATTATTTTCAAGCATTCATAATTTATAGCAATTTAGATATATCTCTTAAACAATTCATACTCGATAGATAATTGCAGAAGTGCTTAAACGGTGAATATTGAAGAACATTAAAAAAGCTGAATATGCAATTATTGTTTTTATCATCTCTTTTTATTTTATTCCAAGCCATCTTTGCAAAGGATACCTTAATTATCCACGATGGATCTCTTGATTTCAAAAATGACTATTCTTTGTTCTTTAGTGATTTATATGAAACAGTGCCAGAAGATTCAGTGGTTTTGAAAAATGTGAAAGATGAATCTGTATCTACTATTCAGTTAGTGAGTAAGATTGATTCCACCGAAAATTTATATGATAATATTATCATATTCCCAATTAACTTCAGAAATTTGAATAAGAAGGTAGCTTCAAGTCACTTATTGAAATTTGCATCTAATAAAAATGGTAATATTCTTGTAATCGACAGTTCCAGTGGAATTAACGATGAAGTTAGAATTTTCCTTAACCAACTTGGTGTTTATCCAGCTCCAAAGGGTTACAAATTGTATGATGAATTTTCGAAGAATGAAGATGGGGTATTATCTATCCCAGTTGAAGGCAATTTACATGAAAGCGATATCCTTAGTAGTACTTTAAAGGCGGATGATATCTTGTATAATGGTAATTCTGCTTTATTGAATAATAATGAAATGTTGATTCCAATCTTAACTGCTCCAGAGACTTCTTACAACTTTAACCCAAAGAAACTTTCAAAAACACAAACTGAAGAAGAAGGTCAAATATTGAATGATGTCAATTATTGGGGCTTAGGTAGCCAGAATCACTTGATATCTTCATTCCAAAGTTTAACTAACTCCAGAATTTCCTATGTTGGATCTGTGGATTTCCTTAGTGACAAATTATATAAAGCTTCCAATTACAAAAACGAAAGAATCATGAAGGACGTTCTTACTTGGACTTTAAACAAGAAAAATTTATTATTAATTTCTTATTTAGAATACTACAAAACAGCAAATAATTCATTTAATTCCAAGATGACCAAAGATAGTTTGAAGGTCAAAGATGAAGTGGTTTACAACATTGGTATCAGTGAATACAAAGATGGTCAATGGGTACCATATGTCAGTGATGATATTCAGTTGGAAGTGACTATGTTAGATCCATATTATAGATTAAACTTACAAAAAGTTAGTTCTGACTCAGAAAACTTATCCATTAACAACCCATTATTAGCTAATGTCGGATCAAATAATACCTTCTTCAAAGATTTGTCATATTTTGGAGAAGCGGAATCAGTTCAATTCTACACATCTAAATTTAATTTACCAGACCAGCATGGTGTGTTCAAATTCACAATTCAGTACAGAAAACCAGGTTACAGTTTCTTGAATTATGAAAACATATTTACATTGAGAAACTTAGCCACTGATGAATACGAAAAATCTTGGGAAATTGTTAATTCATGGGTGTACTTGACTTCAATCTTTGGCTTAATTGCTGCTTGGTTAATTTTCTTAGTATTGTTCTTATTCAACAATAACGTTAGCAATAAAGTTACTGTCACTAAGAAGAACATCTAGAATATGTTAAATTCTTTATGATATATATGCAAATGAGAATTATATATAAATAAAATCTTACTATAGTTTATTTACGTGCATTGTAAAAATCATATGAGTGTGTAAAAATAATAGTATTTATTATTTGATTTTATACAATTAAGAAAAAGTCTATAAATTTTAAAAGAATATGACTAAACTTCTTACTGGAATAATATAGACGCTGCAAAATCTTCATTACCACCACTTTGATCTAAAGCCTTTATAGCTTGTTCTCGAGAAAATCCTAAACCCACTAATTTCTGAATAGAGGCTTCTGGATGTGTATTAGATGATGAAGCCGCTGTAGATCTCGAATTGGTACTAGATAATCTTGATAGTGCGGCCTGTGCCACCTTGTTGGTATCGACTTTAGCTTTTTTAGGAGCATTGCCATTCTCAGGAGAGAAAATGTTACCACCGAAACTACTCGTTACCATGCTTCCTCCGTCAGAAGTTGGAACCATATTTGGACATTCGTGTTCAGGTAAGAAATTAGCCTCTGTGTCACCAAGTATTAGCTTATTATTTCTAAGATCAATAACACCTCTATGTCTTTTTAACATATCCAATCCTAAAAGGAAATCAACAGAAGTATCTAAAACCGTCATACTACATGGAAAAAAGTCGCCATTAAGTTTCATATATGCCTGATGGATTTGACCAAGGATCTGACTCTTCCCCACACCTCGTGCTTCACCTTGAAATCTCTTATCTATTAAATTGGATAAGCCACATCTTTCTGCTAATCTAGGAGACATGATAGTTTTCTGAGCGCCTGAATCAACAAAAGCCTTAAACTTATGATCATTGACTTCCATATCAACATAAAGCATTGTAACAGAACCAAAAGATTCAGGCGAATACTCCATAGCAGTACGCATATTCTCATCAATTTTTCTCTGTTGAAGAAATTTTAACACATCTTCAAGAAACTTAGGTTCTAATTCATTTTGTTTTGAAGCACCAAACGCATTATTAATATCTGGAATACATTCCTTTAACCAATTTCTAAAAATAGGTGCATTCACTAAAACATCATTGCTTTCAGGAAACAAGGTCTTTAAATATGGGTTACCCAAAATCAAGTTTCTGACTTCTTCAATTTTACCATCTGACTCATAGAATTTTCTTTTTGATGCATTGAAGGATTTAATAAAGTTTTGGAGTAAATTATTTGTCATAGCTCTATTGTTTGCAGCACCAGCTGCTGGATGAGCAGATGAAGTTGCCGCTGGAGTTTCCAGAGGTATAACAGAAAGTAATAACAAATCACCATCCCTCACATTATAACTATTTAGCGACTTGGCATCATCAAGTATATCCTTGCCGTCTGCAGAAAACCTTTGGCTCTTCACAGGAAAATCGGACTCGGATTCAATATATGCTTTGAAGTCCAATAAAGACATATCCTCAGATACTTCAACATTGTAGATCTTGTCGCTGTTACTAACTGCAATTGTGAGCTTCATTTTTTTTTTAATTTTCTGAAATATTCAAGAATTAAATCAATAGTTTGCTCTCTTCAAGTTGAGAAAAGATAGAAAGTATTGCAGACAGAACACTAATAATTATATTCTGATTTTCTAAATGTTTTATATTTCAAGTTAAAGGTGGCAAAATCTGAATTAATCTTCAAAACTAACTCGTATGCATTTCTCGTTTTCTATTTTATTTTTTTTCTCCACACTGCATGAATTACTAATGAACATGCATACAGATAACCGTTCTCATGAAATATCGTTCAAAAGAATGTTTCTCTTTGGTGGCAAATCACCAGAATATTCTTTCTTTTCGGAAGCTCTTTGTAAGATTAAATCAGGCCAATAATGCTGCTAACTACTAGAATCACCAGATCAAAGGTTTCAAAGATTACAGCAACCTCTAAAGCTGTGAAAGAACAGAAGGTCAAAAAGGTTAAAAAGGTCAAAAAGGTCAAAAAGGTCATCAAAAAGTCGAAATCTGCCAACGCAACTGTAGATATTCCTACTAAACCTATTCAGGTACAAGCCCCTGAAAGTATAGATCTAAAAGAAGAGTTCATTGAAAGATATCTGTCAGATTTTATTGATGGTTTAAAACATATTCTAAAAATTGATAATACATTGTACGATGTGGCAACTACTAATGATTATCCATCATTTTACAAATCCGAAGTTGATGACTACAGGAAATTGATTGAGAAATACGAAAAGGAGAATGAGCAAGACCTTTTAAAACAATATTTTTTTAGATTTCTAAGTCAAAGTATCATTGGGCAGCAACTTTCCGGAAAATCGGCTGCAGCTATCAAACTAAGAGTTGTTAATAGGTTCAAAGAATTGAATCCAGATCTGGAGTATCCAGGTCCTGATTTTTTCCTTGAAATGTCTGTTGAAGATTTGTCTGCGTTGGGCCTTGGAACAAGAAAATCACAATATTTGAAATCTCTAAGCATTTTTTTCGTCACTAATGATTCTACTTTATGTGACCTTTTCTTAAACTCAGATGTGAATGACATCAGAGAGAAGCTAATAGAAATAAAAGGTCTTGGGCCTTGGACAATCAGTATGTTTTTATTGTTCGGGTTGAAAAAGATGAATATCTTTGATACGAGTGATTTAGGTATTGCACGAGGGAGCAGCATATATTTCAGACAGAGGGAAACTGTATTTAAGGAACTTAAGTCGATTATCATGATAACTGCTGATGATAAATGTAGATGGACAAAATCAAAATCAAAGAAAAAGTGGACTCCTGTTCATGAGAAATACATGTTGGAAAACGCAAACAGATTCAATCCCTATAGGCTGGTGTTGATGTTGATATTATGGCAGATATCACATACATTTGTTGATGCTTTAAAGTAATCTACATTTTTGAAACTTCTTATGCGAATCTTCAGATAATTTTTTTTATATCTGAAAAAAATTTATTTTCTATGATGTAAACTATATGTATATCTAAAATGTAACAAGTGGATGGACTATGGAAGGGTTTATAAGTAAAAAGGAGAAGCAAAATCTAAAAGCAAGTTAGGTAATATAATGCAAAAAAAAATCAAAACAAAAAAAAAAATGATAGGAAATTAAAGAAGAAAACGGTATGAAATATGGATATTTATATCTGATGCACTAATAATACAAATTAATTTAATAAATGATGAATAACGCCTACCTCCAGAAGACCATTATTAATTGCAGCTGAATTAATATAAGCATCTGAATAGTGGGCTTTTATCGCCCATAAGAGTTCTTTCTTTGAGAGTGAGTGAATTGAAATAATTTCTGTATGGCTGTGTTTGCTTCTGCATAGTGCCTCTATAAATCAATAATAAGTATATGAGAACACATACAAGTGCAATCCATAGCGCACCAAAGTTAAACCATAAACCTAGCGGGAATTCAGGTGCTTGAGAACTGGAAAACAAAAATGGTGAGAAAATGCCACCGATTGATGAGACACTAATTAATGTAGCGGTACTTAAATTCTTTCTTAAATGTCCTCCAAAGTTTAATATCACCCAACATGCTACTATAGGAATAATACAACTTAAGCCAATAAGTACTAAGCAACATCCAGTGTATGCAACACCTTGAGAACTGTTTACTTTTGCTAAAATTATTCCAATCATGACAACAAATATCCCAAAAATTATAAATGGAGATCTCATTTCAATCTGGTCAGATAAATATGAAACGATGTTTGCTAGGACTAATGCTAAAATAAAAGGAATCATTTGAAGCACAAAAACATTCCCACCTAATAATGTAGTGTATGACTTAATGATTTGTGGAACAAAGTATCCATAACCATAAGAACAACATAACAAACAAGAATAAGCAATACAACCGAAAATTAGTGTAGGTTCTGTAAAGAATTTTAATCTATCTTTCATGCTAACATTTATTTGATAGCCGGATCGTCCTGAGTAAATCTCCAACTTTTTAACAAGGAAAAATGTTTCTTCATCATTGAGGAAAGATGCACCTTCTGGGAAATCTGCTACACAAAAGAATAGTCCTATACCACATATAATGAAAAATATACCCTCTAATATGTATAACCATTTCCAACTGTCACTGTTTTTAATTGCTTGAGCAATTGCAGAGAACAAGAAAAGAATAACTGCTCCAAGGGTACCTGAGGATGAATACAAAGTTATCATTTTTTGTGCTTTAAAATTTGGATAATAATTGGAAATAATATAATACATTGCACAAGCATTACTTTGAAATAAGCCGTTGAACACCCTACATACCACCAAAGCTTGATAACTATTGACAAAGGCATTACATATAGCAACAACCCCGAGCAATATAACAGACATACTGATGAAGAAATGTGGTCTAATGTATTTTAGAAGATTGTTCGACATAGATTCAAAGAGAACACATGGAACGAAAAGAGCTGCACTAGCTACGTTATACTGTAAACTTGTTAACTCCAATTTTTCACGTAGTCCCAAATCCATGATGACTGCAATATCAAAGGTTGCCATATAATGAATTAATGAAACTAAACTGAAAGGTAACATAACCCACAAAAAAACTTTCCTATCTAATCTATCTTCATCTTGAATATTATATTTTATTTTAAGCTGGTGAACCTTTTTAAGTTTGAGAATTCCTTGTGTCTCAATATCAGTGTTATCATATTCATCAAATTTTTCCTGGTCTCGGCTAATGATATATTGTCCTTTAATAAATAAAATTTCATCTTCCTGTCCGCTTTTTTCTAAATCCGAGTTATCAGCCGTATAATCGGAACTGGTATACATGATCTTTCAATTATCTATATTATATATATATATTATTTATACTTTCTAAATCAGAGGTTTTATAATGATTGTTGAAGTAGAAGGCAATCAAAAAAGTTCTTAATATAATTATGGTACTAATTAATTCAAATAAACGGAAACCAGCGTCTTTTATACAATATTATTTTTAGAACAAAAATTTGGGTAGAAAGATGAGAGAGCGAATTTGAAAAAATCACAAATGGTTCCTTACTATCAAGGGTAGTTTTTGATGTACCCAGGTTAAAAAGGAAAAAAAATAGAACTTTCTAATTTATTTATTTATGTACCCAGTAAAAGAAAAATAAAACTTTCGACTTCCGTTTTGCTACCACATAACACGGTTAAGGATCAGCGCAGGATATACTTGGTTTGTATTAATAGAAAATGCGTATCCGTCAACTATTCAGCGATCTCTTTTGCCATGTTGAATTTACCAGGGAAAAGTAGTTTGGGCTGCATGCATAACAAATACTGAGGTGCATACGGGGAAATTTCTCTGATGATAGTTTGATGCGCTGAAGAGCTGTTTAAATTTATCTGAACCAGAAGATGATATTCCATGATTCAATTAATAATCATTAGATTATACAAAAATGTTATTGATGAAAGTTTATATTTTTATATATAATGAAAAAAAATCTATTAATAAGGTCTAAGAAGTTGTTGGTACTCTATATCTATGAAATGGAATAATTGAAATAAAACTGAATAAAATATAAATGCAAATTGGTTACTGTCATGGGAATAAAAATGAAAATTACTACTAATACAAATATCTGAATAATGGGTTCTTGTCCCCAAGTAAAGTTTTTTCTTTAAGCTCTAACTGGTCAAATTCGGTCCTATAGGCATCTTGTCTCTTGATAGTATCATTTCTGTAAATCAAAGCAGTGTAGATGCCGATGCCAACCAAAGCTATACACAATGCGCCTATATTAAACCACAAGCCAATTTGAAAATAAGGAGCGTAATCAGCAGAGAAAATGAAGGGGGAAAATATTCCAGAGACCGAAGCAATAGATGTCATCGATGCAGTACATATGTTTCGTCTTAGATGGCCTGCAAAATTCATAGAAACCCAACAGATTGCCATTGGAACAATACAGCTTAAACCAACAACAACGATACAGCATCCTATGTAGGACACTAATTCCGAGACATGACACTTTATCATGATGATGCCAACTATTGAAGCAAGAATACCGGAAATAATAAATGGAGATCTAAGTTGAACTTTATCAGATATTAATGCAACTATGTTAGATAGAATAAGAGCAAGAATTAAAGGAATAGCTTCAAGTAAAAGCTTGCTAGCACCAATATTTTTGGAAAGGCCACTAATAATGGTTGGTTCAAAATAGGCGTAACCATATGAGCAACACAAGATAGCTGTGTAAATTAAAGTGCCTGCCCAAAGTAAAGGCTCTTTGAAGACAGAGATGAAATCCTTGAAAGTAATGTTTATTTGATAACCCGATCTTCCTGAATAAACTTCTAGTTTTCTGACAAGATAAATAGTTTCATTGTCAGACAAGAATCTTGCACCTTCTGGAAAGTCAGCAATTGTAAAGAAAAGCAAAACAGAGCAAAGCATTATAAAGACGCCTTCAATAATGAATACGTATTTCCAGTCATAATGACCTGATATATTTTTTGTAGCAAATGAAATAATGAAAAGGAAGATACCACCGAGAGAACCCAGAGAAGAGTAAAGGGTGAAAATAGTTTGGGATTTGAAATTTGGATAATAGTTCGCCAAAATATAATATAAACAGGATGCATTACTCTGAAATAAACCATTGAAAAAACGGACAACTAAGAGGCCGGTAAAACTGGTAACGTATGCATTACAAATAGTAACAACACCAAGCATTAAAATGTAAAAACTAATGAAAAAGTGAGGTCTAACATATCTTAAAAGGACATTGGATAATATTTCAAAAAGAAAGTATGGAACAAATAGAATCGCGCTTGCAAGATTGTATTGAGCATCAGTTAAATTCAAGCTTTCTTTCAAGCCTTCATCATAAGTGACAGCAATATCAAATCTAGCAGTGAAATGGATGAAGGACACTAAACAGAAAGGAAGAACAACCCAACAGAATACACGACTATCTAATGATTTATCATCTTCAATACCATACTTTTCTCGAAGCTGATCAACTTTAACTTGTTTCATATATTCTTCTGTTTGTGAATCAACATTATCAAATTCGTTATATCTATCGTGTTCTCTGTTTATAACATACTGGCCTTTAATAAAAATAATCTCGTCTTCTTTTTCGTGTTGATCCATGTTTGACTCTTCGTCATAGATATAATGTTCTTTGTAACCCATTATGCTTGTGAAGTCTCTTTAATATTAGGATTGCTTTTAACAGATAAGTTCTTTATAGAAAATAAAGAAAGCAGGTAAAGTTGCTAACAAAAACTAAAAGAATCGCAAAACAGATAATTTGATAGAAATGAAGGATCGATTTCAGTATTTATATTATCCACAACTTACAAAACTAGCTTCACCTGTAACCATGTGTCACTGGTAACTCATTAAGTGTTTACTCTCTATTATGGGGTCACTCCATGTGTTCTCCTTTTTGTTTCATCCTTTGATATAATGCCTGGTACAAATAGTGATGCTCTCTTTGTCATCTTAGTACCTAGTAAACGTGAAACAGCAATTGATTAATGTTGAAATCCTTTCTTGTGGACCATATTAAAGATGCATATGCATAATGCTTTTCAATATGCAGGTCGCCCATGCTTAGTCACGTGCTCTTGCAGATTGAGAATTTTATGAAAGATGATTTGTATACGAAAATTTAAAGCGAAATCATCCGTAAAATAATGGAAAAAGTCAAAGCTGAACATGAAATTAATTGGAAAAAGACTGATTCGCATAAAACTTTTCTAATTATGGTTTTTTTATGGTACCCACAACCATATGCTATTTGTAGGACTTTATATATGTCTAATATTCACATATTACTTGTGGAGTTATGTCACAGGGTAGGTCATGCAGCTGTCCACTTCTATTTATTAGACTAATCGAAGTAAGTCGATAATATCTGAGAAGTAACATATATTTCTATGTGCTGAATATGTAAATAATAATAAAAAATAATAAAAATATAATTTAATTAAACCATGGTAAATATTACCATTCCAATTAAAATGTTTGGTTGGGTGCAAAATCTAAGGTATATAAAGTACCAGTTATTACTAGATGTTTAGCTCGGCTTACTATATTGTATTAAGCTTAGAAAATAAAATCGATAAACAGGAGCACTACATATAATGAAACATGCTGTCATTTCAATCTAGAGTTTTGCTTAAGTATACAAGTAAAGTTAAAATAGACCAGCATTAAATTATTTTCAAATTTTCAATATTTTTCATATTTTTTTTTCTATTTTTTGTGGATCTTTATTTTTAAACTTTTTTTTTTTTATTTTTTTTCCAATATATGTAATTTTTTCTTTTTTTTTTCTGTGTGTTCCTTTCCTTTCTTTTTGTTTTCTTTTCCTATGAAAAAGAGCAAACATTTGAGCTTATATTCACAGATATATGTCCTAATATATCATAAGCATTAATCTAACTAAATGATAATTGACTGAATTGATTTTGATATACATGTTTTTTCTCTGAAGTTCACAAAGGTAGATCAATTTACACAGCCCAAATGTCCAATCCAAATGAAAGCTCGCGAAGCGTGCGAACCTACTATGCAAATGGGAATCACGGGCAGGCTCCGATTTATATAAATAATAATACGAATAACAACAACAATAGTAATAATGCATATTCTGTTACAGGTTCTACGAATAATGGTTCTAATGTTAGTCATCAATATTATAGTCCATACGAAATCGAAAATGGTGATGGGCTGCAGCATAGCTTACCTCAACAGTTTTCGATGCTGCTGCTGCATCCCCAGTATCGCCCCCTTGTTCCTCAGGCTGGTTCCCATTACAGTTCAGCACGGATCCATTCCCAGTATGCTAATAATAACATTATGCGTTCCCAGCAGACTTCGCCACATGCCTATCATCAGCACATGGAAAATGATACGCATCATCATATGCAATCAATACCTATGATTAATAAAGAAAGTAACAGTAACTCATATCAACAACATCAACAGCAGAAGCAGTCAATATACGGAATAAGAAGTTTCAATGGAAATTACTATAATAACACTAATGCAATGGTTTCCCAACCACAAGATTACAGGATACAACAGCAACCTGAGTACGTCCAAGGTGTGTATAACAATTCAAGTATGGATACTATATACGATGGTCAAGCACAATTATTTCGTAATCCCGGTCAGTTCTCGATTCAGGCACCTTCGATACATCAGCCAGGAATTCCGCATAAAACAGCTTCTTCATTTTCACCATCAAGGTATGAGATCCCACAACCTGCAATGAGTCCACCTAGACCCCCTTCACATTTCCAGAATATCAATCATAGTAATGACATGTATATACAGCATCAACAGGCTACTCCTATTCTACCACAACCTCAAGCTATGTCACCGCAGTTTGCAGTTCCATTTGTACCACCTCAGCAATCACCGCAACAGCATCTTATGAATAGGTTTTCATCACTTCATGAAAAAGACGAAAGAGAAAATCAACAATCAGTCAGGAATATATTCATTCCTGTTAATCTGCATCTGAATAGTACTAACAATCCTGTGATGACGCATAGGCCAGCTGCATTCCAAAATGCTGAATCATTTGCGCCAAACAATTTTGAATCTGGATCACCTGAGAAGCAAAGAAGATTTGAATTTGTAAGGCCTATCATGGCTGCTCCCCCTTATCAACCACCAGGGCCTTCGCTACAACAACAAGTACAACCGATTTTCAATTCAGAGGCAAATACAGTTAACTCTTCGAATCTTTCAAAGCCTGTAAGGCTTCAATTTCATAATGAGACAATAGGGCAAATAGCTTTAAGAAATGAATCTAAGAACAACCTGAAACTTAAAAAAACGGGAAATAAACCTAGCGTCGAAACCATTCGCACTGATATATCGCAACAAGTAAAACTTGTTGATCAGAATTATACACTTAATAGTACCACCCCATCTTTGAAAAAATCTCGAAAATTGGATGATCTTTTGTCCCCAGAATCATCAACTAAGAAAGCGGGTAAAGATACTGTATCTACCGTAATTCCAGAGTCACATATGCCAAGCAAAGCTGCGAAGAATACAAATAAACTTTCTGATCTCTTGTCTTCCAATCAGAAGCCACCTGCATCCTTAAAAAATATAGATAAAATGGATGACACTGTTCCTTCCTCCAAATCACAGCATACACAAGGATCCATTGTGGAATCCCATCCAAGTTTTAAATCGAGTAAATTTTTATCAGTTTTGAATGATGAATCCTCTTCTACTAATGTTCCTAAAAACCCCGTGAATGCTAATACTGGTAGCGTCAATAAAATAAGGCTAAGCAGTCTCTCTTCTCTTCTTGAAAATAAGCCAACAGCCCCTCTGAAAGTATGTAAATTTACAACCATGATGGGAGGGATTGACTCGGATGATGATGATGATTCCATTAAGAATGAAAAAGATAACATTGATAATGATAATGATGATGATGATGATTTGACTTTTGGGATTAACGATGATGAAGAATTTAGTCAACTTGAATCTATCAAGAAAGTAAGAAATAATATCGATTTAGAAAGATTTAATTCGGATTTTTCTGATGCTTATGATCATACTGTTACGGATCGGAATAATGCTATTCGTGCAGCAGTAGCATATAAAGCAGAGTCTGCTGGTATTTCGGATGTTTCTAACAAGGGTTCACTTCAGCCTACTAAGAGCATCCAAGGTCCATTTTCTTTCGTCAATCAATCATTGAAACAAAAACGGGCTTCGTCACATATTGCTCCAGTTGAAGGTTTGGAAAAACATAAACGATTACATCTGCTAAACTCGCAGAAGGAATGGAAAAACTTCAACGTGTGCAATATTACAAGTGACATGTCTGATTTATCCTCTAAGTCTCCAAAGGCAAATGGTAAGTATATTCCAAATTTACCTGCTGAAAAAATAATAAAGAGAAAAGGAAGACCGCCTAAGAATCCGCAGGAGAAAAAAGAGAAAAAAGAAAAGGAAAGGTTAGAAAAAGAAAGAAGAAAAATGGAAAAAGACTTAAAGAAGAAAAGGAAAAAAGAGTTAAAAAATAAAATATCAGAAAAATCACAAGCTTATGAAAACGAATCTTCAATAGCTTCTAGTACTCAAAATGGTAGTTTGTATGAAAAACCAGAGACAGAATTTGATATTGCTGCTAAATATATTACTGGATCTTCCAATGAATATCAACAAAGGGCAAGATCAGTTAGCGAGACTAACATGTTGAAAAATTACAACTTTGATTATGCCATTTTAGATTTGAAAGGATTGAATTTGAGTAGACTCAGCGACGTGGTAACTGGCAAAAAATTTAAAGAAGCAGTAAATCTTATTTCTAATGAGGAAGCTTTGGCTATGTTGGAGATGAACATGCTTGCTAAAAAAGCATTTGCCGAAAGAAATAAATATTTGGAAGCTGTAAGACTTGTAAATGAAGAGTATAAGCATCTTGCAAAGTTTTACAATATGTCAGAGACACGGGAATTTGATCATCTAAATAATAATACTTATAAAATTCAAGGGTATGGCAGGAATGATAGTAGAGCTGTTAAAGATGTTGAATATGGTGAACAGTTGACTAAAGAAAATGAAATACTAAAGAGGATAAAAGTTTTGCAAGATAAATTTTACAGTTTTAGTGACAAATCACACCATTATAGTAGATTGAAAGAATTAGAAAGAGAAATCAAGCAGGTTTTAGAAGAAGGAAATGAGATTTCACTAATAGATCTCAACAGTTGTGAATTGAAAGCGTATGAACTTAGAAGATTGAAGAACAGTTCAAGAATTAAAAAAAATAGTAATTTAAGTAGATTTGTGGATGAGTCTGTGCCTTTGATTGAACAAAGTTGGATGGAATTGATGAGCAAAGTGAACAACTTAGAGAGCTTTTTGAAGTTTCAAAAAGAGATTATCACAAGATGCGATTTTGATGAAGGATTACCAGATTCCGAAGGTAGTGAATACGTCCAATTTAAAAAGACTAGTAATGAATTCTTGAAAAGTGTCATGCATAATGATAGTAATATTCTTGAGCAACATAATAAAGGTACTAAGAAAGAGATTCTGCCCGTAGAAAAAATCATGAATAATGAAAGAAAACGCATATTTACTAGCAGTGATGATGACAAGACATATATAAAAAGAAGGAAAAGAATAAGCACCATTGGAGATAGCAGCAACAACAGCCAAAGCGATGATCAAAATGATGATTCCCTGCTTAGAAATTTAAACATTTTTTCCATACTTGACAACGATGATGATTTCCAAACAGTAACGAATCATAACTTCAGTAATCTCCTTCAACAATTACAAAGTAAGAAAGCACTGCATTACAGTGAGGATAAATTAATGAAATTGGTGAAAAGCTATATGCTGGAGCTATCAAAGAGAAAAAGTACGCGTCGCGGGGGCGATCTGAATGATGGTAAAATTGGACATCATATCCATGCAGATTATCGAAGTGCAGATGGTGGGATTAGCTCACGGTACCGCAGTACTGCGAATATCAATAGCAGTGAAGGGGATTCTGCAACGAATACGAGCGCTGCCAGTACACCAAGCGCAGGAAGAGGAAGACCGCGTAAGAAGGTGAATAATAACGACAATAATGAGAATGGCAACCAGAATAGTGGATATTATGGTGGCAGTGCTCCGCCTGTCTCTGGGAGTAGAGGTGGCAGGGTGAAGAAAGATCTCCAAATTTACGGGTTGAGCAATGATGATATCGAAAGAGACTTGGCGGTTATGTGTAATGCGCCCGATATCAAAACAGTAAGATGACTGTGTTTTCATATCAGTACAAAATATTGTGTTGGTTTTAGAAAACACGAGGATTATGCAATACGAAGATGATGACATATGCATATATATATATATATATATATATATTTTGAAGCTAAAATCTTGGCTATTTTTATTTTTATTTGAACCACATAGATCTTTTTTTTATTATTTTATTTCATTTTAATTTCATTTGGTTTCTTTGCTAATTTTTACATCGTTGGTTATTTCTCACAGCTGCAACTGTAGTATGCTTGGATTAACAGGAATTTGCTATATTCGGTTTCTTTTGCTGCTCAGAAGTTTTAGGAAGGGATAGAGGAACGATAACCAAAGAGGAGCATCTGTATTGTGGGAATAGGGAATGAACAATTCAGTAGAACAAAACAAATATCCACACGTGCTTTTCACATGCTGATGATTTGTAAACCATTTTTATGTCACGAGCCTTTCACCTGCTATGACTAATTCTTATTATACATCACGTGATTTTGATGACAAAGCAAGAAATATGGTGTTTCAGCGTGTTTTTGAACTGCTCCAGAATTGCTATTGTGCGTCACAATGTGTTTGCTTTTTCCGCTTGCTAGGGGATCAGAGACAATTAACATTGCGATAAGGCCGGGTAAACCTTGGCTTTGAGTGTCTACGCGTTACATTGGCTGCTTATCCAATATCTAATGAAGAATAAATTAATAAAAAACTCCCCGCAAAGAGTATCCAACCGCGTATGCTAGCAGAGCAATCGGCATAATACTAGAGAAGTCCAGGATGGCTTTTGCCGCCACGATCTGCCCTGGCAGATAATCGATTCCTGGAACAGTCAGTTGATAAAAATGTGTGTACGGGTGTTCTACTTTTGGGTTTCTTTGGTTCCGGATGCGGAGCCAAACACAAAAATGCATGATAGTTACGCGCCCTGTACATATCTCTTCTTATAAGCAAAAGCCAGCCGCAGAAAAAAAAATAAAAGTATTTCTATTCTCTTTTATTTGGATTTTTTCTTCCGGTAATTTTTTTTTCTTCTTCGTCTTCTTCATGTCGACGAGAAGACGAAAGAACAAGGAAAACGAAAAAAAAAAAATTTTTCTTCTTTAGCTGTATTGAATCTTTTGTTGACAAAAAAAAAGTTCGTAGAGTTCTGCAGTGAATTATTTCTTTTCCTCTTCTCTTCTCTTCTTTTCATCTTCTGTTTCACTCTTTTTCTCCAATTTCTGATCTCTAGAATTAAAACAGTAGTTTTACCTTATACCATAATTATCAATTCAACATGTCTGACGAAGAAGTATGTATTATATTTGTTTGATTTGCTCTGCGCTGGAAGCAGAGTCTCCGGCCTTTTTTGCTCCTCCCCACAGACCTTTCACTTGCTATTTCTTATATCGTCCATCCCTTTCTCCTAAATGATGCTTGAAATACTGGAAACAACCAGGCTTGTTGTGCCCCTGGATAAACGAGCTGGTTGTATCAGAACAATGAAACCTGCAGGAGATGCGGACAAAGTTATTTGTTATCTCTTATTCCCTATTCCCCCACGGACAACGGAGCTGCGCTGGAGATGATCCATATTCGCTCTTGGCGAGTGTCTGTTGCATCGTAGCATCTGTAATCCAGGTGTCTGCAGAATGGAGCAATTTTGCGTGTGTAGAACATACTCGACAGCCATGAAGTTGAATGATTTCCGTGATAATCGCAGAATATTTTACAGACAGAAGCCACGGCTAAGCTTTTCATTTACCCATGCTCAGTCACCTGCAGAGGCTTCTTTTTACCTTTCGTGAAATCATGGACAGGAGGTAATATTATCTCCTGTTCATTTAATAATAGAAAAAGAGTATGATTTTCGGTTTTATTATAATGGTCTTCATGCACTGAGCACATATTATGTTCTGGTTAACCTAAAAAAGTGAGGGTGAACAAAATAGCATTAAATACCAATTTTTTGCAGTATACTAACAATATCTTTTTGTATAGCACAATTTCGAAACCGCCGATGCTGGTTCCTCCTTAATCTACCCAATGCAATGTTCTGCTTTAAGAAAGAACGGGTTCGTTGTCATCAAGAACAGACCATGTAAGATTGTTGAAATGTCCACCTCCAAGACCGGTAAGCACGGTCACGCTAAAGTCCATTTAGTTGCCATTGATATCTTCACCAACAAGAAATTAGAAGATTTATCTCCATCCACCCACAACATGGATGTTCCAGTCGTTAAGAGAAACGAATACCAATTGATCGATATTGACGATGACTACTTAAGTTTAATGACCGCCGATGGTGAAACCAAGGATGATGTCAAGGCCCCAGAAGGTGAATTAGGTGAAAAGATCGCTGCTGCTTGGGAAGAAGGTAAAGACTTAATGGTTACCATCATCTCCGCTATGGGTGAAGAAGCTGCCATCTCTTTCAAGGAAGCCCCACAAGGTAACTAAGAAGTTTAAACAAGATTTATTTGAAATTTATTGACTTAAATTATAATCTCGTTAACTTGTTTTTTTCTTCTTTATAATAATATATAATTTGCAAAATGATAAAAATATATATTTTATAGTATACTTTTTCTTCTGTAATAACAGAATATTAACAACTATAAACATATTACTAATTTACCTGTTTGTAAAGTTGACTAATTTCAGATGATGAACTGATTAAGTTTGCGTTTATGAAAATGCTTGAATCATGTTGAGTAGAACAAGCTCAATTCATAAAAAAAGGGGACTACATTCAAATTTATAACTGATAAAACACGTAATAATAGATATATATTGAGTATAAGATAAGATAGATAAAATATATAGTAAGTTAGTTGAGAGTAAATGAGTAAACAAAATAAATGAACGAAAACAAAGGGAAAAAAATGAGTATAAAAGAAAGTAATAATAGGACAAAAAATAATAATAAACGATTTCCAAACAAAGATTAACGTTTATGTTCACTAATTTGAATTATACATGATTCTTTTTTTTCTTTATGTATTTATATAAATATATTTTATTTTTTTAACTTTTTTTCTTAATTATTTTCTTCCTGACTAAAATTTAGTATCCAATAATAGTTAAATAAACAGTCACGGCCAATCCAACCATGGCACCAGCGATAGGGATACTTCCTAATGATACTCTCAAGGATAAACAAGAATGGAACAAAGTACTCTTAAAGGATTGATAAGCAGAGATAATGGAAATACTACTAGATGATAAACCACCGATGGCTTCAGCACTTTTGGTGATAGAATCTTCCAAGAACGCACCAAAATTGATATGTTCAACTAAGCAAATATAACAGATCAAATATTTGATCAAGTAAAAAACGAAGAAATCAATACTTGCGGACTTCTTGTAGTTAATATAATAAGCACCTGTGATAGGCAATACAACAGTAATCAAGAGCCAGAAGGATAATACTTGCAAATGATCAAGACTTAAAAGGTGACATATGTCAAGCATTGGAACATTAATGATTTCAAACTTTTTTAAGAAGGAAACACCACTGGCAAACTTTAATCTCAATGGGTAATAAAAAAAACTCACATACGGAGAAATAACAAAATAAAACTCTAACAACATTTGTAAGTACCATACTTTACAAGGGCCACTAAGAAATTCTTTGACTTGTTCATTAGTTTCACAAATCTTTTGCAAGCATTCGGATTCTTGCTTCCAAGCTTCAAATTTTTTGACAAACTCACTACACAAACCTGTCTTGGCTTCTTCTTCCAATTCTTTAAGTTCTATTTCAATTTCAACATCATCATCGTCATCAATTTCTTCTTCCCCCACTTCATCTTCGCCAGCTGCTTCAGCTTCTTCAGCTTCTTCTAATTCAAAATTCTCATTATCATCTTCTTCATAATCATTGGCGACCTCTTCAATCTCATCATCATCATTAGGAGCTTCCTCTTCTTCGTGTACTTCCACGTCCACTTCTTCTTCATCATCTGAAGAACTCATTTTAATAGGTTTCTTTGTTGGAGTAGAGTACTTTTCTCTGTAAATGAAGTATCTGCTGAACTTGCCAATTTTGGAAAGTTGGGGATTTTCATCGAAATGGTTGTTGATGTAATCGACAAGGACATCCTTTGTGCCTTCAACAATTCTATACAAAAAAAATTATGACTGACAATGATATATGACATTCAAAAGAATAAGGCAAAAGGATTGTTAATCAATAACTGTAACCTGAAAATGGATTGAAACAATGACGCGTGATGCTTCTCTCACATGCCCAATCTAGATATATTTAAGCTAACCTTTATCTATATCCGTTGTATCCATTGCACTTCTTTCTTCTAAATGAGAACATATCATAGGTATATCATTAGCGCATGTTAGTCAAATTATTCATCAATATAGTTAGACTATTTCTTGTAGCTTTATTACTTACGGAATATCAAGATCTTCAATCAATGACTGCAAGTCACTTTTCTTCATTTTCTTTAAACTCATATTTGGCTGTTTGGTTTACTAAATTAGTAAATAAGTGTTAATAGTGATACAATAAATCAATTGAACGGTATCAAGTACAATATAAGACTAGGTTATAGAAGATTCTAATGGATAATAACAAGGATAATGAAAATAACTTAACAAAAAACTAAAAAAAAATAAAAAAAGACCAGTTTTTTATTGTTTATTTTTGTTATTTTTGATGTTTGTTTACTTTTTCTCAGAATATGTGGGCGCTTAATTTTTTTTTTTTTTTTGTTGACCCGCCATTTTTATTTGTTTGCTGAATTGCAGGTTTTTTTTTTTACGCGAATTCTTCATCACGATTTTTTTTAGAAATAGAAACAAAAAAGTTCAATTCTTCAGCCAAATCGGGAAATTTGTAAATAGAATCCATATTAACACAAGGTATCCTTATTATAAAACTGTATTAAACCCAGGCCAATGAGGAAATCTAAAGCTATTTTTATTGATTTTGTTCTATGCATTGCCACACATTTGCTGAATCTCCAATTGAAGAAATGTTTCAAAAAATCAAACTATCTTTTGCGGATTTGACACACTCTTCAACTCTATCTCGGCTAAGGATCTAGCAAGTTCTTCTACAAAGAGATATTATTGGACGTACAATTAACTATTTAATAAGTGTTTGTCTCAATTATTTGTTATTAATAACATGAATATGTATATGAGCGTATCCTATCATCGTATTAATATTTTTGGTCTTTTTACATCGTGCTAAGGTTTATGGCGTCTCTGAGCTTTTGAAAACAGTAATGTCAGTATAGTTTCTTTGCAGAAATTTGTGCATGGTAGTAACACCACGCAATGAATAAATGAATTCATTGCTTTATTCTTTTCTGGTGTTGACAACGCTTGAGTTGAAGTCTGGACATTGCTCTCCCTCAATATGTCTTGAATGTCACATTACTATTGTTATTGCATCCATTAACACATATTTTACCAATTTTCTCAGATCCAATATTTATAGTGTATTTGGCAAATTGAAATCATTTCAAAAATCAGTTCCAGTTTTGCAAAAATTAAAACAGTTTTTATACATTCCTTCAGAATGAAGGGGGAACACTGAATATCAAAGATTTCAAAACTTAACAGCTGCATTTGTAAAAAAAAAAATACGCCATAAACGATACTCTGAAATAATGTATTAAGGGGTTGTTTGTTTCGGATATATCTCGTAATTGTCCTCGAGCATCTGTTCTATTGAAATTTCAAGATCATTCACTTATCAATTAATAATGGCCCGCATCTAATTAGTTGAAAATTATTGGATGGCTGGGTACCATCATGAACCGTAAAGTCAAACCATTTTCAGGACTTCAAGTGTATAGATCTTATGTGATAATAGCTACTGGATGGATCGTTAATTATTGATTGGTAAAGAGCATGGTTATTGTCGGTCTAAAAGAAGATTTGAGAAATGTACCCAATAGATATAGGGAAGCAGAAAAATGGATGGTCACGTGATACCTCGATTTTGTTTATATTGTTCAAAACTATCACTTTGCACAAGTGTAAACTGAGTTTAACAACAAGGCAATTTCAGACAATCCTAGAAAACCGCAGATACTATTAAACATCATAATTAGAAATAGCAGTAAAATCAAGAAGAAGCGATATTCTTATTATTGCAAATAAGTGAAAATGCAAGAAAACAGTAAAATAAATAAAATAGAACCAGTTTGTGACCTAGTGAACTGATGCTGAGAATCAATCTAAAAAAAGTAAGATTTAAAGACAGTGAAACATTACTCATATTTTTCCTGTAGATTTATTCATTTATTTTAAGCTTATGTTCTATACAAATGATAGCAGGGGAACGAAAAAAGAATTGCCTTGGCTACAAGCAAGTAGTATATGTTTTACTTTTTTTTAAATATTTTTTTCTTATTCATATGTTTTATAGACAAACATTAGTAAAACAGAACCTGTTTACGCTTTCTTGTACAAAATTCAATTATTCAGAAACTCTAAACTGCATTTTTCGCAAATTTAGTACCTTCTAATATTAGAAAAAAACTGTCTTGGGCAAACTCTTATAATTTTTAAAACATCTTTTTTGCAAAACGATACCGAGTGTCCATCAAAAAAATCCAATCATACTGAGTTAATCAGTTTATAATACACAGAGAAAGATATATAAACAAACGGTAGATATTAGTGAACACATATCCTAATTTGGCAGAATATAGATAGATACAAATGCCCAATATGACAGTGTCACTGGCAAATCAGCATGTCAAGTGGTGACAGCCGGTATTAAGAGCCACACATATTATCCCAATGTATCGGTTACTGTACACCTGAACATAAATAATCATTACAATCCAGAAAATTCACCCTTACACTGGACAATAACCACCCGTACACTAAAGAAAAATTGGGAGTGCGCGTACAATCCGGATATGCGTTTTTTTTCCCCTGCTGTCGGAATTAAATGTTGTGCGGAAGAATCCTAGCAGACGGAAAACAGCTAGTGGAACAACACAAAAAAAAGAAATTTCAGCGCGAAAGCGTTCAAAATGGCCCAATCCAGTAATAATAATGGAGATCGAACTTAGTGTCTTCTGCTGCTATGTGCGAGTGCGCGAGAGCACTCAGTGCTTGTTGTATCTGGTTCTACAAACACCAAAACACAAAAAACATATATCCACTACATTAGTTAGAGTCGCGCGTGTGGCTGCTTATAAATATGCAAACGCGCGGTTCCCAATCGGTGCAGCCACGCATCCCAAAACGGCAGTCGTTGTGTGTAGCGTTCTGTGAGGATATGCGCTCAGACGCAGTATCCTTCAACGATCAATTTTTACTCCCGGTGTTTTGGGTCCGACCTTGCGGTTATGTGCACCGTGCGTCTGCTGGTGCCACTGTAGAAGAGCCTTTTTGTGTTCTCTTGCTTCTGCTTTACATCATACATAAGCAGATGGCTTACTCACAGTAAATGAAAAATTTTCTTTATCGCAAGCCAGAGACACGCAGCAGTAAGCAGTAATCTTTGTGTATTTTTTCTAGCTGTTTTATTTTTTTTTTATTTTTTTTTTTCTTTTTACTTTTGTTCCATCACCTCGTAAAAATTTTCCCATTTATTTTTCTGGCTCTTTTTTTCTTCGCGGGCCAGTCTCTGGAAATTGCCAATCTTTGGAAATTCCTATATAATGCTGCACACATCCCCGAATTTTCTTGTTTTTCTCGTGTGTTCTGCTCTTTCTGGTCCTCCTTTTCTATCCATAGCTGATTATATATTTTACTATTACTCACTAACCCCCATCATCAACATATCCAAAAATGCTTCCTCGTGGTGTCATCTTAGTCTTCTGCATTCTTTTCGTTATCGGCTGTGTGATCTTTGCTATCCAAGTTGCCAATTACATCAAGAAGAGAAGAGCTGCTTTGCAAAGCTTCTAAACATGTCAAGCCCCATTAAGTTTGCACCTGTGTTATAATATCCCGTTAAGTTTGCGCTTATTACAACCCCTTAAGCTGCACTTATATTATGATATCTCCGCACCATACCCTTCCCTTTAATTATTGACCGCTGTTCATTTTGCGGTGTGCATTTCCCTGATACAATTGACTATTCCTTACCTCTTCTCTTTTCTCGATTCGTTTTGTTGCTTCTATTATTTATAATGCTGCCAACGTTTGCTATTGTCTATAGTATTTAACAATATATTTATCTATGTGATTATTCTGTAGTGCTTTATGCGTCCCAAGATGACGTGTTTTGAGCTCGAGTGGTCTCGCTAGATGTGTAGTTTTAGTGGTTACGCAGCCTATATTTCATGGTTACGGAGCGCATCATATGGTTTGCAGCCCGTTTATGTGCTCTGTTTCCGCGATCCTCGTTGCAGTATGTATGCCAGGATTTCGCTCCATCACGAGCCCATACCAACACCATATAAATGGATATATCACGTGATATATGATTAATATCGCCTTCCGGAAGTACGCTCTATTGTCTATTATGTCTATTATGTCTATTTATAATATGTTATCTACGGTGTCTAGCAAAGAATCAAGCTTCGAAGGAAGCAACGGCTGCAACAAAGCATAAAAAGCTGAACAGCTGTTAGCATGGAATAGCCTCATTGAGCAGCAAATAGAACAACTAACAGAACGAACGAACAAGTCCAGTTCTCCGAAAACAGTCAGTTGGCCCTCGCTTCACCGGTGAATGCTCAGAAACTCTCAATGCTGATTACAATATCAGATCAGCCATATTCAGCAATTTCCAGCCTCCACCAAGCGGCTTCCTACAGCAAACAGTTGTTTCCGCTTATCTCCAGACATTTTCCGCATATAATTACCAGGTTTATCGAAAGCAGCTTACTTTTGAGGGTTCGCTTATTTTTGATTGTAGAACTCCGTGAAAATTGAAGTCTATTTGCTAAATTGTCACAGAGGGGGAAAAAATATCCCCCGTGATAAAAAAAAAAAATTGGCCGCCTCAGTAAACCAAAATTTTGTTAAGGTAGTAAGTAGTATATGTGAATATCGTAATATAAAAACAACATAGAATCCCTTCTGTACTAGTATGTTATGCTGCTTACAATTACAGAAATTGAATAGTTAATCCACCAAATAAATAAGTAAATATCGAATACCAACCATTATGTCTGAAACTGCAGGAAAAGTAAGTCAGCATTCGCTTCAATACATCAATAAAGAACTCCTCTAACAATTGCCAAATATAGTCAATCTTTTGTAAAGCCGCTGTCGCCTGGGAACCAAAGAAGCCTCTTTCAATTGAAGAAATCGAAGTGTTGCCTCCAAGAGCCCACGAGGTTCGTGTCAAAGTCATGGCCAATGCTGTCTGCCACACTGACGCATACACATTGGGCGGATTTGATTCAGAGGGCGTGTTTCCTTGTATCCTTGGTCATGAGGGTGCAGGAATTGTCGAGTCTGTCGGCGAGGGTGTCAAAGATATCAAGGTAGGTGACCATGTTATTGCTTTATACACTGCCGAATGTAAAAAGTGTAAATTCTGCAAATCCGGCAAAACGAATCTTTGTTCCTCTGTCAGAGCTACCCAAGGTAAGGGTCTTATGCCTGACGGAACTGTTCGTTTTAAGAAAGATGGTAAGGATATTTTCCACTTCATGGGCTGTTCCACTTTTTCTCAATATACCGTGTTGGCAGACGTTTCTGTTGCTGTTGTTAACCCTACTGCTCCATTTGATAAAATCTGTCTTTTGGGATGCGGTGTTACCACAGGTTCTGGTTCCGTCTACAACGTTGCCAAAGTTGACAAAAACGAGCATGCCAAGGCTGCCGTTTTCGGTGTTGGTGCTGTTGGATTGGCTGTCATTGAAGGATTGAAGAACCGTAATGCTGAAATGATCATTGCCGTTGATATCAATGATAAAAAAGAAGAATGGGCCAAGAAATGGGGTGCTACTCATTTCGTTAACCCTACCAAACTTAAAGAAGGTGAAACCATCGTATCCAAATTAATTGAAATGACCGACGGTGGTTGCGATTATACTTTTGATTGTACTGGTAACGTCAAGGTTATGAGAAACGCTTTGGAAGCTTGTCATAAAGGTTGGGGTACATCTGTCATCATTGGTGTTGCTGCTGCAGGCCAAGAAATCTCCACCAGACCTTTCCAATTGGTCACAGGTCGTGTTTGGAAAGGTTCCGCTTTTGGTGGCGTCAAAGGTAAATCACAATTACCTGGATTTGTGGACGATTACTTGAAGGGTGATTTGAAGTTGGATGACTATATTACCGGTTACAAGACTTTGGATGAAGTCAACGAAGCTTTTGAGGACTTACACCATGGTGATGTCATCAGAACCGTTATTAAGTTGTGGTAAGAAAAGGATTAGATAGGAGAGAAAAATGAATAAAAATTAAGTGATTTGATTTTGCTTATATATGATTGATTTTTTTGTTTTATTTTTATTTTTTTTGTAACTTCCTAACCTTTCTGGTTATCACTTTTGCTTGCTATAAACGCGTATGGCAATTTATTTGTAAACAAATATACCTTACAACATAATATAATATCAATTTCATTATAATGGAAGGTGTATCGTATAATCTATTAACCAAAAGTTATAATATATATAACTATATACTTATTTCTTCAATAGAAACAAAGGAAAGGAGCAAGAGGGCTGACTTACCATATCATGCATGCATCTGTCTATTCAAAAATCTATATGCTTTTATTTATCTATTCATCTTTCTATTCGCCTATTTCATTCTTTTGAACAACAAAATATGAGGCTCGGGAGCATGCGTTTCGTAATGGACCCAACCTAAAGACTGTGTTATTCCTAGGCCTCTCCACTCTTCTTCCATCAAAATTCTCAAAGTCCCAGTCTCCTTGTTGAAATAGTCCGAGGGAATCACTTTCAACATCTGTTTAGGAAGCATCACGTGTCGATATTCAAATTGATCGTCCGAATATCTTGGTGAATAATGAATAGATTCATGGAATTCTAACACTTTTTCCTTTTCTTCGTTTGTAAGATATCTTGGCTGTTGATGAAGCTGGTCTTCTTGACTTGGTGAACCTTGTGATTCGGCCATCTTTCTTTCTTTCTTATTTAGTGTATATCAACTAGTCCTCGAACAAGTCACAGTCTGTATTATAGAAATACTACTGTTATTTGATATGTTATTTGCATATTTGTTTTCGATTCTTCACTGGTTTTGTTGGTTTTTTTTTTTTGGTTTTTTTTTTCTCGTGTCTTGTCGTTTTCCGTTTTCTCTCTCGTTTCTTCTCCTTCCCAAAACAAAAAAAAAATAGATAGATTGTCTTATTTACTATCAACAGAATTTTTTAACAAAAGAAACTCAAACGCCCACATAGGTCATTATGCTTTTTTTTATACCATTATTCTTTTCTACATCAAGGCTCAAGATATATAAGATCTTTCGTGCAAAATAGGTTAATATAGATATATTTAAATGTAATCCAATTATGGTATACTAGGAAATGTAGTACATATTATTTTGAAATGAATTAATTGATATCAGAGTAGCCAACTCACAATAAATACTCTGCAGTATGCCTTATAGCTATTCCCATCAATCCAATCAAGAATTGGATCAACAAAATAAGCATACATAAATGATCTTCTCTTAATGGCCCAAAAATAACCAACACTAAGTTGATGAACGTCAAATTACTAAACTTTTGAATCACCTGTTTTTGCTTGTTTTCTGTAATTTTTATTGTTATTGTATCCACTTTGATTAAATGTAATTTTGACAACACTTTGAGTGTGGTCTGCACTAATTTGCCCTTTGGATCCAACAATAATCGTTGTTTCTTTATTTTGTACACCCCTGTATTGGCGTTAGTTTCATCTTTTCCTTCATCATCATTGCTGCCTTTGGCTTCGCCAATGTCGTTTTCAAACAATACTGCCATCGAAGGATTCATAAGTCCTGTATTGGAATCAAAACGAGGCAATCTATGTCTTGGAATTGGAACAAGATGGAACAATTGCGGTACAGAATACAAGAAATTGAAAACCTGAGGCATGAAAAACAATAACAAAGTCTTTGAGAAATGTCCTAAAATCCCAACAACAGCAAAAACCATTCCAGCAAAGTAACAATAGGTATCACCAACAAATACTCTAGCTGGGAACCAATTATATTTTAGAAGGGCTAAACTCACACCCGTAAATGGTACTAGTAGACAAACAGAAAGCATATGGCTCGATATAGATGCAGGATTCCCACTGAAAAAAATGTAGTAACTGTCATTTATTAGGAAAATCATAGCCATTATTATACTTTGGCCTACTTCTAAACCATTAATACCAGCTAAAATATTAATTGAATTAGGGCAAAAGATTGCCACCGAAGCCATATATGCATAATATAAAGCACCTAGATCAATAGTAGTTTTCTTTAAATGAGCCACCAAAAAATGTGGTACGAGAATCGATGTCACCCCAAAATCAACATAATAAACAACTAATAATGGAATAGAAGCTATAGCCGGCATGAAGAATTTATGTCTCCATTTGACATCGAATAAGTCATCGGCTATGCCCAATAGTACTTGACTCTCCAAACAAAGTACCGCAGAAAGATATTCACTTAATTTACTATGTGGGAACTTACTAATAAACTCAACGCCGCTGCTTTGTGCCAGTGATAATGCCGTTGATCCACTGATTTCGGAATCTCTATTACCACCACCTGAAGTAACCACAATATAAGTAGAGAAAAAAATAAAAGGAATAAAGAAAAACATCAAAAATAAGTAGACCACCGCAGCCACAGCTCCCAAACATTCAGGGATCACAGGTTTATCTACTTTGGACATATCTTTCCCTTTTAAACCAATCTTTATAAAAGAATCGCCCAATCTAGGTATCAAATAATCGACAACGTAATATCCTAGGATAGCAAACCCAATTGCAGAAAATATCGGTTGGTAATGAGATAATTGGGTGGTGTTAGCCCATACGCTGGAGCTTATCAAGGAGAGAGAGACTCCTAAATTGACACTCTTCAGAAAGGGAATCATCATCATACTCTTTTAGTGATATTTTACTTTCTGGTGTTGATGTGACAATAAAATAGTAATAGTGATTAGGTGCTGCAGCATTTTTCTTTTCTTTCTTTTACAGAGTGTCCTGCATTTTTTTTGGAAAACGGGAGTCAAAATATTGGAACGGAATTCACGAAAAAAAAAAATGGCAAGACGAAAGAAACAAGACAGGACTAAGTTGTTTATAAATAAATGAGGCTGATCTCATCTTTGACAACATAGAATAAACTTTTTACAACATCTTAATTCTTGTTGAACTGAAAAATATTCAATAGTATTAGGCAGAGAATAGAGAGTCAAAGACGCAGAATGTCTTTCAATTTCAGAGATATCAGCTCTCCCATCTTAGATGACTACGAATCACAGTACAAAGGATACAAAATATCTCTACATCCTAATAATCAGATTCTATTAATGGGAACTACAGAAGTAGTATGGCTCAGAAATAATGAATTAGTAAGGAAAATAAAATATGAAGAT
Source organism: Saccharomycopsis schoenii (assembly GCA_010994365.1). NCBI lineage: Eukaryota > Fungi > Ascomycota > Saccharomycetes > Ascoideales > Saccharomycopsidaceae > Saccharomycopsis > Saccharomycopsis schoenii. The sequence continues at coordinate 449,144 of JNFU01000009.1, read as the reverse complement.
CAAGAAGAAAGAATAGTTAACGCCCATCTTCTTAACCTTAATAATACCAAAAGACCAAATAATAGCGATCTCAATAGCAAAAAATGCATTGCGTTGGTTATAGTATTGGTCAGTAAAGCACATATATATCCGGAGGACGATGAAACTGTTCTTGTGAGATTCCCAATTAATGTTCAGAATTCTTTATCTTTTGAACATGGAATAATTCTTCAAAAAGAATCTTTGAATCCAAGTGATATGGACTTTCTTCTTCATCATAGTTCCGAACAATATCTCGATGTCGCCAAATCGAAAACAGCGCTTAATGCAACAACTGTTTCATTACCATCTACGGCAACTTCAGCTACTATTACACTTCCAACAGGTCCTGTATCTTCTTCTGTGACGCTGACAACTTCCAATTTGAATTTAAATTCAATAAAACCCCAATTTCTTACATTGTTAAATGACCAATTATCTGACCTTGGACTGGTTACTTCTTCATCTACTTCGAGCTTTTCTATTAACGAACAAATCATTTATGCTCCGCAATCACCACAGGAATGTATAACAGTGACTTGTGATTCAATTCAAAGAGTCATTAATGTATATCATACTAGATACATTCACAGAAGCCAAAGAACCGATAAGCAACATTCTAATACGGCAACACTTAATACGAATAGCAGATCAAATAGTGCTAGAAAAAGGCCAACTTCTTTCAGATCTGCCAACGCAAAATTGACAGCCTCTGCTAATTTGGAAAATATTTTAGGGACTACGTCATCAACTCCTCAAATTAAACATGTAGCAATACCAAAAGCAGATTCTGCGAAAGGCATTATTGTAGATAATGATGATAATAAGAAGATTATTCATAGCGATAATAATAATAATAATAATGCAAGCATGCTAGCGTTAGATCGAATGGCTTCTGGAGATTTATCTATCGTTGATATTGATGAATCCATGATTTTCCCATCTTCAGGAATTGCTAATCCAATATTTAATTCAGGTAATATTATCAATCGCCATGAAAATTTTAGGAAAGATATAGTTTTATCCAAAATAAATTCTATACCTTTTAATCCAACTAGAAATCATTTGAAATCATTTGTTATTCCATATTTGAATAATAGTCATGCTGTTGTTATTGTAAATAATGCAACACAAGACGTTACCTTGTTGGTTTATAATTCAAATAATCTGAACAATAAAAGCAAGTTCAGACCTGGGTTAATATCTCAAAAGAGATACACCTTTAAAGGATTGGATGCGGTCAAAGTAGATAATGGGTATTTCATCTTGTTGAATAGTGATAGAAAAAGTTTTCGTTTCGTTAATCCTTTTTTGAATGTATCATCGGGTTCTATGATTTTGAGTCAAGATTCAAAGTTCAATATTTCATATCTACTTGACTTCTATAATGAGGACTTAATTGTATCTAGTGATGAAGGTAACATAAAGTTGCTACATTTTAATTTGAAGCCAATAGATTCTTTGACGTGTAATTGTCTAGAAGCTTTAAAGTTTCTCTTACCTAATTATACATATGAGAACTTATGGTTATCATGGTGTACATGTTTCTATGTTGTTAAGAATGACTGGCATGCATTTATTGTATCACTTTTGAATATGTTGATTCAAGAAGATTCTAACTTCTATGATATTGTTGATGATCAACCAATAAATTTGATTGTTGAACTACTACCGTTTATTATGTCCATTAAGTCGGTCAATGATTTGAAAATGGATTCAGCCTATAAAGAAGATATTAGAAATTTGAATTCAAGTATTTTTCTAACTCTACATTTAATAAGAGAAGATTTGAGACTCAACATTTTGTCAGTAAATTCTGTTAAACGATTGGATCTTTTGTTGTCACAACTTTCATCTTGGTTTGGCTGGCCCAATACGTGGCCTTCTTATTATCTTGGTGAATCCGAATTTGAAAAATCAATTGAGTTAAATGCAAGAATATCGACTTTACAATCTTTGGACAATATTCCAAACATATTCAAATCACTAGCTAGTATTTTCACTAAAGATATCATACCATATATCACCTTATCGCAAATCCTGGAGCAGAGTGAAACTGTTGATGAATTGATAACTCCAAGAAGTTATTATGTCCTTAGATTATTCGAGACTATAGTGTCAGATTTATTTACGCCAATGGATGTTGTTAATTTACTTGTTAGTTATGGAATTAATAGCTATGACCTCGATACTTATCCATTGGGAATTTCTTTACCATTAAAAGAATATGTAACGTTTGCCATGAATAAAGTCTCCATTAGTGATAATATTGAATTAGTGAAACTTTTAGGAAGAAAAGATTTAACAAAACTTATATCTTTCTCAAATGTTAATAATAGCAAGTATGAACTTTACCATTCCTATAATAACAATCATGCTAATAAAGATATCAATCAAATGATACAGTCCATAAAATCTGATTCCACATTGATTAATTCTTCAACAGAGAACTTCTCTAAAGACGATAAGTTGAGTGTTACAAAATTATTATTCTCAAAGGATCGTCGTTATTTTGAGATTACGTCATTGCTTCAATCTTCTAAAGTGCAGAAAGCTTCTTTAAAAGTTACAAGTTCAATAAATGAAATGAACATAATTGATTTACAAAAGAAGATTTCAGTATTGGCTTCACTAAGAACCTTAACTATTCCATTAGGTAGAGGTTCTCTTTTCTTATCCAGTAGAATTCCAATTTTAACTGAAAAATATCCTGTACCTAAGTTGAACTTTGACACCTTAATTCAACCTAGTAACATCACGTTAAGTTTGGATAAGTCTTCCATTAGTGTGGATACTATGAATTGGGGTTATTTCCATAATGGTGTATCTACAGGGTTAACTATAAAAAGAAATGCCAAGAGAATAGCAAGTAGTTGGATCGTTTTTAATAAACCACAAGTTGCAAACCCTCAACATGGTGGCTTTTTGTTAGGCTTAGGTCTTAATGGTCAATTGAAAGATTTAGAAGAATGGCATATGTATAATTACCTAGGTCCAAAAAATACGCATGTCAGTGTTGGATTGTTATTAGGAACTTCAGCTAGTGCTAGAGGTACGATGGATGTTAAATTAACTAAAGTTTTATCAGTTCATGTTGTTGCTTTATTACCTCAAGGAGCTACAGATTTGAATGTTGCGTTACCTGTTCAAACGGCTGGAATAATAGGTATTGGTTTATTATATCTAGAGACTGGTCATCATAGAATGAGCGAGATTTTACTAACACAGATTAGTAATAGAATTTCTGTTAATGATAAATTAATTGCTGATGAAAGTTATAGACTTGCAGCAGGATTTGCTTTAGGCTATGTTAATTTAGGTAAAGGTAATGACCTTGCTGGTTTGAATGACTCACATACAACTTACGAATTATTATCGATGGCAGTGTCTTTGAAGGATGTCCAAGGATATGAAGAGTATGATAAATCTGCAGCGGGTGCCATTATTGCTTTAGGATTAATTTATATTAAAACTAACAATCATAATATTGCAAATAAGCTACAAGTACCAGGAACTCAAAAATTATTAGATTATATAAGACCTGATTTGCTTCTATTAAGAATTGTTGCTAAAAATTTAATTCTATGGAATACCATCCAAGAGACAAAACAATGGGCAGAGTCTCAAATTCCAAGTTGCTTAAAAGAAGAATTCTCGTTGGAGAATATCGACATATTGGATAGCGATCAATTGAACTACTTTTATTGTATTGCCGGCGCTTGCTTATCTATGGCCTTCAAGTTCTGTTCTACTAATAATAAGGAAGCATCCAATACAATATTGTATTACTTGGATCATTTCATGAGACTAACTGAAACTGAAACTACTTGTTTTGATGAAGAAATGACCCAAAGTTCAGTATTGACGATTCAAGGAACTATAGCATTATCTGCTGCTATTATTGTAGCGGGTAGTGGTGATTTGGAAACATTCAGAAGATTGAGAATTTTACATCATAGAACAAACTTAAATATGAAATATTCGAATTACGAAGCATCAAGTTTAGCATTAGGATTCTTATTTTTAGGAAGTGGTGAATATGCATTTGATGATTCGAGTTTTTCAATAGCTGCATTGTTAACCGCTGTTTATCCATCACCATCAAGTGGGAAAACTGAGATATATTTACAAGCTCTAAGAAACTTTTGGGCTTTAGCTGTAAATCCAAGATGTTTGGTATTTAGAGATGTTGATACGAATAAACCTACAAAGGTACCAATCAGTATTGAATTCAAAGATACTAAAAAGGGGCAAGCAATCTATAATACACCATGCTTGATTCCTCATATTAGTGAAATATCAAGTATTCAAACATTGTCAGAAGAATATTTCTCAATAACGTTAGATTTTAACGATTTAAAATTGAATCACTCTAAGATGTTTGAAAAATTAAAGAATAATTTAACTGTCTTCGTCTATAGTAAAAAAGATTTCCACCCAGCAGGACTGGTTGAAGACAAAAATCTTCTAGAGCTTCCAAATATTTTTGATGATAATGAGATTAAAAAGAAGAGTACTGATACGATACTTAATGATTTTATTTTTGGCGAAGAAATTAATAAATCAAATAAGACTCATAGCAATTCAATGATAGATAATACTTGCTTTGAAGTTAAATCATTAATTCTTAATGCTAAAAGTATTAATGATTTGTGGAATACTAAAATTTTATTCAATTTCTATGAAAATTTGTATGATTTTGAATCTTATTACTTAACCAAGAATTTCATCGAACTGATGAAGTTCGAATTATTCAAGATGTCTAAAGCATAATTGGCATTACTAATATTTTCCTTTTTTTTTTTTTGCATTATCATATATTTTTTTATTTGCTCTTTAAGTATACAACATTATAAAGAATCTATAGAATTTTTTTTTAAATCGAATTATGATTTATAATATTGATAGTTTTTTCAGGCACGCCCTTGGACAGAAGTAGTAGCAATACATCTGTATTCTTCAGGTCTACTAGCCTTCCAGAAGCGAACTTTCCCATCATCACCGCTACTACTCAAAATAGTACCCGTATTGTTCCAACTGACAGACCAAATATCTGATTTATGATCTCTAAGGGTGCTCAACAATGAAACATGAAGTGCTTTTCTGGGATTATCTTCTGACATTTGAATGTCATCATCATTATTACTATTGATTATTCTATTTTTGTTCTGGTATTTCAAACTACTATTACTTCCAGCCCCGTAAGATACCCCATACTCATCTAGTGAACGATCAGCTACTTTATACAATCTGATACTTCCATCATTAGATGCACTAGCCAACAACTCATATGATCTGCCCATAGATGGAGCCCAAGCTATGTCTCTTATAAGTCCCGTCGACACCAATTCTTGGTCTTTTGCATATTCACCATCATTATTAATGTATAGTGCACAAACGTCATTAGCAGAGACACAAAGTTTCTCCAGAGCATATTTTGACTGGCACCAGTTAACAGTAAAATTGACTTCCATATTATTTTTCAGTTGTGAATCCGGATTCTTTTTGTTGGTTATACGTTCTGTTTTAATCAAATTCCATTCAGTCAAATCTGAAAGATTGGTAGCATCATAGATTCTAAGTGTGGAATCTGAACCAATTGTTGCCACTTTAAAAGCATCCACAGTCACAGGAGCAAAAGATACATCAAATAACGGGCATTGAGCGTCTTTCTTGGTAGCGAGTCTTTTAAAACAAGTACCAGAGTTGGATATGGCATCATTGCGATGTTCCCAAATACGTAATGTCTTATCATATGACACAGATGCCAATATTTGACCAAATTCAGGTGGGGCCCAAGCAAGTTTTACTATCGAGGCATCATGCGCTTTCCAAGAGTCTCTGAGAATCCATTTTCCTATATCATTTAATATGAATACTTTGATATGTCTATCTGAAGAGCATGTAGCTAAGGTTCTTCCATAGTAATCGAATGCCACATCATGAATCAAATCTTCATGCGTAGCTACTATAGGTTGTAATACCATGTTATCAACGTGTACTTATTATCTTATTCTTATATAAGTAATATAAAATTTTTGTTTCTGACCTTTCGGAAAAATTCTGGTGATAGAGTAATATTTATTTACTTACTATAATGTAATATTAAATCATTATTCACTAACCGAACATAAACATTAAAAGAAAAATAAGCAGAAAAGAAAAAAGGAAAAGAACAAACGAAGAAATCCAATCATACAGAAATAGTCGCAGGGCACACAATATTTTCGCAGAATTGAAAATTATGAGAGAATGATAAGATGAATCTCGGCGAATGCTTCTTTTTGATTATACCTTTTACACAATCAGCATAATAAAGGCGAGTTAAACTATATAAAGACTTCCGAATCTACGTCGCATAGCTTTAGCAGCACATATATTACAAAATAGAGCGAAAAGTCCCGGTTTTCATATTTGAGTTTCAATCATTAATCGAAACTAAGTAAAAATGAAGATTATTAGATCAGGTTTTGGAAGTAAAGAAAGTTTCATCACCCTTAAAGCTGAAGACGAAGACGATATTTGGACGTTATACAATGTAATACAAGGAGGTGATGTTATTACTGTAACGACGTCAAGAAATGTTACCAAAGAAGGGAGCAAAAAAACCGAAAGAATGCTTGTTAAATTGAAGCTTGAGCTTGAAAGTATTGAATTTGAAGCTCAAAGTACTTCTCTTAGATGTAAAGGACGAACGGTTGAAGAGAATCAGTATGTTCCTTTGGGCTCCTATCATACAGCGGTTATTGATACAAACTATGCGTTCACATTATACAAGCAGGTATTTGATGAGTATACATTAGATGCCATTAATGACGCAGCCGATGTTACCAGCAAAGCTGAAACTGGCGCTGTTGTTCTTCAGGAGGGTCTTGCCCATTTCTGCCTATTATCTGGAAATGTGAAAATGTTGGTAGCTAAGGTAGTCAAATCTATTCCTAAGAAAAGAAGAGGTGGGGACACATCCGCTCACGACAAAGCAATGAAGAAATTCTATGAACTATGTTACAGCACGTTTATCAAGAAGTTCGATTTGCAAAAATTGAAAGTTGTGTTAATTGCTTCTCCAGGAAAATATGCAGAGAGTTTGGTTGATGTTATAATTAGTAATGCAACTGCTGCACACGATAAGACACTCCTAGATAGCCGATCTAAGATTGTGGTTGCACATACAAATAATGGTTATTTACAAGCATTAGATGATATCTTAGAAGACAAAAATGTCCAAAAATCATTAGCAGATACCAAGTATCTTAAAAATAGTCAAGTAATTGAAGAATTTTTCAAGCATCTTGAATTGGATGATGACCGTGCATGGTACGGTAAAGATGAGGTTCTGAAAGCTGTTGCGACGCCAGGTGCTGTCAAAAGTTTGTTAATGACAGATTCTTTATTCAGGAATGATGACGCCAAAGTCAGAAAGTTTTTTATTGATATGAGTGACAAAGTCAAAGATCAAGGTGGCGACGTTGTCATTTTCTCAACTTTACATGATTCTGGTAGTCAGTTAGATAAAGTTGGAGGATTAGCTGTTGTTTTGAATTATCCAGTTCCAGATTTGGATGAGGATGAGGATGAAGCGGAAGAGTAAAGTAACTTATATGAGTGATAAATAGGCACATAATTTGTTCATTTTTTTAGAATTCATTTTTTTTTTTGCATTATCTTTTAATATTATTTTCGTTTTGCACTTTTAATAATTCATGTAATGTGGGCGATTGAATATTTGAAATACATAGAATCATGAAACTAATTAAGAGTAATCTATTATAATATACAGATTAGAAAATTCTTACTGAAATACAAATAGAATTAAAATCGTCATTAAGAAATTGACTTAGTTAAGATGAAACTTTCATTTTAACTAAGATACGATGTATGATTGCCATATTATTAAATTCTGGAATTATTAGTTATTTTCTTCAAAACATTACAACTGCATATGTTCTGTATTTGTCAGTTCTTTATTGTATTTGATATGTTTAAAATGTTTTCAGTCAATAATTTTATATGATCCGAATTTCGATATTATTAATATAGATTATCACTATATGTCTTCAACTTATATATGGCAACCCTCACTATGAAGTATTCTGATCATGTTCTTCTATCCAAGGATAAAACACACCACCAAACCAGAAATGTTGAACTACTGGAAATTTTCCTAAAACTTCTGCATTATACATTTTTTGTAATCCAGTAAATATTTTTTTCCAAGATCTAACGCCGGATATATCATATAATATAGGTGAGGATTCCCAAAATGGTGCAAACTTGACTTTTTTAATGAATGCAACACCATTGAAGTAAAAATTTTTAAGTTTGAAATCATTCACTATGTAATCATCCATGATACTTTTAGGGTCTGGCACCTTGGAAGAAAGCCCACTTAATTTGCCATTACGACTACTTGAATTACGATTCGTCTGACTCATTGAATGGGTGCTGAGTTTAGTTGAGGACTTTAACGGAATATCTGACGTCAATTCTTTAGAATCTATGAATTGAGCGGCTCCTAATAAATAAATGATATGAAAATGATCATCTAAACCCCAAACTCCACGGCTGCCAGCAGGTTCTAAAGTGTAGTTCAAAATCAATTTACGTACCAAGTCATAATATTTGATAAATATGACAATAAATTTAGTACCGGACATATTGATTAAAACATCAGACATCCAAAGACAGCCTAGAAAAGCGACAAAATTCAACTCATGGCCGGTCCCATAATCCAACCTGATTTTAGATCCAAAGGCGTTCATAATATAAAACTGGATCTCATCAATGAATCTCTCAGGAAACGGACCGGTGTATAATTGGGATTCAACAATAAGAATTTTAAGCTTGCTCTTCATCTCATCTTCAAATTTCAGATGCCAATCTCTACACGCAAGATTCCCATATCTTCTAGGACCTGGTAAAGGAGGAGTATCATCTGCTAAGTTGCTCAAATATTCTAGCAATGAAATCACCATAGCAACCCCGCCATTATCATGATCTGATACATTTTCTTGAATATATTTATTGAATAACTCATTTTGTTGTTCTGGTGATTTGTAATGGGGGGTGAACGATGAAGCCTCACTCTTGTTTGTCCTTGTGTGTGTATGTAGCTTAACATCATCTTCAGTTCTGGTAACAATTTTAGGTTCAAACAATTCCGGCGGACATTCTTTCAGTGCTACAAGTCTGAATATTTCTGAAAGAATCAACGTCAAATGTTTCATGGCGATTGTGTTTTGAAAAGCAAGTGTTCCTGCAAAGTCATGGATATGCTTCACGGGTTCTTGAAAATCAGGAGTTTCCCCCAAGGTATCAAAAATCTTTGGCTGGTCGTGCATCGATCTGTATATTTGATTATTCTGGCTTATTACCACTTATTATTACAATTAATGCATTAGTATACAATATTGCCATAATAAACCAATACAATGAGTCAAGTTCAATAATAGCCTTTGAAACCACTGTCACTACATTCAAAACATGTCATCTTGACATAAAATTTCCGCGAAAGAACCGTGAATTTGTTCCTGAATGCCGTGTCGGTGTCTTATGTGATGTGAAAGTCAAGAAAGATATGTTTATTTGCTTAAAAATATAGCACTGGTCAATCCCATTTGTTAGCCATGGTGGTCTGCTGTTTTCTTTCACTTTTTGAAATAGAATAAGTTTTTATGACATTGTGATATAAACTATTCATTAGAGACCAGCTTTTGATATTACATGATGTTGATGATAAAAGAACAATATGCGTTTCTGAAGTCCACATGAAATCCCTAAAGAGTTCATTAAGTCGATGCTCCATGATTAGAGAACTATATAAAAGCTAAAGACACTAAAAACCTCGATCGTTGATTACAACACTCTGCAGATTCATTAGATCTGCTTTCTCGTTGTGTGTGATATATTATATATTATAAAGGATAAAGTGAACGCAACGAAGTAAGTTGCAACAGGAGATACAATTATTCGAACAACTAGCTTTTCATTCAGGTAATTATAGAATCAGGGGGTTTTTAAGTTTCTGTTCCTGTTTTTCGACCGTTTTAGGAAATATCCATAAATGTTAATTTTACATTTCGCGCAGCAAAATGTCGTTCACGCAAACCAATAAGAAAAAGGAAAGAAAAAAATTTTAATGAATAGTATGAGATCATGTGTCTCTTTTAGGAAATATGGTTCTATTTATAGCCTTAATCTCAAAGGTTTTCCCAGCAGACAGGGTATTCCAATTAATGGTCTCTTATTTTACTATAAAAGAAAGGAAATATCATTTATTTTTATTTTCCAAGAAAGACGAACTAATATCTATGTAATAGCCTCATTGAGTCAAATTCACGATACCTATACTTATCAAATAATTATTCAGTAAATATACTCTGTCATGCAAATTCACCATCTTTTTACGTCGTTGGTTAGTTTAATTGGCTACTCTAGCGCTTTACCAATATCAATTCCTAAGTCATCAAAAGATTCTGCGGTTTTTGGTCTTGTATCCGTCCCTTCCGGTGGTCCTTTGCACCTTACCACAATTAAATACGATTACAACCATCCACAGGTATTCTCTGTCGGAACTTCTGAAAATGATTATGCCTTGTTCGCTTTAAACAAAGATACCACATTGACCGAGCAAACTACTGGCAGAGGCGTGTATTTTGATTCCAACACAGGTGAAATTGGTCTTGTTTCGCACTTAGGTAACCAAGCTGCAACTTCTGGATTCTACATAAATAATGATATATTACTGAAAGGCAAAGAAGGGTTTGTAGCTTGTCCTTCTGGCGATAACGAATATTCGTTGACTTTTAATTCAAAATGTATTGGAGGTATTAGTATTGAATTACTCGTGGCTTCACATTAGTTGCTCATAAAAGATTATTTCTAAAAATAAAAAAAATAGAAAAAAAAATTAATTTGCATTTCCTATATTCATTCAATTCCATCATTTCTTTTTTTTTTTTAATAATCAACCTACCCCTTTTATTCTGTTTCAATCCTTCTTTTATTTTAATTCATGGCATGTTATCTGTTATCGTTGATTTTTATAATAATAGTAGTCGTTTTATTTTATAATGTTGTTTTTAATGTTTAGTGTACTATTATTAAATGACTTTATCTAAAAGTTTTTTTACCATGATGCTTCAATTTATTAGAGAAGATTATGAGATTTATGGATTCTTTATATAGAATTAAAATTATATCAATATTGTATCAATATTTTCAAGTGAATTATGCACACATTATATATATATATATATATATTTAATGAGGTAAACTTATTCTTAAGTTTAACAAAATCACAAACATTCTGATGTATATATTTTTTGTTACATTAATAAGTATACATGACTTTATGTTTATGCAAGCATTATGTATACAAGATTGTATTTTGGTAGCTCTACTGAGACTATTTGTTATAATAATAGTATAAAAATTAGAAGTTTATTTAATATTGATTGAATCGTTAATGAAATAACATGGGAACGCTTTCAGACTTATTCTTGCTTACCCCCATACTTGGATCTCCATACTTCAATCATCTTTTCATCGATTCTTTGCACAAGATGTTGTGGTTCATTAACATTATGGCCTCCATCAAGTACGAAGTCGAATTTATCTGGAATCATTAAATCAAAATCATCATCAAAGTTTAATTGTTTGTTAATTTTAATTGATAAAGATGGAACGAATGGAGAAATAACCAGTGACACTAATACCAACAAATTCAAAGCCACATAAACAACCCTATCACATTTCTCTGGAGAATCACGGAATAAAGAGTTGTCTAATTTATTATCTTGTAAGAATTGGTTACCACGACTAGCAATTTGAATAGCTAATTCTAAACCACGGCGTTGTTTGCTTGCCATCATAGCTTCATTATAGGAATCAAGTAACTTGTTCAAGTCATCAATTAGACTACCTTCATTTTCAAGAGGAACAGTGTTAGATGGGATAACCCCGTGATAGTTCTTATAAGCAAATGAGACAATACGACTACTGAAGTTACCAATTTTAGCCAACAATTCAGTATTATTAACACGAACAAAGTCATCCCAAGAGAATTGAGAATCAGAAGATTCTGGGCGCATATAAATTAGGTAAAAACGCCATGCTGCGTTTTCAATTCCAGTATCCTTGGCTTGGTCACCAAACACACCAATCTTTTCAGATTTGGAGAATTTACCACCTTCATATTGCAAGTATTCGGTAGTATCAATATGATGTAATTTAACCCAGTCTTCACCAGTACCAATCAAAGATGATGGAAAAATAATGGTATGAAAAGAAACGTTATCTTTACCCATGAATTGATACAATTTCAAATCTTTGATTTCCGGAGAACGCATCCACCATTTTTTCCAAGCGTTGTTATCCATGTTCATGTTTTGCAAGTAGTTTGAAGTTATGGAGAGATAACCAATAGTAGCATCAAACCAAACGTATAAAACCTTATCCTTTAATTTTTCTAATGGAACTGGAGTACCCCATTTTAAATCTCTAGTAATGGCGAATCCTCTAAGTCCTTCATTTAACCAATCATTAGTGATTTTGATGGCATTCTTTGTCCAATGACCTTCAACACTAGATTTCTGAATCCACTTTTCCACGGATGGCTGTAATTTATCAAGTTCTAAGTACATATGGTCAGTTTCTCTTTTGACTGGGGTAGCATTATCCAACTTACATTTAGGATCAATTAACTCCAATGGATCTAAAAGAGCACCACAACCATCACATTGGTCACCTCTGGCCTTAGCATATCCACATTTTGGACAAGTGCCGTTAACATATCTATCAGAGAGAAAACCTTTATGTTCATTACAATACAATTGTTCAATAGTCTTTTCGGACAAATAGCCATTTTCATAAAGTTTCATAAAAATATGTTGTGCAATTTCAGTTTGCAGTGGTGTAGTAGTTCTGCCAAAAAAATCAAAATCAATGTCAAACCATTCATAGATATGTTTGTGAATAGCATGGTATTTATCACAAAGTTCTCTTGGAGTAGTTTTTTCTTCCAAAGCCTTGGTCTCGGTAGCAGTACCGTATTCGTCAGTACCAGTAATATAAAGCACATTATAATCAGCCTTATGCTTAATATATCTGGCAAAAACGTCAGCAGATAAGACAGAACCAATAATGTTACCTAAATGTGGAACATTGTTAACATAAGGTAAGGCAGAAGTGACTAGGACATTCTTTTTATCCGCTTTTGGTAAAATTGGTTCATCAGATTTCTTTCTGTTAAAAAAGAGTGTTTCTTTCTTAGATAAAAGTTTTTGCTCGCCAGTTCTTATAGCCTTGTATTCTCTAGAATTAGCAGAACTAGAACTTGCACCTTGTAGCTTCTTTTTCTCCAAGTTCTTTGCTGCCTGAATTTTCTTATTTTCCAAAGTAATAACAACCGAGCATAAATTCTTCAACTGTTTGATAGAGGAGTTGATTTCAGCTGATTTAAAAAACTTGGTGTACCATTTATAAGGTTTCAAGAAAGCAAATTTAGCAGAATGGAATGGATATAACGATGCAAATAAAGTAATTTGCCATGGGTCAGTGAGAATAACTTCGTCAAAAACAGGCAAGTTTTCTATCTTGAAAGAAGTTCTGTCCAAGTTGTTAAAGTTTTGCAAATGAACAGTTAATTCAGACAATAGTTCACTAACTCTTTGATTCTTGGTAGAGAAATAGTTTGTATTTTGAGAGACAGAAGCAAGGTACAATACTATAGAGTTTGCATCTACTAAATCAACCTTACTGTCAGCATAAATAACAGATTTGGTATTTTCCTGGTTATCATAGTCTATTGGAATGGAAGGGTTATATTGTGCAGCCGCAATGATAGCTTTCAAGTTTTCAGCTTGATAGAACGGATCTTTATTGAAAGCAGCAGTGATCGAAGCCATCCTTTTTCTTTTTGTTCTTGCTTGTTATTCAAAATATAATATATTGATGCTTTAATTATTTATTAAATCAAATTTAATATGTTCACATAAATGTCGTCGAAGCTATTCGAACTTCTTACCAAATTTTGGCGGAATTTCCAAATTATTCGGATTATCAAAAGTAAAAAAAATTTTTTTTTTCTATGTCTAAATCACATCGTGAGTAATTTACAAAAAAGAAAAAACTGTGGGAGAATTTCTTACCGCAACTGCTTCTAGTGCAACACAGGTTTTTTTTCACCATGCAGAATTACACAAGTAGTAATTTATATTAAATCAGATCATTATTAATCATTAAATTAAATTTATTTGATAATATTGAATGTATATTACTATGAGAATCTAAATTTTGCATGCATTTCATGATGCAAATTTCTTACCAAGTCATCATATAAATCATCTAGACATTGATCCAAAATATCGGTTTCACCAGTGAGGGAAACTTTCATGTATAATTCATCAATATTGAAAATAGTTGAGCTTTTTAATGTAAATTGTTTATCTATAAGTTCCAAATCCTCATTATCTCCTAAACCTAGAAACTCACCGGAATCATCATAACTGTTATCATTGCTAATTATCATGTCAGTATAACTGAAATGCCTTTTCTTTGTTGCACTATTATCAAAATTTGATAGTGCCGAATTGCTCTTCTTTGCAAAAAAAGACCTATCAGTTGCTCTTTGATTCACCAATGCCACTAGTTTCTTCAACTCTTCATAATTAATGTAGTTAGCTTCTTTAGTTCTTGAATATGGTAATCTGGAAGGAACTGCTGCTATTGGATTGACAAATTGAATCTTTAAATCAAAAATGATGTATCTGTTATGAATTGAAGTTTTCAAGTGGTTTCTATCTTCGATTCCATTATCCAACATTTTATTATTTTTATTATCTGACGCCATTCTAAATATGTAATTCTTCCCATATTTATCGCTACTTGTGACCAAAGTGGTCGCAGTATTTTCCTTTCTATTACTTTCAGAATTGTCAGAAATACCCACAACTTGACCAAAATTAAAATTGAATAAATCATTATAATCAAAGAAAGGCAGAACATTATTCAAATCATTCTTGGCGGCTTTGACCAATTGTCCTATGTTTTTATTGATAAATTTCACGTCAACCTTACTTGCAATTTCGTTTATTAGATCGTTAATATTGAAGTGTTTCTCACTTGGGATATTGACATCACATATGATATTTGCTTTACCATCAACCAACCAATTAAAGCTTCTCTTCAATAAGGGGTTCGTTTTTAAATTTATTGAGTTGATTTGAATTCTTATTATACTATTCATATCATCATCATCAGTGTAATCAACAGCACCAATTCCTTGTTTTGCTTTTTCTGTGGCACGCTGCTCGCTATTATTATTATTATTTTTATAATACAATTGCAAATTAGACTGTGTTTGCAACTGCTTTTTGTGGATACTAAATAATGCATCGTTAATGGTTCCTGAACAAATCTGAGGTTTCATTAAATCAAATAAGAACCACTTCAATCTCAATTTTTTCAAGTCTAAATTAAATATTTGCAAATTGAATTCTTCATAATCATCATCAGCAGCACTATAGATAATATTGAAATTCAGCACTCTGATTTGACCAAATTCATAATCTGAATTATTATTGAAAATCGCAGGAAGGATAATCTTACTCAAATACTGTTTATCTCCTGCTGTATTGAATTTGTTTTTATGTTTTTCATTATTATCATATTCATAATTTTCAACATCATCGTCATATTTATCTGAAATTTCACTAACACTATTTTCAATAACACCATTACCGCCATAGATATATACTGAATTGATTAATCCTTTGCCCTGATACCATTTACTAAAATCAAGAGTCAAATCCATTTTTTGAATGAAGATGTCCAATTTTAGTGATTCATTATCTTTATCATTTGTTTGAATTTTTAAATTGTTTAAGGTTATAACACCGTTACGTATGCTTGGTTTAATGTTATCTTCATTTTCCTTATTCAGGCCTTTCTTTGATTTTGTTATGAAGTGGATATTTATTTTTTCTGAGTCATATCTGAATAATAATTTCAATAGTAAATTGTCAATGAAGTTTGTTTCGTTATTTTCGTCTTCAGTGAGATACTTGAATGTATATAAAAGGATTGAGGCAAATGTGGTAGTACCTAAGATAAACCATAGTATGTTTGACCATACAAACCAAGAAATGAACGCAGACATATCATCGGCATTGAACGGTCTATTCTGCTTGATAAGAAGCCATTTCAAATTAAGTTTGATACTATCTAGAAAAGAGGTTGCAGCAGCGGCCACAAACTCTTGTCTTGTTTTTATCAATGGAAACTGTTGTCTTTTTTGCACAGACTTCTTATCCCCATTATTATTCTGCGCATTGTCCTTCTCTTTGGAGGACTGCAGTGTTGAATTAAACCTGATAAACTGTGAAAATAGCAGGAAAGGTATTCTTTTGCTATGTAGACGATCCATAGAACAGCAGCTGCTGATCAATCTAGGAAACATAAAATATTGAAAATTGCTGTAATATTTGGGTAGCTTGGCTGTAGGCCTACCACTCCTTATGAAAACCGCTGCTGGGGCGGTAATGTTTGATAGGTTTAGAATCACTTTGTTCTTCATTGTATAGTATGGTTTTGGAGATTATTTTAAAGCGGAATGATAATAACAAAACAGGGCATCCTCAAAAGGTTATAGCTATGTATCTCTTGTACATGTATTTGGATATAAACCGTTTTCTAGTACACGTATTTTCTGATAGATTATAAATTTTCTTCTAGTACATAACTTGCTGTTGAAATCTTTTCTAGTATATACTTGTTGCAGAGATAGTTGTATTTCGGACATGTATTGAGTGAGAACAGAACGAATCACTGTCGTTTTACAAATTCCACTCCCTCAGGAAGAAAGAAATCTGTAGTGCATAGCAGCAACTTGACATTTTAAGTCACCCGCTCCGCTACAAAAACTTAGAAAGAAAGTTTGGGTGCGCGTGTCGTCATATTCGCATATCCGATTGTATAGTACGGTAAGCAGTTAGTTAGATATTTCCAATTCTGTAATATTACTGGTTTTAAAAAGCGCCAAATTGGTGGGGGAACATACAGTCAAGCTGACCATAGCTGGCGGTACCAGATCTGTAGACTAAGAAGCTTACTGGGCGCCTTCCAGGAGCTTAGAGCCAAAGCAGCTCTGCATGCCAACTTTGACAAACAATCGTACTTGCCACAGAGTTTTCCAGTTGTCTATTGTACCTGCTTTCTATAACCTATATACACGTAGCTCCATGTCACTGAACGGGGTTGATGCTTATCTATTTTCATGTCTTGCGGGCTTGAGATAATCCTGCAGCATTCTCTAGATCACTTGGCAGGCTGCCTTCAGTAGATGGCAGAAATCGATGTTTTTAAAAAAAAAATTTATATTGTACTTTACGGGCTGTACAGATTGTTTGACAGAACAAATGATCACAGGACAGGCCACCAAGTTTGTCGAGGAGGCCAAGGCGAGTATTGGTTCCTGATCTCATACTCTTACTGTGTTCAGAAGTGTTGAATAATGCTTGGTAGTACTGAGGTATCTCTGGTATCCCGTTGCTTTTTCTTTTAAAAAGAAACAATACTTGTTATTTGGCTTTTGCAACTGTTCAGGCGATCGGCTTTTAGCATCAAAAGACGTTGTACTGTTGACAGCATTCTACAGGGACTGCTGAGTCCCATCCTGGTTCTGTTGATCAGTTTTTCCGTGAAGATGCCGCCAAACTCACCACAGAAATCACCTGCAAAACCAAAAATGATGACGCAGCTTCCACAGCGGCGCCAAAATGGGGGGTCCTTTAGCTGTCGGTAGCCATCTGAAAGCTAGTTTGCTTTTTGCCAAGTTAGCCACATCACGGGGCACGTATTTAGATGCTACACGCGCATTATTGCACGTGACACACAAAAGTTAGTTTTTTAAAGTGACAGTTTAGGACAAAAGAAAACAAAGCCATTTTACACGGTGGCTGCGATAAAAAAAAATGGAGTCATATTTTTTGTTCTTCTTTTTCTTCTGACGAATTCTATTGCATTCTTTTTTTGCTGTTTGCTGTTTTCTTATTGTATGACCTGCACATATTTGACTATTTTGCTTTGCTTGCGCAACAAGAAGAAGGGAAGTCTTGAATAAAGTTGAGTGTCTTTTGTCTTTCTTTTACATCATCACTTTTTCCGAATAGATAATAAATATTCGTATATCTGCAATATATATTTTATTTTATTAGCTTAATTTAATTTATTTCGGTTTGCTTAGTAAATTCCAAACCTTTCCAGTTCGTTTTTATACTACAATCCATCGAGCAGCGTTACATTTTTGCCCTGCTATCAAAATATCACCGGAGAGCTACACATCCTCGTATATTTTTGACCCACAAAACAAGATTGCCCGGAGCCACAACCCGTAATCAAACCCGCAAAGTATCCACGCAACTCGAACAAGCTATGTCCACCGCTAACTACCTGGTCTACAAGCAAGACTCGGACGAGCTTTCTGAAAGCGCCAAGTACATCGCCAGAAAGAAGCAGTTGGCTAACATCCAACACGCGCCCTCCTTAGGAATCCCAAATTCCAAGCACTGTCTTGTCAGAGCCGCAACCTTGGCCTCCAAGTCCTCCTCGAATACCTCGGTATATGTTCCTCCTAAGTCTCATACTGCAAAGTTGGCCGCTACTTCCATCTCTTCGCAAAGCAAGCAGCAAAGAAAGAGAAAGTCTGCCCCATCATCCGCTTCGTCCACCTTGTCAGGATCTTCCTACTCCGGCTACTCAAGCCTCGCTGCTGCCGCCGCTGCCAACTCTTCTACTGCAGCATACGCTGACACCTGTGATAGCTCTGTTGCTGAAGAAATTGAGGATGTCGAGGCCGTGAAACGCAATTCCGCATATGCCGCGCTGACCGCATACAGTTATTCTGCACACAATATCGCCGTCTCTTTGGAAAATAAGTCGTATTATGAGCAAAAATCTTCAGATGAGAAAAAATCCTCGGTTGCTGCCGCTACATCTGCTGACACTTCTGCTATGCTGATTACCAGCAGCACTGCAAGTGCTCCTACTGCCTACACTGGTATTTCAGCTGGCACTTCCAGAACAATCACCACTGCTAGTATTGACTATTCCAGATTGAATTCTGTGGCTGCTGAAAATGCTTCCATCTTGACAAGCATGAGACTCGCAGGTACCCACAAATCAGCTCCACAACATCGTAAAGGACTCACCAAGAAAACCCTCACTAATGCTGAAGAGTCTGAGGCCTCTCATGCAGCCATGGGTGCCAGCAGAGCCACTGCTGCGGACTTATCGTCAATTGAGGCCAGTAGTAAAAGACGCAGTTCCTCGTTCAGTTCTAATGGACTAGTTGGTAGTGGTTCTGTGAGTATCACTGGCGGTGCTGCTGTCGACCCAAATCTTGCCCGTGTCGTACACGAAAGAGTAAGAAAGACATTACTGGATATGGATAACAATTACAGAGATTCGTATATTTTCTCTAATGAAAAATTCAACGAGCAAGCTATTGCTATCGCCAAGAAACGTCTTGAGCTGGGTGATATCTACCATGAGAATTACAATGGTAATTTCAATTATGCTAGAGCCATTGACGGAAAGTATGACTTGGGTGGTGGTTTGAAAATGAATGTTGCGGATGTTGAAGCCATTGCTAGAAAGTTTGTTCTGCCTGTATTGGAAGAGATTAATACGAAGGCTGAAGAACAAAGAAAGATTGATGAAGAATATGCTCAAAAGGAAGCCGATTTGAAAAAGGAATTGGAAGAGCATGAAAAGGCTGTCAAACAACTCAAGCTGGAAAAGAAAAATGAAATGAAACAAGTCAAAGGACAACATAAGAAAGAAATTGAAGATGTTAAGAAAGACTATTTATTAAAGAAGCAAGAGTTGAAGAAAGTTAAAGATGAAGAAATTAGTAATCAGAAAAAGATTCTTGAGGAGACCCAAAAGAAACACGATTTAATTTTGAAGAATTTGAATGAAACCAAGTTGAAACAAACTGTTGAATTGGATAAAGAGCTTGTTGATGTCAAATTGGAAAATCAAAATGAATTGAAAAGATTGACTGAAGAAAACCAGAAATTGTTGAAACCTATCTTATTAAAGATTGCTACCGAGACTAAAATCTATGATGGCTTAGTCTTGGAAGAACAAGCACTACAGAAGATGGTAGATAGCAAAAAGGAAATCAATGTATTCCAAGATGAACTTTTGAAAAAGTCCAAAGATAGATTGGAGACTGCTGAAGAAGAATTGAAATTAGCTGAAGATAAGTTGAAGCATGCTTCAAGTCATCAAGAAGTTCTTAAAGCTCAACAAGAAATCGAAATCAAGAAAAATGAAGTTACCAAGAGAATTACTGAACAAAAGCAAACTCAAGCTTCTAAGAAAAAGTCACAAGATGACGAAGAACTTACAATCAAACAACATTTGAGAGTCAAGAAAGAAATGGAATTTAAAGAAGAAGCAATGAAAGCATTAGACGACGAAAAGAAATTGGTAACCAAAGCTAGTGAGGCTGGCGGTGCTGGTTTCAATGAAAATAAGATTAGAGCTCTCGAAGATGAAATTAAACAAATTACTATGAAGGAAGAAGCAGAAAATAAGGCTGCAAGGGAAAAAGAATATCAAGAAGAATTGGCCAAACATGAAGCTATAATCTCTGAGCTTGAATCGCAAAAACAAGAATTGGCTAAAAAACAAGAAGAAATCTTGAAAGAATTGAGATCTGATGATGATAAATGGAAGGAACTTCATGCCAATTTTAATGAGGTAACTCCAAGATTGGAGGATGTGGCTGAAGAAGAAGAAGAAGCAGATGAGGAAGAAGCAGTTACTGCTTCTACTGCAGCAACTGCTGAAGCTGCTACGAAAGCCACCACCACCACTACAGCTACTACTACTGCCACTACTATAAATACTACAGCTACTGCTACTACCGCTGGTGATGATTCTAAGAAAGCAGCTCCAAATCTTGTTCGTTCTCCAAGCAAGAAATCTGAATCATTCTTTGAAAAGTTATCAAAAAGAGTCAGATCCAACTCCGCATCGTCTCCAGGCGGGGCTGCTCCAAAATCCGAGGCCGCTAACGGTACAAGTACAAACCATCATTTATTCAAAAACTTTTCGAAGAGAGTCTTTGATAAGGAAGAGTCAACTTCTAAAAACAGTAAGCCTGCAGTAGCCGAAGTCACTAAACCTGCAGCAGTTGAAAGCAGTAAACCTGTGGCAGCCGAAGCCAGCAAGCCTGAAGCAGTAACTGAGAGCACAGAACCTGCAGTTGAGAGTGAAAAAACTGTCAAAAAACCATCTTCAAAAGTGACCACGAAGGACATTGCTGAACCAGTAGCCATTGAGAAGACCCCAGTGGAGACAAAGCCAATATTAGAAGAAGATGAAGAGGAAGATGAAGAAGAAGCTGGATCGCAAGCCGGTTCGCAAGCTACCGGATTGAACACCGAAGGTGAAGAAGAAGATTTCACAGCTGCTCAGCAAAAGAGAACCAACAGCATGGATAAGATCTTCAAGGAGAAAATTAATGGCGGTAATGTCAAGACTGCCACCGCTTTTACTGAGAACATCTAGACCAGATGGCCTCGTTGACGAACATTTACAATAGATATACTTTATCTAGTTAGCTAATTATTTGTTGCTTTTTTTTCTGTTCATTTTGTTGTTTCTGATTTGTTTATTTTTGTTTATTTTTTGTTTATTTTTTATTCATATATTATTCTACTGTTCTCAATTTTCAAATTTTTGTTTATTTGCCCCAAATAAAGAAACCAATTATATTACGTTACTATACACTAATAGCTGACTAGCTGCGTATTTTGAGAGATGAAGGAGTTCTGCATTATTACACAATATTTATCTACTCCGAAGCATTTTATTTCTTTTTGCTTAACGGTGAAGGAACATGCTGACGGGACGAAAAGCAGACAAAACAAAAGAAACTCAAGCGGCCACAATATGGTTTATCAGTATGCACGTGATATGCATGTGATCTTGCCTTTCCTATCTTTGAAGCTAGTTCATGGGCGGTCTCTTTGCCTACATCCCGCAAGGTGAAACCGTGGAGATACCCGAAAGGAAAGGAAAATATATTGTGGCCCAATCGTGCGGTAGCAAACTAGATATAAGAGAGCAGAAGTCGTTGCTGAGTGCTCAACCCCACATTTCCACGGCTTGATTGATTAATCAGGATCGCTTGAGTGATCCCCACATTCATTTAGCTTCGTTTTGTTTTTGTTTTGTTTTTGCTTTGCGGCCGCGGGGCAGTTATGTGCACATGCCCCGTCCGAGAAGCAAAATAGAAGGAAAGCATGCTTCAGCTATCTCCATATACAGTATGGGGATATTGACTAGTTACCCCAAATTACACTGAGAAGGAATGCAGTATTGCTGAAGAAGCATGCAAGAATCTGTAGCATCAGTGGCTGGTGTTTTCTGTAGATAACCCTCCTGAAGTCCATTCGCTGCGCGCTGCCCGCTACTCTCTCACTCGTCCAGGAAGCAAGCTGCCGTTGTTCCACAAACGTTATGCTATTTATTCTCCCGTAAGGCCTGGTTGCTTCAAAGTTTGCGCGGTGGGGAAGCATGTGCTGTGAGCAACGCCGTGGGATCTGATTGGCTGCTCGGAGCAAGGGTCGACAGGTGGCACGGCCTCCAGCTAAATTTAGCTCCGATTCTGCCCTTTTAGTCTTTTGCTTGTTATTTTTGAATCATTTTCCTAACTGTTTCCTTTGTTTCAGTGTGCAGGTCATCATAGATATAAGGGGATTATGTCTGTGTCTGCAGGTCCATGTGTGTTTTCGTGGGGCGCCTCCATATTGTGGGGTAACGTTGCACAATGTGATATGTCATCTGGCCGCTGCGTGCGCTTACTCTGAGAACCTTCGCTGCCCCACATTTCACAGTCATCCATGGCCATCGTCCACCGAGGACCCAAAGGACGAGCGAATAAATAAATACGCGAACTCATCTGAATTCCCATTCCCTCCTCATCAACCAGCATCTGTCAAAGTACTGCAGAATCTATAAATACGGCAACTGTTCTTTGTTTTTGAATTTTTTCCGCTTCATTTTCGTGGTGTTTTGGTGAAAAGTAATCCCGCGTAAAACCTTGCCTGGCATCATCTAACTTACTACTTATGAGCTTGAATTTACTTCCACAACACTGCACCACAATACATACCACACTCTACCCAGCGCCAACCTTATATTTGCTGTTATCTTTCTTCCAAAATGATGTCCCCCCAAAGTACTCTCCACTCTAAAGAATCGCTCTCGAAGAAGAGAACAAGAAGCAGATTTGGCTGCAACAACTGCAAAAAGATGAAAATAAAATGCGACGAGAGAAAACCACATTGTTCGAACTGTTTGAAGTCGAAAAAGTTTAGAAACTCATGTGACTACTTTCTAAAATTGTCATGGGGCGGCAGACCCTACAAGAACGCTGCTAGAAAGGTCGCCATGCAAAACTCCGGCTACTCGTCGTTCGAGGGTGTCCGCAATATGGTTCCTGTCTTGTGTAATTACAAGTTTGTTCAGGAGTCCTTTGACGGCTACTACATCAAGGTTGATGACGAACACGAGAGCGACGACTCGGCGCCCCAATCTGTAGGAACGCCCACAGAGGCACCAGCTATGGCGCATACGAACAGCCACAGTCTGATCAAAATCAAACAAGAAGAAGAGCAATTCATGCAGCGTTTTGACAGCATGGATGATGAAGATGGCCAATTCACATCTGACCTCTTTACTGACTTCCAGCATACCATTCCTAGGTTCTCAAATAACGCTGCTCTGTTGTTCAACACTAAGAGAAGAAATACGGATACTAGCGTGCTCCCTAAAACCAATGCGGTAAATAGTAGTTTCAATTCAAGAAATCATGACCCTGATTTCCCGTCATTTGAAAACTTTCAAAGAAGCGCTTTTGCCACTAAGCAAGAGTTTGGCTCCAGCAACAGGTCCACAGAATATCACAGCAGTAGCAGTGATGACAATAACAGCATGGACGAGGACTATAATGGTACATCTGACTCTGAGTCTTTAATCAACAGCGCCTTCAGATATGACAAAAAGGATAACTATGGTGGAATCAGTATGGCAACTAGCCATAGCGATAACAGCGCCAACAAGCCTATAGAGATTAAGGAGGAATTTTCAAGTTTGTTTGATACAAAACTGGTAAATTTCAAGCTGGCTAACAACAATGCCAGAAAAGAGGCACCAAAAATGCTGTTTGACGATTCAAATTCCACATCTTCAACATCTTTGAGTTTCAAAGATGAGGATTTGTTTGCCAAGTATATCAATATCTCTACAAATAATAATAACGACATAAACTTACAGAGTTTTGGTAATGGAAACGGTAATACACACTCCACTAGCAATCAGGTTGAAAATATGAATAGTAACAATGCCTTGCAAAACAGCAGCAGTAACAATGATTTGATGTTTCTTAAAAATATGAATTTGGAACGTGTTGAAAGCTGTGTGTCTTTATCCAACTTGAAATTGTTTCCATCTTTGAACAACATGGAAAATCTATTAAATATTTAGCGGCTTGTTCAATTAGTTTTTTTTGGTTTTGACTTTTCAATTTTTTTTAACAGCTGGGGGTTTCTTTTTTGGTTTTCTGTTTTGTTATTATTATACTTTATTATTATTTTATTTAAAATTATTTTTTAATCACATTTGCATCTAATTTGTTTTGTTTATGATGGAGAACAACAACATGCAACTGTATATATATGTATGTCAACACCAATCACAACTTAATATAATTTCATAAATTTCCATAACTGGAATTTGTACAATTCTTTCATGTTAAATGCCAATGTGGAGTTGGCTATACATGCATTCATGCATGTTATGTAATTTTCTATAATCAACAAGTTGCCTGCAACACAATATGAGCCGCTTTCACATAATACTAACCTGTAATTTCAATGATGCATAATAATTTAAAATTTCAAGCTTCAATCTAATATTGCGTCTAAAACTTTAGGTTTTACCTACGTACGTATTGACTCAACTCTCATCTCGGGCAAGCTTTCATTTTTCACCATCTGCACCAAACTATAAACATTGCGAATTATGTGGAGAAACTTCTCAACGGACCCCCCAATTTATTCGAAGGTCAGCAAATTTATTTGCAAGCGGCTCGGTTTTTTTGAGACTTTTTCTCTTTTATTTTTTAATGGGGTTTTTATAGGGGGATAAGAAAAATCGAGTCAGATGACTCTCTGGATTTCCTAAAAGAAAAATAGAGCAAAATCACACTGAAAAAAAAACATAAACAGAATGAATTTCAGTTGTGAAAAAAATAAGCATAAACGAAAAATAGAAAGAGATCCGAATTAGCATAAATACCGTGTTGGTCCCGCATTTCAAGAAAATTGTAGGCACAATCAATTGTGAGAGTAGTTTTGATTTGTATTATTATTTACCACTATATCATATTTATTCTTCACCTACCTTGTATTTGGCATTTAGAATTTATCATTATTAGTCTTTATCTCTCAATATTCTCTTCCGTACCAACTTTCTCTGGTAGCAATGTCAGATAATAAATCTATCATTTTGAAACGCACATCCGACTCGGTCAGCAGATTGGATGTTGTATTGAAATCCACAAGTATGTACCGTCTTTGATATTAAACAATAATGATACGGAAGACCTGTTTTACTAACTAACATAAACATATAGACGGTAGAGATAAGCTTTTGAGATTATCTCAATATTTATCCAGAACACTCGCATCATCTTCCTATGTTGACAGGTCCAATAGAGTGTACTATGCAAAATTAACAAGCGATCTCTCTTATATCAGAAAAGCATTGAGATTGCTTAAAAGTATCAACCATCTCAAAAATGTACAAGCAATTATTGCTAAGGCTTCCTCTCTTAAAAGCTTGTCGTTGGTCAGCATCA
This sequence comes from Saccharomycopsis schoenii, assembly GCA_010994365.1. Lineage (NCBI taxonomy): Eukaryota > Fungi > Ascomycota > Saccharomycetes > Ascoideales > Saccharomycopsidaceae > Saccharomycopsis > Saccharomycopsis schoenii. The sequence continues at coordinate 423,187 of JNFU01000009.1, read as the reverse complement.
TGAACGTTTTGAAAAACTTGATGTATGCTATGTATTTGTGCTTTGACAATCTATCCTTTTTGGAAAAATTACTAAATTTCAAAATCATCAAATCTGTCAAGAATCCAGCGAAACTTGCCCCAAAATTTTGGGCGTTTGCTATTAGTTTTGCCCTCATAGCTGATACAAAGACTTTACTTACTAAACAAAAGATATCCAATGAAAAACAGGTTTCGGAGACTGATGAAAAATCACCAAAAGCTACCAAGAAATGCGCTTTTACTTTATGTAAACTTGACCCTAAATTACTAAAGAGAGTCGTTTGGGATGTTCTTGACTTATACGTTGCTGCCTGTGCTTCTAACTTCCTTGGTAGATACAAGGTTGAACATTATGCAGCATTGGCTGGTTTCTTTACATCAGTATTCGGTGTTCAAGAAGTTTTCGGTTTATAGATCAATAAGAAGACAGAAACGAAGTAAGGATTTTTAATTAAATTTATCTTTACAGTCTGCCCTATTACACCATAGTTTTGTTAACTTGATTGAAAATCAGCTCTTCTATGGCTCGTATATTGGTAAATAGTGTCTATATGTGAACAACTGATTGATTTATTGCCATTAGTAGGCTCGAAAGTCTGCCATTGTTATTTAGTAATATTTCTTTATATAGAGATACATATACATATAAATGACTTGCAAAATCAATCTCTTTTAAGATTTCTTTGTTTTTCAGCATTTTTAACTGTAACTTCATCGATAAATAACCCTTTACTTTTTCTGATAGCATTAACATATTTTAACGCCAAATTCCCACGTTCTGCAACTGAACCTAATAGTTCTAATTCTTCAGCAGTTTTTGGCTTCCAGTATGGGTCTTCATTTAATATTTGATAATTTTGGAAAATCAACTGTGGAATAGAAGCATCACCAGAAGTAATCTTGAAAAATTCCTCATTAAAGCCAAATGATTCTACAATTGGAAGTACACCCTTAATCTCAAATAATAATGTAGAACCATCTTTAATATCTTCACTTAAGATCTGCCCATGTCTTTTATTAATAATAGAGTAAATCTTGCCTAATGATTTACTTGTTGCCTGGATTTCTACCAAATAGATAGCCAACATCAATCTTGGAGACCAATCTAAGAAATTCTCATATACGCAATCTTTGAATTTCTTTAGTAATTTATTAGATAGATTACTGATATTTGGTACTCCATTGTTATTTTTGACGGCTTTTATTTCAATACTTTCGATAATGATAGCAACACCTTGCATTATTTCGGCGCATATGGGTCCTTCGTTAGTAACTAATTGGAAGCCGTTCAAGATTTGATCTTCTAAAATAAATTTCTTTTTCTTCTTATCATTACAGAACACATTGGTTGATAATTTTCCAGTCCTGTCTAGTAGCAAATTAGGACCAGTTCTTTTAGGACCAAAGGCTACTAAGTTTTCGCTTACCATTTTGATAATATTTTTTTCAACTCTTTCAATATTGCTGTTATCTTCGTAAACATTATTGCAATTATAAAATATTTCTTTGTATTTCAATATATTTTTTCTCACTTCATCTTTTTTAAGCTCATCGTGGATAACTTTGGTCAACTCATTTCTCTCTTTTTTCTTCTCATGATCAATCAAATAATTCACAATGGCTTCTGGTACTGGCTTGACACTAATCTTAATCCTGATAAAATCTTCATCTTCAGGAATTTGACTTTCCTTTAAATTTTCTCCTTCTTCCTTTGCCTGTTCATCTTCAACATACTTGTGTGCATCATCATAAAGTTCAATAATACCAACTCCACGACCAAGTTCTGCATTTTTTGGTGGATTAATATCTTTAGAGCCAAAACCTTCATAATCCATTCCATTTTCAGAATTTTCGTCATCATATATGTAATCCGCACCAACGATGGTCTCACGATATGGAATATTTGGTTCAGAGACTTGAAGGTCAATACCTGCAAATCTTTCCTTCAAATCTTTCAAACATCTTTCTAAATGTAATTCACCAGAACAGCAAAGAATATGTTCTCCATTTTCATTGATATATGTTTTAACTATAGGATCACTTTCTTCCAAAATTTTTAATCCTTTATCTAGATGATCCAAATACAATGGGTTAACAGGTTCAATAGCAACTTTGACAATAGGCGGCTGTAGAAGGGAACTTGAAATTTTAGCAAGATTTACATAATTTTCAGGCTCACAATCAGCAGAAATCAACGTACAATTCTTGTAAACTTTGTCGTCAAGGCCACCAATACCTACTAAATTACCAGCAGGAACTTCAGTAATAGCTATAAGCTCTCTACCCATAATAAGATACAATGAAGTAATTTCAAAGTCAGTGACAAAATTCTCTAATTGCTCTTTTCGACTTTCATTATCTTCGACGCTTGGTTCATATTTCGGTGAGATAATTTTCAATTTAGTGCCTATCTTGACAGTACCAGAATACACCCTGGAGAATCCAATCATTACTTCTTTCGTTTGGTTCACTTCACTAGGAGCTCCATATGCAGAAATAGTGAAATCTTCGAAATCAGCATCTAACTCTGGATCAAATTCATAATCGGTATATTCATTCGATACGCTGGTAGTCGTAGTGGTTCTGTCAGCATTTTTCTTTTTGGAATCATCTAATAACAAGGCTTGTTCAGCAGCCTTCTTAGCCTTTTCTCTAGCAATTCTACCTTTCTCAATAAAATCTTCATCAGTTGTAATATCTCCTGAGAAAATTGATCTTTTATTTGTTGGTAGTTCACTCTCTGGAACACTGATCATTTTAGATACATAACAACAAATTTTCCCATCTGCGTTACAATCGATCAAATCTTTCTCTAACAGATTGAATCGTTTATCGTCATTCTTCATGGTAGTTATATCAATTGTATTACTACCATCTAATTCTTTCAATAGTTCTGGAAATTTAACTGCTTGGGCCTTAATAGGAGAATCCAAGAATTCAACAACAGTAATCAAAATAGATGACGAAATTGGTAACCACTGTGACATCATTACCCTCAATAAATATTTACTATCTTTACTTCTTAGATCTCTTGGTAAAATTTTTAAATTTAGTGTCGATATAATTTTCTGTAAGACCTCCAAATTTTTCTCACCAGACTGCAAAATTGTCTCTTGATAAATCTTATGGATGTTATCCAAGATCAAAGATACAAACAATGGTTTCAAATTCTTTCTACCTTTTAATCCTTTGTAATTAATGATTTTCTTAGTTTTCGGATCTAAATAAAAATCACCCCATATACACTTTTGTAAATTTTCACTTTTGAAGCCTAATTTTTTCTCATAGAATTTCAGAAATTGTTTAATCGTGAAGCCCCAATTATCAATAGCGCTACCAAAAATGACATTATTCTTTTCAGGTTGAAAGTATAAATCCGAATCATCTTTTTCAACAAATTCGTTTTTGCTTTCATTGCAGTTTTCTTGTTCACGAAACTGCTCATCTTGTAAAATTCTATCATCCATAAACAAGTTACCAATGATGACATTGGCTTGTTCTATAATTTTTTTCAAATGTGTATAAATTTCCATAGGTGAAAGCTTTAACTCTGTAAACAATCTATCAATTTTATTCAAAATTAATATGGGTTTCAACTTGTCACTCCAAGCTTGCCTTAACACCGTTATAGTTTGGGATTGAATACCTTCAACTACATCAATTAAAACTAACGCACCATCGCACAATCTTGAGGCAATAGATACTTCAGATGAAAAATCAATGTGGCCGGGAGAATCAATCAAATTGATTAAATATTCATTAACTTTGGAATAGGTATCATCTTTAAGATCTCGTGTTAAAAGTTTGAAATATAAAGAAATAGCACTACTTTCCATAGTAATACCTCTCGATTGTTCATCTTCTCTGGAATCTAAGTATCTTACTTTACCTGCCATACGTGATGAAATAATACCATTTGTTGCTACTAAAGAATCTGATAACGTAGTTTTACCATGATCAACGTGGGCGAGAATACAAATGTTCCTGATACATTCAGGATTCTTTTGTAACCTATTCAAAATCTCAGGTGTTATAACAGCCATTTTCAATTAAGTTTCGTTTCTTTCTTTCGTTGATATAATGATATTCTCGGTTGATATCCGCTGGTAATTAAAAGTCACGAAGCAATAATGCATAATATTAAATGATGGTCTCTTCTGCTCATTACATTTCTCTTGTTTATCGTTCTCTTAACTTTTCGTTAGATTTGGATTTTAAATCATCTTTTGAAAACAATACATCCTTACATCTTAAAATCCAATTTATGTATAAATGTTGGGCTCATGTGTATTTTTGTTATCAATTTTCCATAAAAATATATTCCTGTTCATAAAGCAAAAATAAAACGCGTTAAGAGGGAGACGCGTCTTATTTTTCTTTAGAAAATAAATATATTGATAAAAGTTAGAAGAGAAAAATAACCCTGATTGAAAATAGTAAAGAAGAAGTCAATTAGAAGGGGATCATAGAGAACATATTTGGCCTAGCTGTGGAAAAGAAATCACATTCGAAAGTAAAGCAATGGAAAATTTATTCGCAGATGATTCAGATTATGAACACCCGCAAGAACCAGCGACATCATTATTCGTTCATGATAATGATTTAGAGAGAGATAGATTCCCAACAAGCCACGATCAACATTCTAATGATGATAGCAACACGGTACAACGTGAATTCGCTACAGGTACCACAACTCCTGCAACCATTGATAAGGAGGCGCCAAATCCACCAGTATACGATGGTGATGACGATGATATTCTTGGTCTCGGATCAGTGAATGTTAAAACTAGAAGAAAATTGGTTGTTTTAAATGATGAGCAGCTTTTGGCTAATTCAGGACTACCATATCTTCGAAAACATTTTAAAGAAAGAGTTAGATTCAAATCATCTACAAGAATTGTTAAAGATTCATCAAAGACTAAAAAAAGCATATCATTCTCGACTGAATTTGACAATTCCACAAAGATGTTGCAATTTTATCAGCTTTGGGCACATTCAGTTTTTCCAAAAGCAAATTTTAAGGATTTTGTAAATATGTGCTATTATAAACAGTCATTGTATAAGAATGATAGATTGGTAGCATATAGGAGACAATGGATTCATGAGGATGAAACCAAAGCACAAGGAGAATACGAAGCACAACTAGAGTCATTGAGAAATGAGAATTATATCAGTAGTGACAAAAACGAAACCAGTAATGGAACCAAACAAACTGACGTCCAGCAGAATTCCAATGACAATAATAATAGCAATAATGCGCAACCAGTGCAAGATGAACCTGCTTTTAGTGATACAGAAATGGCTCCTATAAATATTCCGAGAAGAAACGGATTGTTTGTAGGAGAAAGTGATGATGAATCAAATAGTAATCTGCACCAAGAACTGACTATTAATAATGAGACAGCTAATAACCACGAGTCGCAAATTAACAAGAAGACTGAAAACATACGGATAAGCAGCGCAGGTAGTGCTGAAGTTGAAAATGATATCAATGATCTGAACAATGAAAACAGTAATTCTAATTCTAACTTTAATTCTAATTCTAATCATCAAGATGCTAGTAGAATCTTTGGCGACACATTTGATGATTCTTTTGATGATTTGCTTGATGACGAATTGGATAACCTTCTAGCTAAAACATCGAAGAAACTGAACAAAAATGAAGATAAAGGCGATAACAACGCAATTACACTGAGTTTAACACAAGTGGAGGACTTAAATATCCCAATTTCTACAGAAGCAAATGATTTAGCAATACAGAAGAATAATACCTCGCCAGAGGCAGAAGAGTTTTTCGATACCCATGAAGCTGAATTAGAAGTCCTTAGAGAAATGGGGCTATGAGCCACCGTATACATCATGATTTCAGTTGATGCTTTTATATGAATACATTAATATTTGATATATATGTAATTATCTCTTGCTTAAGTAACGATAAGTTTTTTATTGTATTTACTATATGTTTTACTTAAATCCGGGATCATTTTCCTTTGCTTGCTTTAAAGCAGCTGCGCCATTAACTAAGATACAATGCTCATCAATTACTGTATTTACCTTTAAAACATTTTTACTTTTATTAATGATATCATCATTATAAGTTCCCGGCTGAAACCAGAATCCCTTAATCATACCATTTTTATTCAGATTTTCAGCAATCAATTTGTCAATTATGGAAGATGTAATTTCTGGTCTAGTAACAAAAGACACAGACCAACCGCCACCACTACCATCCGCATTTACATTGGAGCCATATTTAGCAAATATATCAAAAATATTAGATTCGGATGCAATTTCTAAAATCGGCTCTTTTTTTGGATTTACTGGAATAACTGGAAGTTTGTAGAATTTATAGAATTGAACTACTTTATTACCGAATTTCTCAGGGTTTGTTGAAGCACCAACCACAATATATTTTCTAGAGTTAGCAAAAAATGGTGCTAATCTATTACGGAGAGGCATGCTAAAATATATTTCTTGTTTTAAAATAAGGATTCGCTCAATTGATATTTTTAATTCAATTCAGGAGCAGCATTTTAAGTATTATGCATTCATATATGTAAGCTTTAAAAGTGGAGTAAAGAGAAGCCTTTTAACTGCAGCCTCTTGACGTTATTTTACTATTTTCTTTGCGATTTGTGTATATGAGCCAGGATCAAAATCTACCGCTTACCCGACCTCATATAATTTAAACGGAATATTGAAGTTTTTTTTTTCTTTTTCTTTGTGTTCGTTTTTCTTCACTTCATAGTTTTCTTTTTCAGTTTATTAGAATATGTAAACAAATATACATATTAACTATATTAACTAGTTAAGATTATTATATACCAAAATATAACCAAAAAATTGAAACATAACTAAAAGATAGAAATATTACAAATCGTAATCTAAGAAACAAACAAAAATGTCTAATGATATATTAGATGTGTTTAATATTTCTGAACCATTACAGAAGAAACCAAAAAAAGAGCTGCAACAGGCAAAGCAAGCGCAACAACTTCAAGGAATAAACAGAGAGCTATATAATTTATTGGGTGAGAATACACCATCTATATCGCTACAAGCAAAAACAAAAAATAGATTTAAGAATACATCAAAGAAAAGACCTGGACCTTGGAATTACGTTAACTTCACCAACGGTGCTAGAACGGACGGATTACAATTGAAGCATTGGGCAAAAGGTTATATTACCCCAGAACACTACTTCTTCGAACAATATGATCAAAAATTGAAGCTTCCTAAATTTGATCAGCTGATATATGATAGATTGATAAAAAAAGATGATGAGGAACAGAAAAAAAACTTAGAAACGAAAGCATGGACTTTTGAAGAAACGGAATATTTATTTGAGTTATGTAACATATTTGATCTTAGATGGTTCATAATTCATGACAGATACGATGAATTTGGGGAAAGGAAACTTGAGGATTTAAAAGAGAGATTTTACACTGTCTGTTCTAAGATTTTGTCAGAAGAAATTAGTATTTTAAATAAAGCAGGAATCATGGATGAGTCTAAGACACAATTATTGTCAAAACTACAAAAATTTGACAAACATAAAGAACTTAAAAGAAAAGAATATTTGAATAGATTATTGACGAGATCACCGGCAGAGATAGCAGAAGAAGAATCATTAGTCATAGAAGCTAGAAGATTTGAGAATGCCGCTCAGAAAACATTGGCTGAACGTGCTCATTTACTTAGTTTGCTAGATTCGCCTCAAAGCAATGTGAATGTAAGTCAGTATCTTACATCAAATGGCATCGGACAACTATATAATGCTTTAATGTTTGACAAGAAAAAGAAAGCAAATAGTAATAATGATAAATCTAACGCTGCTACACCAGATAGTATAATTGCTGTTGCAGGTAGTTCAGGTCAAGCTTCAACTCCTAAGAGTAATGATCAGATCAATAGTAATGATCCAATAGCGGTATTACTAATGAAAGAATTGTCACCAGAAGAACAGGCAATGTATGGAATCTCTTACTTTGACAAATCTGATAATCTTCATAATAGTTCTAATAATACAGCTTCTACTTCTACTAACAACACTAATCAAACACAGCAAAGTCAAAAACATTCTAAGCAGCTGCAAGGTGTTCATTTAAGATCAAGCAAGTTGAGTGTGTTCAAGCCAGCTGTTCAAGGTAAAGTGAGTACGATCTTAGATGAGTTGAACATTTCTAAAAGGCCTGTACTTTTGACTGAAAGTGTTTATAAGAAGTTTGAATTGCTAACCGAGGCTATCTCTAATTTAGCAGAGGCTAAGAGAGCTGCAGATAAACTTCAAACCGAAAAGGCTCTTATAGAGAACAGTTGAGTGGATTGATTTTTTTTTTTTTTTTTTTTTTTTACTTTTACTTTTTCTTTTTTTTTTTTTTTGATTGACTTCCAATCATTTAGTATTGTCTACCTATACTATATCATATTGAATATTTATATTTATTGATTTGTATCGAATATGTATTTGCCATCGATCATCTCCCTCAAATACGACGCCACAACTTCTATCAGTTCATCAAGGGCATGTAGTTCCTGTAAACTAAATTTCCCGAGCACATAATTTCCATTCAATTTTGAATCTTCTAGCTTACCAATACCAATGGCTATACTCAAGAATTTTGGACCGTGATTTTTTATGATGGATTTCAACCCATTATGCCCTCTAGGTGATGAATCCTGAAGCCTAACTTTGCATTTGCCGACGGGCAATGAAAGTTCGTCGTGCAATATGACCATTACTATTGGATCAAAGTCCTCCATGAGTTTTTCTCTTCTTAAGACAGGCCAATTCTTCGCGATATTGATTCCGGAATCATTCATCATCGATTCACTCTTGTATAAAAGAATAGGGTATGAGGATACTTCTGAAATTACACATTTCGATAGTTTGGTATTTTTTGACCATGGCTTACCATCGAAATATGTTCTGAGTTTGTTGTTTACGTAATGACCGGCATTGTGACGCGTGTTGTTGTATCCTGCACCATGATTACCTACTGAACAAACTATGAGATATGGGTGTGCCATCTTATTCGTGCTTTTTACTTTCTGGTTTCACTTTCAAGCCTAAATCTATCGGGATTTTTTTTACTTTTAAATTCAACAGTTCAAGAAATATATTGTCTGAGATACGCTGCCAACACTGATTAACTTATTGGATCAAAGGGGTCCTGTATAGATGATAGAACAATCTTTTGATCGGGTTTCACTATTAGTTTTTTTTTTCTTTTTCCTGCAAGAATGCAGCTTGCAAAATGACAAAACTGAAAAATGGCACGTGCAGCACATAGTTAAACAGCGCCATTGCGAGCTTTAGCGTCTGCGTAAAAACCCTTCGGAGCCACTAGGCTACTACGCTTAATACCCTGGGAACTCAAAATAGCACGTGAATATCATGTGATATACCTCTTTTTCCAGACTGTCAGCTCCTATATCTTTTCCATCAGCATGGCTACAAAAACAACGTGTGATATCATGAATGTCTTCAATTTGATCAGACCTGCTGCTTGTGGATCACAATACCGGATGGATCAGGACAACTCAGCGCGTTGGCTTAAGTGCTGTCTTACTGTGGTGCAACATCTTCGCAGAGCACGCAGCCGCTGAAAGAAGGCGAGTATAAAAATAGAAGCTGCTCTAGAATTCCAGTAAGAACCATCCCGGCTATTGCGGAAGACAGGGCGCAAGAACAGCAACGGCGAGCAGGGACACTAATTAGCTCACCACGCTTGGGGACAGTGCCCAGCCAGGTAAAGCGGTGACACACCGCAGGAGAGGAAGCAAAAGGGCACTGCGCGGAACAGAGCATCCGAGAGCGAAGCGAGGGCCACATCCGCCACGTCACCCACAGGAATGCGAAACACAGCGAGAGTCAGAATCACCGCGAGAAAACGACACCACCACACTTTGAGGCCCAAATGCGGGGCTGCTGGCCAGCAGAAGCTTATCGAGCCGGCAGCCAATGATTGGTAGGCAGATTTGGGGTGTGCCAACAGCGCTATTTTTGACAGATAAATCGCCCAGTGCCCCATGCAGGCCACTTGATCCGATGGGTGTCTGAACCGCTCTATTTCCACCCGCATCTCTCTAATAGCATGTTGTGGAATGCTCGGAGTCCACGAGCACACACACACAAAGCGATTGTGAATAGTAATGTGTGTTATGTAAATAAGAAGAGAAGCTGGGTGTGCCATGCCACAGCAAGAAGCAGAAAGTCCCCCAAACGGGGCAGAAGAGCCCAATAGGGCAGTAGAAATGGATGGGCGGCCCATACCGCTCCATATAGGTGTGTGTCCCTGAGCGATTTGGGGGACGAAAGGGCAGTAGCTGGTATGGTTATGTAGCACCGAACGCCCGTGTCGGCTCCAGCTGCGTGAGTGTCCACAATCCTGGGCGCACATCGCTCGGTAAGCAAGCTAGGCGGGGTGCGCTGCCCTGGCAGCGGACCCGCTGGCCAATGAGCGGCCGCAGAAAAAGAGCTCGCTGGTGATCTGTCACTTAGCGCTGGATGACTCGGAGCCGCTTCCGTCTTATTTCTATTGTCATTATCTGGGCTATCATTCGACCGCGCGGCGGCTGTCGCTGTCTGGCTTGCGACTGCTGGCAGCTGTTTGGTATACCCTGTTGCCTGTTCTGGCGGAGACTTTATCTTTCCTGGAGTGACGTGGCATGGCCTGGCTTTGCTTGAGCGGATCTGACTCGGCTTGGCTTGGTTGATTCCACCTGACTTCATCTGGCCTGATCTGGTGTCCCAGCGTCTGGGTGTGGCACAGCGTGCCAGACGCTGCAGCTGTGCTGCAGCAGGCAACCCTGCTGATACACACAGCTGTGGCAGCAACAGCGTCTTGACTGGTGGCCTCCGAGCCATCCTGGCCATAGCCTACCCTTGAAGGCCCGCGATGGAGCATCCGTGGTATCCAGAGACTGGCAGCGGCCGTTCCGGGTTTGAAGCCCCGTGGATACACCAGCAACCTCCCATTCGGCCAGCGCTTGATGCATGACCTTTTTTTCCGCAAATGCTACTAGTAAAAAAAAAAAGTAAAACAGCTTACACTGCAAAATTTCAGCCCAATAGAGAGCTACAGAAAGAAAAAAATATCACGTTCAAAATTCAAAATTAATCAGCACCATAATAATAGAAAAAAAAAGAAAAAACTGTGTTGCCTGTGGATCCGGCAAATATATAAGAAATACCAAATCCTGCTGAATTTCCAAGTTGTATTGCCCAATTATATTTCTTTACCCCTTTGTTTTTTTCTTTTTCTTTTTTGTTTTTCTTCTCTTCTTCTTTCCCCAAGAATTACTACTATTCTCTACTATTAATCAACTTTTTATTTAATTTCATTGCATTTCAAAATGTCTTGTTGTTCATCTACTTTCAAAACCTTCACCAAGACTGCTTTCAGAACTCAATTGACCAAGCAAACCTTGAGAGCCTACTCCACCAAGGAAAAGACTTTGAAGGAAACCTTCGCCGAGATCTACCCAGAAAAGGCTGAATTCGTTAAGAAGTTCAAGAAGGAACACGGTAAGACCGTCATTGGCGAAGTCTTATTGGAACAAGCCTACGGTGGTATGAGAGGTATCAAGGGTTTAGTCTGGGAAGGTTCCGTCTTGGACCCAAACCAAGGTATCAGATTCAGAGGTAAGTCTATTCCAGAAATCCAAAAGTTGTTGCCAAAGGCTCCAGGTGGTGAAGAACCATTGCCAGAAGCTTTGTTCTGGTTGTTGTTGACTGGTGAAGTCCCAACAGAAGCTCAAACTAAGGCTTTCTCCGCTGAATTGGCTGCCAGATCCGAATTACCAAAGCATGTTGAGGAATTGATTGACCGTTCCCCATCCAACTTGCACCCAATGGCTCAATTCTGTATTGCCATCAACGCTTTGGAAAGTGAATCTGAATTCTCCAAGGCTTACGCTAAGGGTATTAACAAGAAGGACTACTGGAGCTACACCTACGAAGATAGTATTAACTTATTGGCTAAATTACCAGTCATTGCTGGTAGAATTTACCAAAACGTCTTCAAAGATGGTAAGTTTGGTGCCGTTAACAAGGACATTGATTACGGTGCCAACTTAGCCAACTTGTTAGGTTTCGGTGCCAACAAGGAATTCGTTGAATTAATGAGATTGTACTTGACCATCCACTCCGATCACGAAGGTGGTAACGTCTCTGCTCACACCACCCACTTGGTTGGTTCCGCCTTATCTTCTCCATACTTATCTTTTGCTGCTGGTATGGGTGGTTTAGCTGGTCCATTACACGGTAGAGCTAACCAAGAAGTCTTGGAATGGTTAGAAAAATTAGATGCTGAATTAAAGGGTCACATTACCAAGGAAAGTATTGAAAAGTACTTGTGGGAAACCTTGAACAGCGGTAGAGTTGTTCCAGGTTACGGTCACGCTGTTTTAAGAGTCACCGATCCAAGATACACTGCTCAAAGAGAATTCGCTCTTAAGCACTTGCCAGATGACCACTTATTCCACGTTGTCTCCACTGTTTACCAAGTTGCCCCAGGTGTCTTGACCAAGCAAGGTAAGACCAAGAACCCATGGCCAAATGTCGACTCCCACTCTGGTGTCTTGTTGAAACATTACGGTTTGACTGAAGCTCCATTCTACACTGTCTTATTCGGTGTTGCCAGAGCTTTCGGTGTCTTACCTCAATTAATCATTGACAGAGCTTACGGTATGGCTATTGAAAGACCAAAGTCTTTCTCTACTGAAAAATACGTTGAGTTGGTCAAGAAGTTAGAAAGCAAATAAGTCAGTTAGTGAGAATTCTTCTTCTGTCTTGTATATTCAATATTCTCCACCAATTAGTATTAGTGATCAGTAAGTCGACTTTTTAAGTAAATACAAATTTTAAATAAATAAAAAAGAAATATATTTTTCTTTCTAAATTAACGGTAATCTTGTAGTTAAAAAAGCTGTTTCTAGTTACAGTTTGTCAATGAGCATATTTATAGTTTACATTTTTAACGCCTCTTTTAATTGACAGCTTCGATACTGTAATCCTACTTTATAGCCAATTTTCTTGATTTCAAAAAAAGGGAAACACGATCAGAAGTAAAACAGATTAAGATCCATTAAGATTAATGACAACGATTCAGTTTTGGAGAGCATTTAAACTCTGAAATTAACATGCTTATGACAATTGTTATATAATAAACTGAAAAGATTTCAAGTTTTTTTAATCAATATTAAAAATACAAAATGACTTAATTCCAACCTCGATAATGGCTAAGATTCTGTAAAAAATTTAAAGGTTCTTTCTCTCTACAAAATGAATGATAGCACATTCATGGTTTTTTTTTTTTTTTTTATATATATATATATTCTTTTTTTTTTCTTGTGATATGATTTCCCATTTTTTCGTCTACGATGATTTACATCAACGCTGTATAGTATATGAAAAATAACCTACTTAATATTTCATGCTAAATCAATTTTGCTAATATTTTTCAAGAAAACTTAAGGTTAATTTATCAGTTATCAAGAAGCCTATATAATCATTATTCACACGTAGCGAACCACTCTTCCTCACTTGAACGGTCATAAAAGTACAAAATGCCTCTAGATTTAAGTATTAAACTTCCTAAAAGTCAGTACAAAACAGCTGCATCTTTGAGATCAAAGCAAGTACATAATGTTGGTGTTTCCGATGAGGATTTAGAAAAGTTGGATATTCCAGTAGTTGCATACCCTCCATTTAAATTGCGGTCGTCAATGTATGAGAAAGACCCGTTGATTTGGGCAGGGTTATTACTTACATACATAGAATACATGAAGTTTATTTATTCAACGGTAACAGTTACATTTGAAGATTCGGAAAGCTCCCAATTTTTAGATAGTGCTGTGTTGTTGAGCAGGAAATTGTCAGGTGCTACAATCAATGAAACCAAGAAATTTGTGGGGAAATACTTAAGAGAAACTTCTTATGAACGAGATCATATTTTAACATTAGGTGATGTTAATGTGGATATCACTGATAGAAATCTGCAATTACGAAACTTAATATTCTGTATAATTGAAAAATTGGGTCTTTTATATTTTGAAACTAACGGTGAATTAATTTGGGATTTTATAAAGATCTATGTTAAAGGGAATGCTTTCAAAGTCAGAGAAATGTTATTGTACCCAATAATTTCAAATAGTAGTACTAATAAAGAATCTTTGGTGTTGATTAATTCTTTAAGAAACCACTTGGAACAGTTGATAACTGATGGGAAATTTAATAGTAATAATGCTGATATTGAAATATTGGCAATCTTATTGGGATTGGTGAACAAATTAGAAAACAACAAACAAAATAATAAAAAGGACGAATTCTTCCAGAAAAAAATAGATAAGTTTATAAATAAGTTTGTTGACCTAAAATGGATTCAAATCCTAGAAAGATATTTTAATGATGGGAATTCTATTCATTCAAAGACTTGTCAAGCTTTAATGTTAATTAGTTTAATGAGTTGCTCATTAGAAAAATTGGCAAATTTGATAGACTTAATCTTTGAAAAATTTAATTTATCTAGTAAAAAGCAACTCAGGAACGAATTTAAACTTTTCTCAGCGGTAATTAACACTGAATATTTCCAATCCAAAATTTCAAATGGTAACAGTGATTTGTTAACCGAAAAATTAGGTAAAGTTTTGAGAAATCATGTTGATAACTATGTATCGGAGGATGAAATTCAGCAAATTCTAATGGTGTTCCCTGACTTGACAAGTTTTCAAGTTAGAAGATTATTAGAAATTAATAAAGGCAAACCAATAAATGATACAATAAATGAGTTGTTAGAGAATCCAGAAAAATACCATGAAATGATGAATAATATTGATAAGGCTAATAGCATCAATAAGAAGGAGACTGTGGCTAAAGATACGTTCAATCCTAAGAATGTAATTTTAGGTAAGAAACAACAATTAAAATTCAACGATTTAAATAGTAAAGAAATTTATGATTCGGATGATAATACCTTAAGAAAGAAAACTCTTGAATTATCATTATCATTAATGTATAATAATGACGAAGATGAACCTGATGATACTTATGTTGATGCGGAAATAGCACAATCCGAAGCGGTTGGAAATACAAGCAACAATAAGAATAATGAAGAATTAAAGAATCAATTTATTAAAGATGAAAAATTGAAAAATATAGAAATGTATTTGTACACCATCTATACGAAGAATCCTTCTGCTGCTGATAGAAGTGGCGAGAGCAGAAGAAGCAAATTAAGAAAAGAAATAATTGAGAAGACAGGTTGGAGTAACGAACAAATCGAAGGTTGGTTCTATATGTTGAACAAGGATCATAGTAAGAAGTCCAATTTGGAATCGTTGCTTATTTTTAATAGAGGAGAAGTCAAGCTAATGAGTAAGAAGAATAATGATGCGCAAGAGCAGAAAAATAATGGTAATAAGAAAAATAACAAAGATACCAATAAAGAAGACAAGATCGATGCGAAAAGCAATAAGCTACACCAGCAGCGAAGAAAGGAGCAAAATAAAGCTAGATCAGCCAACCACAATAGAAAGAAGCAACACAGTAAGAAAATGGCACAAGTTATTTAGTAAATTACGATATTCTTTTTTTTTTCTTTTTTTTGCAGTGCAACATATATTCCAGTTCCAAAAATGATAAAAAGAACTTGAAGAATTAAATGGAATATGATATATCACTATTGCAACGATAAATCTGGTAGAAGAACTAGATTGTGCAGATGTAGTATCCTAGCAGTCCTTTCTTCTAAATCACGGTAAACATAAACAGCGGGTGCGATAAAATTGCATACTTAAGACTGGGATTTACAATTAATTATATATTGAAATTTTCATATATTGAATGCCCATTGATGTGGAAATTATTTGTGAATCGACTTTGAGAAGATTCCGCTAATTTCCGGAACGCCAAATATGGCACAAAATACTCGAATAACGCACTTTGCGATTCATGATTCATCTAATGTTATACATAACAATACTAATTATGTAAAGTACCACCACGACTGCATAGTCAGTCATGATAAAAACGTCGCACTTTACCTAACAGAAAACTTCATTAACGCATTTTTGATCTATTATAAAAGCTATTGGATGTTACTAGCCCAACACGTTTTAGGATGCCCAGTAGTCATATCAATGGCGAGCTTACCGACCGTTGAATTTTAGGCAATATTAAGGGAGCGAAACTGTAGGGTGACAATGCCAATTATACCGGAACCACTCGGATCCATTAATTCTTTACGTTAACTATGTAGTATCGATGATATCAGACGATATATAGATATAAAGCAGCCACCTTAGCTGAACAATTTTGAGCGCAACGGAACATTAGCCTGGAGAAATTCCGGCAGCGTTATCCGGTGAGTATGGGGCATCTGGTACATCTGGTACATTTGGTGTTTCTGCGTGTTGGCTGGGAGCCAAAGCTGTTCGCATTAGGTTTCGCTTGCGCGGTTCGCGTAGGGCTTATTACCTGGCGTTAGGCGAGCCATATTAGGCAAGTTTAGTTAACGTGGAGCACATAACGGAAAAGGAAGATGGATGAAAACGGTTATGTATGTTGAAAAGTTGAGATTTCCGGGTAGCGTGGCCGCCGTTGAGGATATACTAGGAGCACCACAAGACATGTATTGTTGTGTATTCAACTAAAAGGGAAATGAAACTGATGCAAAATGGGCTAATCTCTCGACCAGTGGCATGGCCGGCAGGGCAGCGGCTCTGAGAAATATCCCGATGAGTGTATTTCGTAGAGAGAAGCCTGAGCTGCCTGGAGACGCTGACATCTCCAGCCGTCGACCTGTTGAGCTCAAAGCACCGCCACGGAGGAATTTAAACAGTTTCCTAGCAGACCCATCCACACACTCATCCTGAGGCGAACAGGGCAAATAACTCAAGCGACACCAGCCGCAGAACCAGACAAGCCAGCGCTCTGTCAGATTAGTGTGCTTTTCTAACACCGATGCACTGACAATAACGGAACATGGGCGAGCCACATGGCAGAGATTAAGGTTTCTGACAGATACATAGCGTGCAAGCTGCGCTGGGCTGATAAGCTTTGGGAACAATAAATGTTCTATCAAACAAGAAAAAAAATTGTTTTTGTTTCTTCTGCGCGAAAGCTAGGAGCGCCTGCTTGAATTACTCATCCTGGAAACTGTGTAGCCACAGATCTGGCATGGCGGCCAAGCAGGCAGCAAGAGCGGCTCGCTGTCCTAAACCGTAGAGCTGCCAGCGACTCGACTGCCATCATGGGTGATCGATTACAAGACCATAGTTCTAGCATCTGGTAGAAGAGTCTGTTTGTTGGCACGAATTGGCGTGAATATCAGCCAAGTAATCCAGTCTAGCAGTCTGTGAGTTCTTTCTTGTCGGACGTAAACGCAACTAATTGCAATTAAACGACACAGCGACAAAAACAAAAAGAATGCAACTGAAAAAATAAAAAACAGTATCAAATAGAAAAAAAAAAAAAGCACACAGCGCTGGAGGAGAAGAGGGAAAATTTTAAACAAAACAAAACAAGTTGGATATATGTAGCCAGATAGCGTATACTGGCTATTTGCAATCACATTTGCTTCCTAATGTTCATCAAAGCATCCAGACACTGTTCATTAAGCTATTTAGAAACTGTTCAATAATATATCCAGAAACTTAAAATACAGATATAGACACACAGTATATACATATATACCGTGTAGAAACCAGAAAACAGCATCATCATCTTAGCCGCTCTTTTGCCCACGTACCCCACTGGAACTTTGCCGTGACAATTCTACAGCATCCAGAATAGCAAAGCAAGGAAGGACAAGACGTGCAATACCATCACATAGCATTGGCGACTGATATCTGCAGATATATATATCTCAACAGTGATATCAAAACAGGCACACATAGAATAAAACTAGTGCATCCGTACCGACACCCATAATAAAATACAGCAGAACAGTATACTGTTTCCAGAATACACTTTGTGGCAGCATTTACATCTTGGATCACATATCGGACTAGGTTATCCCGGCATTTATACATTATAACACAGCAGAAGGGCCACGGAGCTTTATCACGACCACAACACAAGCAACAGCAATATAACAAAAAAAGGACACCATAAAACAGAAGAACACACACAATGTCTAGCTACCACGGTTTGAATGGAAACGTGGTGGGCGTCCATTTCAAAATAGGAAACAAGATAGGCGAGGGCTCCTTTGGCATTATTTTTGAAGGCCTAAACTTGGTGGGTAATGAGAGAGTCGCCATCAAGTTTGAATCGAGAAAAACGGATGCTCCCCAATTGAAAGACGAATTCAAGGCCTACAAGATCTTGAGCGGCTGTGTGGGCGTTCCAAATGTGTACCATTTTGGCCAGGAAGGCTTGCACAATATCTTGATCATCGACTTGCTTGGCCCGTCGTTGGAGGATTTATTTGAGTGGTGTGGCAGAAAATTCTCTGTGAAAACCACTATCATGGTGGCCAAACAGATGATTTCTAGAGTCCAGAGCATTCACGAAAAATCCTTGATCTACAGAGACATCAAGCCTGACAACTTTTTGATTGGCTTGCCTAACACAAAAGACGCAAACTTGATCCATATTGTCGATTTTGGTATGGCAAAATATTATAGAGATCCAAAGACCAAACAGCACATCACTTATAGGGAGAGAAAGTCATTAAGCGGTACTGCTAGATATATGAGTATAAACACTCATTTGGGTAGAGAACAAAGTAGAAGAGACGATTTAGAATCATTGGGCCATGTGTTTATGTATTTCTTGAGAGGTTCCTTGCCTTGGCAAGGTTTAAAAGCTCCAAACAACAGATTAAAATACGATAAAATTTGCGAAAAGAAACAGAGCACAAGCTTAGATGACTTGTGTGGTAATTTTCCAAATGGATTCCACGAATATTTGGCCTACGCTCGTAATTTAAGATTTGATGAGACCCCAGATTATGATTATTTGATATTCTTAATGGATAGATCTTTGCAAGAGATAGGTGCCACAGATGATGGTCATTATGATTGGATGGATTTGAATGAGGGTAAAGGTTGGGACTATTCCATCAATAAAAAGCCAAACTTACATGGATACGGAAACCCAAATCCAAGAAAGAGTAGACAGCAACATCGTAGCTCTCAACAGCAACAAGTAGCACCTGCAAACATACGCTCTAAATCTAAATTGAGTGTGGATCAAACGCAACAACAGAAACAGTACCAACAGCAACAGCAGCAGCTACTACAGCAACAGCAGCTCCCACAGCAACTTCACCAGCAATCACAGAAACAACAACAGCTTTCGCCACATTCACAAGAAAACACTTATATTGTGAGTAACGGTAACACATACTCTACAAATGATGCTACTACCAGACAGCAACAAATTAGGCGCAACTTGCATCCAATCAATGATCAGGGTGATGTTAATTCTGTGGATTCTGATGATAATAAGAATTTCTTTCAACTTTTCTGCTGTTGTGGTTAGACCTATCTATCATTATATTTTTCTATTCTTCAATTATAATTTTCTATTCTTCAATTATAATTTCTATTCTCTTCTTTAAAGGTTTTCTTTGTTAACCTTTTTCAAGAAAAAAAAAATTTTTTTTTTTTGTATTTTGAAATGTATGTATATTTGTTTGTATATGCTTTTTGTTTTCTTTTGTTTAATATTTTTGTGTTTTTTTTTCTCTTTTTTTCTTCTTTTCTTTTAAAAAAAGAAATTATTATTGTTTATTTATTACTTATTAGAATTTCATTACCTTATTTTTACAAGACATAATGCTGAATAATTGAAATAACGAACAAAGGGTAATAAAGTAAAATGTCAAAGTTATGGATAAGGATGATAGATGCAACCATGCATGTTCATGCATAAATATACCAAATCCTAAATATACAAAGAAAGGTTTAATTCAACGATGACATTTCAACAACTAATTATGAAAAAGAGAATAATAATAATATATATAGAAAAAAAATTCACTCTTCAGTTTTGAAAGTATAAATATAATATATAAAATAATAAATTATTAAATAGTATTTTAAAAATCATGAAAATTCTTTACACTGATGACTTAAGCCATCCTATCAAATATCTAAAAACAATCGTAGAAGCTACCACTGGTTCAGGCAACCGAAAAACAATAAAATTTTCATGAAACAGGTAATTTGATGTGATAACTGATAAAATAATTAGATAAAAAAAGGACAGCTCTTTCTTAGGCCAAAGCCAATAGTTTGATAATTGATACTAAAGCCGGATCTAGGAAGCCGTCAACTACGAATGTAAATATTATCGGTTTTCAAATATTTAACTTTTATAATATAGACAATACCAAAGTACTTCTTACTAATTGCAATATCCTCTGGTTGTAATTAATCTAGAATGCTATTAGCTTTATCTACAAAAATTTAACTATAAAAATTTAATAATTATTATTCTATGTTACATCAATTATATTAATAATTCACCCAAGAACCTTCTAATTCATCGTAACGTCTACCACCTCTTCTTCTACTTGATCTACCTCCTTCAACAGTCCCAGAACCTCCAGCAGTACCTGAACCTCCAAGCATGTCATCACCAACTCTCATGGATTCTCTTTTCAATCTTCTGATATTTCTCTCTCTCTCAATTTCCCTTCTTTCGATCTCCCATTGTGACAAAGTTTCAAAAGTTGGACTCCATTCACCACCCAAGTTTTCAGGGTCAAATCTCCAACCGGCTTCACGATGATATGCAGCTCCATTAACGACTTCTTGTGGTAATCTTCCTTCTAACGCTTCTCTTTTCAACTTCAAAATTTGCTCGTGTAAACTATGTGCTATGGCTGGATAAAACTCTCTTGGAAGTCCCATATCTGCCACTACCAATTCTGCAAATTTTTCAGGAGTGGTAAACCCCTGACAGCTATATTTCTTATCGCCGTCATTCTTAGACACGATGTCACTACTTGTTAAATCCCATTCGAATTTGTCCTCATAAAGTTGCTTGTCCAAATTCACAGTTAAATCAATTATGACATGAATCGATGCATCTTCAGGGAGCTTGATTCTGACTAACTGGGAATAGTCTTCAATTTGTAAATGGATCGAATTGCTGATCTGCTGTTGTATGCCGCTTGGCAATTCTAAATCTTGACAGAAGATCTGTGCGTACTGTTCAGGAGTTATCAAGGATTCATTAATGTTCCACATAAAAAAATCAACGATTCTAGCATTATTTTGCGTTTCAACATTGATTCTAATGGGTATCAACTCGGTGTCCAATTTACTTTGTACCAAAAGTTCTTCGTCACTGAAATATTTATGTGGTGTCTTATTAGCAACTTTACCAGAAAAGTTCTGCAACAATGGATTGCTCAAGGTACCGGAGCCGTTATTCGTATAATATGACTCTTGATGGAATCTTTTTCTGGAAGGATAGTCGCTGTCATCATCACCAAAATCGTCGTAGTAGTCCTCTGCGTAGTTTACTACAGCTGCAGATCTTTTATTGGTTCTTGAAGTCTGTGTGTTTATGTAGATTGAAGTGTTTTCATTTTTCACTCTTGAAAAAAAACTGGTAGTAAGTGCTTGTGGGAACAAAGGTTTCTCCATTATTTTATGAGTTAATGCTGATAATAAATATAGTAGCCTTTGTTTTAAAATCAGTTGTGAAATTTATCAGACCAGCTATATATATTCTTTCAACGGATTAGAATTACAAATAAACAAAGCTTCATCAGGATTTCCAAACAAGAGAGAAAGAAAATCTCTTTTCTGCGATATTTTTTTTCTTTTCTCTTTTCGCACTAACAGGGCACTTAACCTACTTCACAGAAAATTCATATTTTTTTTAATTATAAATTTCCGTTTGAGTGGCAACTACTTAGCATATGGAAGAAAGAAGAAAAAAAAACAAGAAAATGAAAGGAAATGAATATTCAGAGTAATTAAATCTGCACAGACTTAACTAAGATCAGTATAAAACTCATTTATTTTTTCAGTTATACATTTCAATTGATTATATCCTTATCAAGTAATTGTTGGAATTCTTGTTATTTTTTGTTGTCTGCGTAACCACTAGTTCTACTCTTATACTCGTTTTGGTCCATAACAATAAAATAAAATTAGTACAACAGCATATTTATTGCCTCTCTTATCTCTTGATCTTACACCATTACAGTTATATATATCTAATAACAGCAATCAGGTCAGAATCAACCACAAGGAAGAAAAATGGAACAACTTGGTATTAAACCTACAAAAATTCAGAATGTTGATAATCCGCTTTCCACAATTATCAATTTGGAGTCTCGAGCATCCAAATCCGGCAGCAGTAGTAATAACATAGATGCATACACAAAGTTGAAAAAACTTGAAAAGCAGTTAGATTTACTTCAATTACAAGAAGATTATATAAAGGACGAACAGAGATTCTTGAAAAGAGAATTGGTCAGAGCCCAAGAAGAAGTCAAGCGCATTCAATCAGTTCCTTTGGTTATTGGACAATTCTTGGAACCAATTGATAACTCGACAGGTATAATTTCATCCACTGCTGGATCTGTCTACGTAGTTAAAATATTATCCACCTTGGATCGTGAGCTTTTAAAGCCATCCAGCTCAGTTGCTTTGCATCGTCATTCCAATGCCTTGGTTGATATATTGCCTCCTGAAGCTGATTCATCCATCTCTATTCTTGGAGATAATGAAAAGCCGAATGTGACTTATAATGACGTTGGTGGTTTGGATATGCAAAAGCAAGAAATTAGAGAAGCAGTAGAATTACCTTTGACGCAAGCAGATCTTTATAAGCAAATTGGTATAGATCCTCCAAGAGGTGTGTTATTATATGGTCCTCCGGGCACTGGTAAGACAATGTTGGTCAAAGCAGTAGCAAACTCTTCCAAAGGTTCTTTTATTAGAGTCAATGGTTCAGAATTTGTCCAGAAATATTTGGGTGAAGGTGCAAGAATGGTCAGAGACGTGTTCCGTTTAGCTAGAGAGAACTCTCCGTCTATTATTTTTATTGATGAAATTGATGCTATTGCAACCAAGAGATTCGATGCTCAAACTGGTGCCGATCGCGAAGTTCAAAGAATCTTGTTAGAATTACTTAATCAAATGGATGGATTTGACCAAACGTCAACAGTAAAAGTTATTATGGCTACTAATCGTCCAGATACTTTAGATCCTGCTTTACTAAGACCTGGAAGATTGGATAGAAAAATCGAATTCCCAAGTTTGAAGGATAGAAGGGAGAGAAGATTGATTTTCCAAACAATTGCATCTAGAATGTCTTTGGCTCCTGAATGTGATTTGGATTCTTTAGTTATCAGAAATGAACCTTTATCTGGTGCAGTAATTGCAGCTATCATGCAAGAAGCTGGCTTAAGAGCTGTTAGAAAAAATAGATATGTTATCATTCAGAGCGATTTAGAGGAAGCTTATGCTAGTCAAGTGAAATCGTCTTCTGATGTTGATAAATTTGAATTCTATAAATGATTTTTCATTATGTTTCCTTTCTTTTTTAAAATTATCTAAGATTCATATATAAATATCAATACTTATGAAATATAGAATTTATATAAGATATATACGTAAAAAGTGTACATAGTCCTTTAGTTATTGTAGAAGCCATTCCTTCACAATGCCGGTGTTGCAAAATTTAGGATTCAATAAGACACTACTTAAAAAGTATTCTAAACCGTTCCTTCTTTTCTTTAAAAACTTCACATCCAAATTATCACCAAATATCCTTTTTCCAGGCAATTTTGCAATTTCTACATTATCATTTTCATAACTACCAACATACTCACCGCTACTACTACCACTGAATAAAGCACTCTCAATGCTATTACTTCTGTTTCTATTCTCTGATCTATCCGCTCCCACTTCTTTAGGGTAGTATTTTACTAACAATTCTCGAAGCTTTTCAAAATCGCTGTATCTTTTATATACTGTAGTGGTAGTACCTTGTATAGTATCTATTTTGATTGTCCAAACAACATATTTGTAAGAAGAAACAGTGCCTCTCACTATACTACAGTCTCCGATCCTGACATTAGTTGCCCAGCTTCTGCTCATATTGGGAGACATTGGTGGCAGCAATATTGGTGATTTTATATGTTCCATATTAGGGTCTTCATTATTACTATGACTGGTGATACTTGAAGTTTCGATAGTACTCTGGTCTTGATTAGAATCAATTTCTAAAGAATCTTCGTTGAGTGTATTGTTTATAAGCTGAATAGGAACAGGTGCCTGATTATGAAGCTTTATTTGTATACTATGTGATCTTTTTCTCATATTCTTCCTAATTAAGCGATGGTCTACGTGATTTGATTCCTGTTTGATCTGATATAAGTTGATTATGAGAATATTTATCTTAATGTATATGAGCTTCTCTTAATTGAGGAACCTATATGCACTAGAAAAACCACATGCAAAAAAAAGACAACATAGAGAAAAAATATTCCTGATATCGAAAGATTCAGGTATATCAATGAAAAAAATAGTAGAAAATTGTTCTTCGAAAAATTATGGAATTGTAACATCAATCAAAACTGATCAGAAATGAATTACTTAGACGTGGTGAAAAAAGTTAATGTGATTCCAGACTATACAACTAAAGAATATCAAAATTTTATCAATACAACATATTCTTTTCAAACACACCATGGTCAGGAAATTGGTAGAATCATCCCATATGTTTTCCAAATTTTTAGTAAGTATTTTGACTTCTTATCCAAATTCTTTATTTTTAACGAAGAGGATAGATTTATTAGATTAAACATTGAATTAAATACCTTCGAAAAGAGAAATGCTGCATTTCTAGAAATCTCTCAACATTTGAGAGCTTTGAATTGTTTTCAATCTTTGAAAGGTTGGAGAAATGAGCTTTATGTATGTTATTATCCTGCTCATGAAAAATACATGACATTGGAAAGATCTTTTGCGCCATTATTAGGAATCGTTCTATATGGTGTTCATATCAATGGATATACCGAGAGTAAAGGGGGTTTGAAATTATGGATAGCTACTAGATCTCTAACCAAACCTACATTTCCAGGAATGTTGGATAACACTATTGCCGGTGGTATTGCTTATCCATGTACTGTCAATCAAACAGTTATTAAAGAATCTAAAGAAGAAGCTAATTTGGAAAAAGAATTTGTTGAACAAAATATCGCTGCGGTTGGTTTAGTTACTTACATTTTTTCAAATAAGACACCTAAAGATTTCAATTATGATTTCAGCCATAATGAAGACTATATCGTACATCCAGAATGTGAGTATATATTTGATTTGGATTTTCAAAATATGAGTCCAAACATCAACGATGATGAAGTATCCAACTTTAAATTGATGACTATTCCGGAAGTTAAAGAGTGTTTGAAGCATGATAAGTTTAAACCTAATTGTGGTGCTGTTATTATTGATTTCTTGATCAGAAAAGGTTACATCCAACCTAATGATGAAAAAGATTATGTGGAAATAAATAACAAACTACATAGATTTATACCTTATGCAACATTATAAATTTATTAAATTAAGACTAAATGCATAGTTCACTAAAGAAACTACTTTAGAAAATATCAATATATACATGCTTATTTTTCTTGCCAATTTTGAATGACGTAGTCTCTTAG
The DNA here is from genome assembly GCA_010994365.1 of Saccharomycopsis schoenii. NCBI lineage: Eukaryota > Fungi > Ascomycota > Saccharomycetes > Ascoideales > Saccharomycopsidaceae > Saccharomycopsis > Saccharomycopsis schoenii. The sequence continues at coordinate 397,524 of JNFU01000009.1, read as the reverse complement.
CATTTCCCCAACAGTTGAGCCATCGTAATTTTCAAATGGATATTCGCTATTGGGCTCCCCGTATACAATATCTAAAGCATGTGCAACATAAGGTCTCAAAAAGTCATAAAGAACCAAATCAACAAGTTCTGTCTTATTTTCGAAAATCTCTTCGGAATGAACAATATTGGGGTTTTTATCATATCCATTATTGTATGGAATATGCGGTGTATCATCACCATCACAGCCATGATCATCACAAGTAACATAGCCAGGCATTAATTTGGACTTTAATAGTTCGGAGTTACCATCAAGTTCAAAATTTCTTTTAAGCTTATTAACATTTGAATTTCTTGCCATTTTTTCATAAGGAGCTAAAAACATTTTGTAATCGCCATATTGATTGATTGAGCTTGTAGCAACTATATAATCTAAATGATTTAATATATCAATCATTTGCTTCGCTTTTGAATATTCTATATTAGATAAGCATAGCCATTTATTTTGGAAAGGTGAAACAATAAACATGGAATCTTTGGTGAAATCACCCTTATACATGTCATATCTTATAGATCCAGAATTAATCAATGTGATCCTGGAGTTATTCCTAGGATTAGGCAAACGTGTCAAAATAAACTCCTCTAAAAATGAGTAAAGATTGTATTTACTTGGATAAGAGTCGTCGATAACTAAATAATCATGTGGAACATAGCCATAGACTTCAGTTATATTTAGATATTCTCTAGCCGAACACAAATCGTGTGACACCTGCAAACCTTTTTCTGTATAGAAATCTTTTGTCGTTTTCTTTGAATGTGTCATAAATGAGTTCAAATTAAAATCTAAATATTTTCTTTCAAAGGTAGTATTGCTTAACACTTTTTTTCCATTATCTTCAGTTTCATTATAATCAACACTTAAAAATCCAACAGTTTCGCAATATCTTCCACTTTGTATTGCAACTGCATTAGAATCAATTACTGTGAAGTCCCTGACGTGGCTATGGCCACCAAAATACTCGACTGGAATATCTGGGAAATATCTTCTAATAGCGGTATGTATGTTTAGCAATTCTGGAAATGAGGAGGTCAATTGAACAGGAATATGCCCAACTACCATAACCATATCTAAATCGGGGTTATTCTGTAAAATCTCAGTAAACCATGACTCTTTTACAACATCTGCCACCTTTTTTACTCTGGTCATAGAGTTATATCTTGGAAAATTAAAAAGAAAACCTAATGCTAAGACTTTCAAATTAGTGTTCTTAGTCGTAAAGATCTTATATTTGTTATTGTTTATTCCGCCGATATTTATCCATGTTCCTTTTACAAAAATCTCAACGTTTGCTGCCAAATATTTATCATTATCTTGAAACTTTTTCAAAATCATATCATATTCTTGAAGTGAGCTCGATTCCAAATATAATTCATGATTTCCAATACTTAAGAAATCAAAATCCATCTCAGCGAAGAACTTCATTGACACTTCCCCATTGGGAGAACTGGCATCGCTTAGCCCATTTCCATCGTGCTTATCACCAGAATCCACTACAATTAAGTCAACACCTGCTTCTTCTGCAAGATTTCTCATATTTTTCACAAATGAGATATAATCACCCCAGTTAGCGCTGTATTGTTCTTGGTTCAAATGGCCAGCATACCATGCATGGGTATCTGTTGTATGTAGAAAATTCACCTTACCCCACTTGAGAGGTCTGATAGGAGGTTCCACGGTACCTTGAAGTAGTGGTGTTTGAAAAATTCCAAATGAAGGAAAGCATTCCACTATGAAAGCAAGCAGGAATAACCACATTATTAGTATCATGATGAAAAATATTTTATTTTATGGAGAAACGAAAAAGAAGAATTTACTGAACATTTAGTAGTTGAAAGAAATTTTCGAGGATATCATACAATATCTTTTCTTTTCTATTATATTTTTAAATATGGTACTGAGATATCAGAAATTTCAGAAATATCAGTCAACATTTCAATATATCTTATGATATCTCTTGATTTAGAGTCATGCCCAACTTCTTCGTTTGTTTAACCCTATCAGTGGATTCCACGTTATGAACTGTTAAAAGAATATTTTAAGCGAGGGCTCACAACATTATATAAGCGCACTTAAAACAACGATCACTTGCTCCGTAAAAAAAAGATTGGAATGTGGCTTGCATAATAGGGGCAAAAATTTACTACCAAATATTTCAACATGCAATACTTAATTAATATTTTGGATTTCTGCAAATCATTCCATTGAGGTGTATATTAGTGACTTTTTTTGTGAGTATTAAGCAAAATTCTAATAAATTATTGCATTTCAATGTACTCTTTGAATGACGGCCTAATTTAAGCGCCATAGAACTTAGCATATTATAACAGTATCCCTTTCTTTTTTGGGTAATGAGCTTACACGCTCATGCATTTATGGATAAAATGGATACATTGAAAATATATGTAACACAAGATGATCAGTTAGCAATGTAATAACTTTCATTTCTATATAAATGTAAATTGGCCTCCTTTCAAAAACAACTCAAATACAAAAATATACAAAAAACTAAGTACACTTTTAATTTTATATCTCCTCGTTCTGCTTTCATTTCAATATTTTGCACATTGGTTCTCAAGAATTTATAAGTAATCAAATATTAGAAACAAATAATGCACATTAGAAACCTATTTAATAAAACAAACAATGGTAATAATATCAAAAGGCAAATAATACAGCCACCAAAGGAAGAATCAAAGCGCTACTCATACTCCTCCTCAGATAGTTCGAGCAGTGATCGCGAAATATACAATATTTCAGACAGAAATATGACTGTTAGAAATAAGTCTCAACAAAAACAAGAAATACATGTTAAACAGATAACCAATAACTACGAAGATGGAAAGTTCATGACAATTGGACTAAAACTTACTAAGGTATCTAATCAAAACAAGTCACAAGATTTAACTTTTAACTCGGAAGATAGATTTGCTAGAATTAGCCCAAATTTTGAAATTATAAGAATCGGAGATGAATCAAATGAAGAAATAGTAGGCCTTAATGATACAGATTGTTATAAATCGTTAGATCCAAATTCCAAAGCGAGTTATATCTTAGAACAAAGAATAATGTTCTGATTTTATGTCTGGGCGACGTGGTAACATTCAAACAATAATAAACAATTACAAATAGCTTATTTTCATTTTTCTTCGATAGAAAACAATTTTCATTCTACTTGCAATTGTTTCTCAGCATTCATTTTTTTTTTCTTTTTTTTGGTTTTCTTCAGGGTCCCCGGTTTCTTCTTAGCAGTCATTCACTGGAAACAGTGGCTTAAAAAACTCAAATACAGCAAAATAAACTTATAACTAAAATATCTTCTGTAGCACTAGTTATCCACCATTAGGTAACAGTCGGTTGATTCAAAATTTTCTCTTTAAGGCCTTGGAATTTGGACACCTATAAGATATTACAGTATTATAATATATATATAACGTGTCTATGCTTCGTGCTCATGCGTCATGGCGCGTATTTCTAATTTATTTTCAACTTTAATTTTCATGCTTTTTCTCCGTTGTTGGACTAACTTTTGCAGATTTGGATGAAGGCCGGAAAACTTATCTAAAAACAACTTCTGTTGATAATATGGGACCCCTTTCTCTTCTTCCCCTTCGTTTACTTCTCAGTTTTTCCAAGTTTTTACTTTTATCCCACCAGTTGACTGTTCCAATAATAGTTAAAATAAGAAGCATTCACAGATTCAAAAAGAAAAAAGATGTTTGCTTTGAGAGATAAACAAAAATGGAACATCTTATTGTTAATTTATCTTGTGACATGTTCATTCTTTTTAGGTGCTGAAGCAACAAAGAAATCAGGTACCAAAAAGGATCAGATCAAGAGCAAGATCCAAGATTACAAAGAAAAGATCCAGATTAGTTTACAAAATAATAATCAGGAAGATACTAAGCAAATTAAGGATGATGAATTCGTCACGACAAGTCCAAATATCAATAATTTCGCCAATAATGAAACTATTATAAAATCTGCCCAATTCACAAAAAAGCATCTTGAACGTTTGAGAAACGAGACAAAAGATGTCTTTTACCATGGTTGGAATGCATATTTGAACAATGCTTATCCAGAAGATGAATTACGGCCCTTATCATGTACACCTTATGGACCAAATTTCAATGATATCCGGGATCCTAGAAATGACGTTCTTGGTAATTTTTCAATTACCTTTTTGGATACTGTTGATACATTTATCATTTTCAATGACAAAGAGAATTTCACCAAGGGTGTTCAAGTTATTATTGATACCATTTCGTTTGATTCAGACACCCCAGTTCAAGTTTTTGAGACTAGTATTCGTGCATTAGGGAGTTTACTTTCACTACACCTTTATGCATCCGATGAAAAGAAGGGATTCAAAATTGATGGTTACAATGATGAATTACTTGTGATGGCTTACGATCTTGGTTATAGATTATTACCTGCATTTTACACTGATTCAGGTGTTCCGTATGCTAGAATCAATCTCAAAAAGGGACTTGATGTATTAGATATGGACATGGTCGAGCATACATGTACAGCAGGTGCTGGTTCTCCGATGCTTGAAATGACTTTGTTGTCGAAATTGACAGGTGACCCAATCTTTGAGAAATTATCCATGAGAGCTTTCATAGCGCTTTGGGAAAGACGTTCGGTTCTTAATTTAATTCCTATGGGTATTGACAGTAATCCTGGCACTTGGACTGATTTTGTTAGTGGTATTGGCGCACTGATTGATTCTTTTTTTGAATATGCTTTAAAAGGTGCCATTTTGTTCAATAATAATGACTTAATGAATATTTGGACGCAGTCATATGACGCATTTGAATTTACTGCCAAACAAAGCTGGTTCTATGGAAATGTCAATATTGAAAAGGGCACGTTACTGTATAACTGGATTGATGCTTTGAGTGCTTTTTGGCCAGGTTTACAAGTTCTTGCTGGTAAGATTAAAGATGGTGTAAGATATCATTTACTTTACATGAAACTTTGGAACACATTCGGTAGTATTCCAGAAAGATGGACATTTGGACATCATAAGCCAAATCCAAGAAGTTTGAATTTAGCTTGGTATCCATTGAGACCAGAATACATCGAAAGTAGCTATCACTTGTATCGTGCTACCAAAGATCCGTTATATTTGCAGGTTGGTGTTAGAGCTCTTGAAGATTTTGTTAAAAGGTTTAAAGTGGAATGCGGAATTGCGGGAATTGAAAATATTTACAATCAAGAGCGTTCTAATCGTATGGAAAGCTTTGCGTTGAGCGAAACTTTGAAATATCTTTATTTATTATTTGATGATGAGAATCCAATCCATATAAACAAAGAAAATTCAAATATAATTTTTACTACGGAAGCGCATCCAGTTTGGCTAGATAGCGAACATATTATCCCATACGAGGAAGATGAAGACTCAAGACTTCCAGATGATGATTCCGTATCTATGTTTGCTGGCGTGGAAGATTTTAGAGGTTGGTTGTCTAGTAAGCATGCATTAAGACACATTGAAAAAATGTATGATAGTTCATTACTTAATGCTATTGTCGGAAAATTTTCAACTAAAGATGCATTGGTTGTCATTAGGAAATATTATATGTCTCAAAGTGCGCAAACCGTGAATTTTAATCAATTAATAATGGATCACAAAATGAGATACATTAAAATGAAAAATATTGAAAATTTTGGTTTGAAAACAGTTGATGAAAAACTTAGTTTAAGGGATGAATTATGCGAATTGAATCCCTTGAAGTACAATAAGGAATTCACTAAGAATTTCAACGATAATTTTATTTTTTCTCCTTTAATGAGTTGGAGAAGCATGTATGAGATTGATGATACATACAATAATTCATTGATTACCCCTGAACCATTACAGCAAATGGGATATTCACCACTAGAACTAGAACCAGAATTCTATCTGAAATATTGTGATAGTAGACATGCACAATGTGGACGTACTTTCAACACAACAACGAAGTCAATTACCATTGGAGATCCACAAAATATCAGATTGAATCAAGTGGATCGTTTGGTTATAAGTGATATGGAAAAATTCGAAAACAACCAAGTTGAAAATACTAAAGGAGTCACGCCAGATGATTTCTGGGCTCCTAATTTCAATGGAATAAATTTGAAATTTGAGAAACTAGAAATGAATAAGATTGATGTTTTCAATCAAGATATCACATCGGAGTTCCTTTCAGAGCAGTGGAAAACACATCTCAACGAAGAATTGACAGCCAATGCTATTGAAGCGATGACAGTAAAGACTAGGCCATTTTTATATAGATTATTAAGTGTCAATGGTAAGGATTTGGGATACAGTTCTAAATTGTGGATTGATTTCCCTAGCTTGACGAAAAGTGATGCACTTAGCATTGGAAACAACAATGTTATTCTTTATAATCATACGCCAATCATCAATGCTTTTGTATGGCAGTAAACTGGTACCAGCTAATTTAAAGTTTTCTTTCTAAATTTTTAATATTATTCATACTCTCTTTTAATAATAAACGGTTAATACAAAAGTTACCTCCAAATAAATATCATTCACTCACTTTTGATGTGTTCTTTTTTTACTTTTTGTTCTCTTATTTTTTTCAAGAATATAGTTTCAATCTTTCCGTTCATTTTAACGGTATTGGCAAAAATTGACTAACCTAAACTAAAAATGTGTAGACATTTATGTTTCATGTCCATTTCACGGCTCAGGGCACATCTTTGATGAGTAAGCGTGCGGGTTCTTTTCAGGTGAAATAGCCAGGGAAAAAAAAAAAAAAAAAAAAAAAAAACACAAAAAAAATTTTTTTTTTTTTTTTTTTTTTTTTTTTTTTTTTTTTCCTTGACTGCGAGTTGTCTCTAATCTCAATTTTTTGTATATATATATATTTTTTTGTTTGTAATCCTCCAAATATTGCTAATTGATAATAGGTATTTACAAGTTTTTTTTCTTTATAAATATAACCACAATTCATCAATAGGTTTATATTTTCTTCCATTGGTTATTTCTTTTCTCTGCTGTCATTCTTTGAAGTTTCTTTTCTATTGCTATTTAAAAACCAGTTCTATTGTTTTGCCACTGAAGTGTTTGGCTAGTCGTTACTTTTTCTATTGATAAGATAAAAGTAATACTCCTGATAACAGTATTATCCCCGATTATTAAGAAGAACGTTCTCGTACAAGAACATCGAAAATAAAATAAAGAGTCTAAGAAAACAAAACAAAAAATAAAAAAAATAAAAATACATTCAATAACAGTTTATCATTCTCTTCTTGTTTAATTCTCAGATTCACAACAATAAGCCTAGTTATATTTAATCTAGAACACTCCTTTTTATAACTTCTCCCTATCACGTATCCAACAATACAAACTCAAAAGTTAAAATACTATATATATTAGCAATGGCTCTCTCTAACTTTTTCTCATTTAACAAGAATCCACAAGATCCTGATGGTCAGCAACCGTCAAATCAACAACAGCAACGGTCTGTTGGTGCCCAACATCAGCTGACTAGTAGTGAGATGCCACTTTTGTCATCAAAGTTTCCTGTTAGCGTTATATCCACACCATCTACTACTTCAATTAACACATCTAATGCCTATGGTCAAACCTCCATTCAAGGATCCTTTGGTCCAACTTTTGACCAGCAACAACAATATCAAGATCAGCAATCGCAATATCAACAGCAATATCAACAACAGCATCAGCAACAGCCACAACAGCATCAGCAACAGCCACAACAGCAATACTCCTCTGCCGAACAAGAAGCGTATAACCATAATCACGCTTTATTCAGCAATATCCAAAACTCTAACAATGCATCTATCAGCTCAATCAAAGCTATGAAGATTGATACAGAGCAACCAGATATTCCTCGTGGTGTGCTTAAGGTCACAATTGCTCGTGCTCAGGGACTAAACTTGGCTCCAACATCCAAGCCCTATGTTGTTTGTACATATGAAACAGCGGAGACGATCACTGCTGTACCAAAAGATGAAGAGCCAAATAATGGGATCAGTATCTATGACTATTCCAAAAAGAAAACATCTTCAAACGGATTGTCTGCCTCAAGAAATATCAGTAGCAATAGACCTATCTATTCTAGGCAATCTTCAAATCAATTTATGCATACTTCGTCAACAACCATTGATGCTTCCAACCCAAAATGGTACCATCAAGCGTCTTTTGATGTTACTGACGCCAACTCTGAATTGGAAATTTGTGTATACGACGGCGCTATTGATATGTTTTTAGGTAAGGTCACTTTAAAGCCCGATACCATCTCCGGAAAAAATCATTGTGGCTGGTATGATTTACTCAGCGAAGATTATTCCATGTCTAGAGGCAAGATCCAAATCGAATACCATTTCAGTCCTATTCAAAAAAGACATTATGGTCCAGATGATTTTGACATTATTAAGATGTTGGGAAAGGGCACTTTTGGTGAAGTTTTTCAAGTTCGTAAAAAGGATAACAATAGAATTTATGCTATGAAAGTGTTAGACAAGAAATATATTGCTAAAAAGAAGGAAATCGCCCACACATTTGGTGAAAGAAATATTTTGATTGCTGCAAAATCACCATTTATAGTCCCGCTTAAATTCACATTTCAAACGCCTAACGATCTCTATTTCATTTTCGATTATATGGCAGGCGGTGAATTATTCTTTCATTTGCAAAATGAAAGGAAATTTGGTGAAGATCGTACCAAATTTTATATTGCTGAATTGGTCTGTGCTTTGGAACATTTGCATGACCAAGGTATCATTTATAGAGATTTAAAACCAGAGAATATTTTGTTAGATGCAAATGGGCATATCGCATTATGTGATTTTGGTTTAAGTAAGCTAAGCTTACATAACGATGATGAAGATGAAGAAACGGCGGCCAAAACCTTCTGTGGTACCACTGAGTATTTGGCTCCAGAAGTTTTACTAAATGAAAACGGTTATAATAAAATGGTTGATTTCTGGTCTTTGGGTGTGCTTATATTTGAAATGTGTTGTGGCTGGTCTCCGTTTTATGCTGATTCTGTTCAGCAAATGTATAAGAATATTGCTTATGGTAAAGTCAAATTCCCAAAAGATGCTTTATCACCAGCTGGGAGATCTTTTGTTAAAGGCTTGTTGAACCGTAATCCAAACCATAGACTTGGTTCTAAAGGCGATGCTAAAGAATTAAAAGCACATCCATTTTTTGATGATATCGATTGGGAATTACTTGTACAAAAGAGAATACCACCTCCATTTAGGCCGCATGTCACAGGAGAATTGGATACTAGTAACTTTGATCCCGAATTCACGCAAAATGTGGGTGCACATTTGTTGGGCCAGCGTAATCAAAATAGATTGGTATCCACTCCACTTAGTCCAGGTCTCCAAGCTAACTTCAATGGCTTTACGTACGTGGATCCTGCATTATTGGAAAATGAAAACTATGTGGGTACATACAAGAAGAGTTTCCATAAAGGGCCAGGATCTGTATTACCAGGTAATCCTAATGCTCCAGATGAGAATGTAATTGATGAAGATGAAGAAATGATGGTAGATCACCACGTTGACGAAGATATTATGGATATTGATGATGGCCACCTAAGATCGCATTATGGAGACGATGAATATGATGTTGATTTAGTATGATTACGGTTATGTTTTTTTAAATCTTTTTTCAGGTTTGATGTTCTTCATTTTCATTTTCTTTTTTTCTTGTTTTTCTTTATAAGTGTTCTTTTCATATTTTTTTATCTGTTATAAATCGACATTCTGCAATAGGTTTATGAACTCACCACATCTGTTTATTAGTTTAATTCTTTTTTGGTAGATTTTTATCTATATACATCGATGTCTACACGAATTCTACATTTCTTTATATTCTTTATTTACAACAGTAACGTACTGCCTTTTAGTTAATAAACGCTAAGCATTAGCTATTTAGTGGATAGATTCGCAAATTGTCGATCTCACCTGCGAATACACAAGTGACTTCTCGTGACTTTATACATTGGAACATCGCAACGTCCCATTCCTTGTATCTGAAAAGTTGCACAGGTATATTAGGGTTGTATAAACTAAAGATTAGCCTCTTTATCAACTTAACGACTCTACCAGTTCAGATTATCTGGTCACCATGAAAACAGATGGAGGCAGATGTGAGACAAAAAGATTGCGACTCAAATCACTTTATTGAGAAAATCCTACTGCATTTACATTTCTTTTCAAAACCTTCTTGTAAAAAATCATATATATGTTAGCTAACTTGCATTCTTACTTTTCTGTTGAAAAAAAACTTGACATTTTTAAAATCACTTTTATTTAGGTCTCAATAATATACTTCATCTTGTAGTTATGTGCAGTACTACCCATCAGTATCTGCTCAAGAGACATTGTAGTTTATAATCAAATTATAACAATCTGTGTGCTGTGTATCTGCTGATGTGCGCGGGCATCAAATAGCAAATATTAGAAGAGTCCAACTATTGATATGACAAAGCACACAAAAAATAACCACAGAAAAATTCAAAATAAATTCGAAAAAAAAACAAAAAAAATCAGAACTCAACATTAGATTGGCTGATCGTATATACATGAAGAAAAGGAGACTTCTAAAATCATTAAGCCTTTTCTTCACCTCATTATCATATAAAATAATTAATAAACAAAATCAGTAAAAAGGTTTTTAAATCTATATTTCTTTCTTTTTTATCTTATTGCGAAATAGTGAATATATTTTTATACTGCAGCCATTCAAAATTTGACATATATATTGGATTTATTATTGTGTTGCATCTTCCTCATTAGTTATAGATATCAAAATAGTGATGTTCTTTATCTAATTTCAGATAGCATTCCAGATTAGAAGAGAATTTAATTTTAATATACAAAAATATTACAAGATTGAAAGCATTCGTTGATTTTTTTTTCTGATAGTTACATAGATACAAACTGTCGCCCACAGGCAACCAAGTACAATTTTCCAGGTGAAACTAGCAACCGAATAATTATAACATGACATCCAATGAAGATACAGGAAACACTGCATCTTCTTTATCTAATACCAATACAACCATTTCTGTTACTTCATCAAATATAAACAATAATAATAATAACAGTGCTGCTGCAGAGCTGGCTATTAGCAATATTAATAATAATAATAGTAGCACTGGAAAGCCTGTTAAGCAAAAAATGTCTACTGATTTTGTTAAGAAGTTGTACCAAATGTTGGAAATTCAAGATTACAGAGACGTGGTAAGATGGACAGAATCTGGGGAAAGCTTTGTCGTTTTAGATAACAATGAATTCACCAAATTTATTTTACCTAATCATTTCAAGCATTCCAATTTCGCCAGCTTTGTCAGACAATTAAACAAATATGACTTCCATAAAGTCAAGCAAACTGCAGATGATAAAGCTGCTAAGAATTATGGAGATTCCGCATGGGAGTTCAAGCATCCTGATTTTAAAATTAATAATATAGATGCTTTAGATAATATCAAAAGAAAGGTATCATCTACTCAAAGAAAGAAGCTTCCGAATAATCACGAAAATAATGATTCAACTGAGGAAATAGAGAATCTAAATAAGAAATTGAAAACCTTGGAAGATGCAACCTCAACTTTAAAATCAGATTTTAAGATTTTGAATGATAGGTACACTGATATTTTAAACAGTATCTCCCATTTCAACCAAATTAGTCTTCAATATCATAACTCTTTTATTTCTTTAACTCAATCTTTGTCTGCATCCGGAATTAAGGTACCTAACTTTAGTTTTCCGGTCATCACGCAACAACAAAAACAGCAGCAGCAACATCAACCTACAATATCTAATATGAATATTAACCGTCAACACCATCTTTCGCATCCAAGCACACCTATTCATCAGCAATCACAGCAGCAGCATCAAGTTGCCCCTGCTGTTAAATTAGAACACAATGCGACAAATTTTTCTCATAATATGCATCCACATTCTTCATTGACAAATTCGCATATTCCCCTTATGCCGCAACAACAAGCTCAAATCATAAATCCTGTTGGAAATTTTTCCAATACAAATTCAACTAGTAATGTTGCTGCTACTAAAAGTTTAATTCATACAGTAGTCGCACAAAATAATAATGCTTTCAATACTAATAATAGTTCCACCATTTCTGGGCATTCTAGCGTTTCAACCTCCACTGTGACACCACCTTCCCTAAATATCCTTGGTAACAGTAGTAATGCTAATAATGTTGCCGGTAATGCAACGGTGGTGAATAGTAACAGTAATATAATCACAGCTTCCAGCACTACGGCAACATCTTCCAATACTGCAACTAATAATAAGAATGATGATGTCAACAACAAAGCAATAACCGGTTCACCAGATAATAGTTTAAATAATCAAGTTGATCGTACATCTACTGTTGTCGCTGCCACCACAGGTGGCTCTTCCTCAGGTAACAATGGCATTGCTGCCGCTACCATTACCACAACTAATACATCTGAGGAATCTTTAGATCAAATGAATTTACCTCCACCATTTACAGGATTATTTCATATTCTTTTGGTTGAGGATGATGCAGTTTGTTTGCAATTGTGTCGTAAATTTCTCTTGAAATATGGTTGTACAGTAGAAATTGTAACTGATGGTCTAAGTGCAATCTCTGTGCTCAATAAAAGAAAATATGACTTGGTCTTGATGGATATCGTTATGCCTAATTTGGATGGTGCATCAGCAACATCCATTATTAGAAATTTTGATTCTACAACTCCTATCATAGCTATGACTAGTAACATTGATGATTCTGATTTGATGGCGTACCTTAGGCATGGTATGAGTGATATATTGGCAAAACCATTCACTAGACAAGATCTCTACTTGATTTTAGAGAAACATTTGAAGAAGAGAGTTCCTATAGCGCAGCAGCAAGAGCAGAAGCATCTGGATTCTCCATCTTCAATGATTGGTAAGGTTTCCACTCCTACTGCGGAAAGTAATATCATTAGCAACGCCAATACTCACAGTAATAGTGCCGGTGATAGTGCCCTGCCATTAGTCAATGAAATATTAGATGGTAATTTATTAAAAAAACCTAGAATTGTTTAAAATTACACTTTGTTATAACAGTGCTATGAATATAGTAGTCAATAGTATCATTTTAGTTATGTAGTTACCTTTATATCCATCTTCTGTGATCTAAAATTATTATTGATTCTCCCTCTCATCTCTAAGGTTATTTTTTTGTTCACTGTTTTTTCGTCATTGATATATATTTGTATGAATTTGTTGTATAATTAATAAAATAGAAGAAAAAATTGTTATTTGAAATTTTTAGAAATATTGAATCTGTTTATTTGAATAACTATTGCAGCGGTTAAAATAATAATAATAAATATGTCTTCTTCTGGTTTTTCAGTAACAAATAGCTTGACGTCAAATACATCATTTTTTTTTCAAAACTTCTAATTACTTTATTAATTAGAGAAATATTAATGCGGATTCTTTGAAAAAAAAGTTGTAATATTAAATATTTGCTATTTAAAGAAAATTTTTAATATTTTAATAAAAGTTTAAGCATAGAATCATTTGTTATTTGCCTGCAAACTTTTAAATAATTAAAAATTTCTAAAACATATAGTGAAAAACCTTAATAATTTTATTTCATACTCAATAAAAAACTAAAAAAATAGAATAAATAATGATGTCAGTTCACGAGCAGATAAGAGAATCATCATTGTTCGCTCGTTTAAGTTCATTAACCGGCTATCAATCAAAATTACACGAGGGACAAGAAGCTGATAATAATAACGACCAGGAAAAGGGAAAAGAAAATAAAAATCGTAAGAATCCAAACAAAGGAGAGAATAAAGGGGTGAAAATAGGGCAACAAACAGAAGAAAATACTGATCAGGGAACGGCTGTTGAATTCAAAAAAAAAGTCAAAAAGGAAGCTGCAAAAACGTTAGATGTAAAATTTTCAGGAACATTTAATAAAGTATTACAACAAAGAGCTCGTATCGACTCCAAATACAAAATTACAAAAAAGAAAAATAAGTCAGCCAGGAGTGTTAAAGTGGCAAATTATTTCACGGAAAATAAAGCAATTTTTGAGAATATTATAAAACTTACTGAACGAATCACAAAATTGAATGAAAGACTAGCTGGTATTGAGAAGGAAATTAACGAAGTAAAACACAACCCATGTAAGAAATCAACAGAAGAACAAGAACGTATCAACAATCTTAAAGCTGCTTTTGTAAATTTAAAAATTGAAGGTAACTTATTTACAACAGATATAAGTAAACTGAAAGAAGTTGCATCCCCCATATTGAAAAGAGAAAAGATAAGAAAGGTAAAAAGATGTACTTATATAAAGAAAAAATAGATAACAACATATTTGAATCATAAGTCCCAGGTTTTCAAATCTCCGGTTTCCTGCATAGATAATATGAAACGAGATGTTGTGAATGACAGATTTACGTAATCATAGATGAGTTGTAATTAACTTGCAGAACAAAAAAAAAGGCACTACTTGCAGACAAACTTAACATTACAGAAGCGAACAATGTTTTCGATTCTATTACTTATAATCATTTAATATTTTTATATAGAAATTCTTTTCTTTAAAATATTTTATTATTACTTCACGTAAGCTAGCTGAAAAAAATGAAAATGTACATAACGCTTGTATTAATGGATAGCTTCGCCAAGCTCTTACGCGAAATATAATGAAACCTGGATCGAACCGAATCATTAAATTTTGTACATTTGAAGTGACAAAATTTTTTGTTACATGCTAAATATCAATTTTCAAACAAATTCATTTTGCTCAATTATCCCACAAATTTGTTAGGCAAAATGCTGATAGCATACGTTGGGAGATAAACTGTATAGTATCATACGATCAGAACTATAAAATCAATAAAATGATATTATTTTCTAACATTCAAATGAATATTCAATATATATACAGGTTAAATATTGATCATATTAACAAGATCCGTAGTTGAAGTGATAATTTCTATTTTGTTGTTACTGAGTTTTCTATTTGGCATGATTCATTAGGAATTTTCGGAGATGTTTTCAGGCCTTCACTAATCTGTTGACTTGTTTCATGTACTATGGCATCGCCTTTGATGTTATTATTCGTGGTGCCTTGCGCAGAAATATCATACTCCTCATTATTATTATTATCAGCATTAATCAATGCTGCATATTTTTTCTCCAAATTGTCCAACTCTTTAAGCGTAGTTTCAGACACATTAAATTCTTCTTCAGCAATAGCTCCTTTTAACTTTTGTCTCAAAACTTTAGGCTTGAGGTCCTTAGGTAATTGATAATCATCTAATTTCAAAAGATAGGCTTGCGACAACTTATTCTTCAAATACTCTATCTCATCTTGCAATGCTTTAATATCATCTTCTATAGCTTCTGTACGGATCTTCAGTTTCTTGTTGGCTTTATATGCTTCATATAGGATAATCAGTGACGCCACAGAAAACACAAACCCTTCGGCTAAAAAAGTGGCTCCATCTTCTATAGCTTTTCTATCATTTAGAGGACGAACTTTTGTTGTACCCTGTCCCAATAATGACATCCGAAGTTTGACATCCCATGAGTGTAATTTCTGAGCTATATGGATACAGCCTTTTCTAAATGCTGTGTGTTGCATGACTTGTGATTTGATAACCAACTAAAAATCGATACATTAGTGAATGAAATTAAGCGAAAGCAATTTATATGGATCATAAAATCAAAGAAAAGATAATACTTACTGATATTGGCTTCGCTACCTGTCTCAATGCCACGGCTACCAACTTTCCAGCAATTCCACTCATAGCTAATATTATTATGTAATAAAAAAAAGAAAGAAACCAAATGTCAATTAAAGAAAGTGTTAAAAGTGCCACTGTTATTGCGTAGTGAATAAGTATATATTCGAAAGCATTGAATCTCTGTCTTCTTTTCCCTCTTTCTTTTTTTATTGTTTCTTATGTGGCAGAGAAAAAGATTAGAAAATCAAAGCTGTACGGAAATCCCCATGATGACGGATCGGGCACGCCTGAACCAATGACATTTGCTCTCTTACGGCCTCCTCTAGAGTATATATGAAAATAATGTTAAAATAAAGTGACTCTTCATTGTTGTTGATATTAAAAAAAAGAAAAAAAGCAATATATATTGTGATTTAAAGATACTAATGAAAATAAAATAATAGGAAAGCATGGGGAAAAAAATAATAAAATATAGACATGTGAGCAACTCTAGTCCTTTTATTTCTGTTTCTCTTGTCCACCCTCTTCAAGATCCTTGACGAGTCTAAACTTTGGTTGATATTCGTAAGCGTTAGGCAAAGGAAGAGTATGCACTTCTTCTTTTGCTTCATCATCATGTTTATTTTCCTGGATATGGTCATGTTCGTGTTCGTGTTCGTGTTCATGTACATGTTTATGCTCGTGGTCATGCTCGTGTTCATGGTTGCACTTCTTATGTTTAGCAGCTTGTTTCTTCTTCTTTTTGCTCTTCTCCTTCAACTTTCTTCTATTGAAATCTTCGACACCATCATTTTCACCATCGCTGCTGCTGTCGCTGCTACTACTGCTACTATTGTCACTGTTGGAGTCAGACTCTTCTTCGTACTCCGTAGAATTAGGATGAAAAATGCAACAAATCTTGCTCTTCTTCTTATTCATAAGTTCATTGTCTACTGTATCCTCAGTCCAACGCACGCGTCTTGTCGTACCTTCATCTTCCTGCTGCTGATCTGTATCAGTGGCAGTAAGGTGAAGCACAGGTAATTCACTGCTGTTTTCTTGGGGTATAGTCTGCGATCCCTGCAGTATCTGCTGGCTCCTTTGTTGTTGTTGTACCATGCTCTTGTAAAATATATTAATTCTATTAAGTTATATTCCCCTTGTCATATTTGGAATTGAGATGATTAGAAGAATAACCTGAAAGAATATGACTTGTAAGTTCAGTGACTGCTAATATCTGTGGTTATGTATGTGCCAGAGTTTTTGCCATGCTGAGAATTCACGCTTACATTTTTTTTCTTTATAGACATTTCTGGAATATAAATCGTCTGATTTACGCGCATAAGCCGGATCGGTGCACGTAACACCAGTGTTATGTGCACTTGACTAACCAGTTTGCGATGACTATTGCACAATGTATTTCAGGTGGTGAACAGCATCTACTGATTGGCTGGTTATAATATAAACAAACAAAACTGTCATCAGTTGAAACAACAATTATATCCTAAACCAATTAAAAATGTCAATGTATTCAAGAGGAGGAATATGGACAAATGTTGAAGATGAAATTCTCAAAGCTGCGGTGGCAAAATATGGGTTAACCCAATGGCTGAGATGTTCGTCATTACTCAACCGGAAAACGGCAAAACAGTGTAAGTCCAGATGGCTTAACTGGTTGTCTCCTCGGGTTAACAAGTCTGAATGGTCAACAAAAGAAGAAGAGAAGCTACTATCATTAGCAAAAGTTCTACCTAATCAGTGGCAGACCATAGCTCCGATAATAGGAAGAACCCCTAACCAATGTATTGAGCGATACCAGAAACTTCTTGATGACGTGAATTTTGGAGAGGGAGAAGCTTCTGGACTTGATTCAGATAAGACAAAGGCCGCCTTATTGAAGGCAAACAGCCAAGCTATGCCTGAACTGATGGCAGCTAGGCCAGACGCTATAGAAATGGATGACGAAGAAAGAGAAATGATCAGTGAAGCTAGAGCGAGATTAGCCAATACTCAAGGTAAAAAAGCTAAAAGAAAGAATAGAGAGCGAATGTTGGCACAGAGCCGTAGGGTTGCATTATTGCAAAAGAGAAGAGAGTTAAAAAATGTTGGAATGGGTATAAATACAACTACTATATCTAAAAAGAAGAAGAATACAAATGAAATGGATTATAATCAAGATATTGCATTTGAAGTTAAGCCTAAAGATAATTTGTATGATACAAATAATGAGGATAAGGAAGATTTGCAAGCATTGGAAACTTTCAGAAATTCTCTTCAAAAGAAGAGGAAGTTAAGCAAAGATGAAGATGAAAAGAAGGAAAAGAAACATGATAAAAAACAGAAACAAAATACAAAACAAGAAAGCACACAACTGGATGAGCAAATACTTGAAGACAGCGATTTATCCATAGTGCATAAATTGAGATTGTCAAAACCTAAAGAGAATCAAGGTCCTATTGATCAATTAGTTCGCCAATACTTACAACAGTCAGACATTTCCTTTGACGAAGTTAAATCTATGATAATCAAAGATGAGAACGAATATTTAAGAACCAAGTTGTTGGAAAGTCAAGATGAGAGGTTACAGCGGTTTGGTAAAGAGTTGATCAAGTTTTCAAATCTCGAAAATGCGTTATTTGAGGCCAGAAAGATAGAAGAGGAAGGAAATCAAGACGCATGGGAAATGAAGAATATAAATGATATTCAGAAACAACCAATTATGGTAGTAAAGGAAGATAAAAAGCCTTTAAAAATAAAGAAATCGATTAAAAAATTATCATCAATATTGAGACAGCGGTTCATGAACTTACCTACACCAAAAAATGAGTTCGAAATTGTGGTGGAAGATGACGATAAAGAAAACCAAAACCATGAAAAAAAAGAAAATGTTGTCATTGCTGTAGAGGAGGAAAGTTCAAAAGTAGACAAAGGTAAATTAGCTGAACAAACAAGACTTCAAAAGGAAGAAGAGTTGCAGAAAAGATTAGATAGTAGATCACTTGCCATACGAAAACATTTACCTATTCCAGTCATTGAGAAACCAAAACAAATAATTGAACAGTTATTGAAATACAGTATTGTAAACGATTTAAAGTTGCAACAATTATTGGATAAAGAAATGGTGAAGCTTATAATTAGTGATTACTTGAAAATGGAGTACAACGAAAAAAGTTTGAAAGGATACGACAATTTAGCATTCAGTGCATTGCTTAATGATGAAGCTTTTACTGATGATGTTATCAGAGACCTCGAGCCTGATATTAGAGACAACATTCTTAAGAGGATTGAAGAAGAGCAAAGTGAAAATAAAATGATTGACATCAATTCAAAGATCGTGAAAGTCACTAATAAGTATAGATTGACAGAGGAGGACAAATTTGCGTTGATTGGTAAGTTTCTAGTTGGTGATACATTAAAAAAAAAATGAGAGTATCAAATTTATCTTAGAAAGAATGGGCTGACTACTTAATTTTATAGATTTGTTTATTATTTAGCTAATTACTAATTAATGTATATACAGTAATGATGAAAATTGAATTGAAAACCTCTTCTATTTTTAATCTCTCTGTTTCAAAGACTCCAAGATATTATTCAAGTTATTTTTTACCACAGGGGCATCTTGAGGTCTCAACCATTCTTTAGGGAATGTATTAATCTTCTTTTGTTTAGCCAAATGTTTCAATTTTCTAGCATATATTCTCGTATCTAAAGGTAAATCAGTATAATCTTCAACACCTTCTCTTTTCACTTGCTTAACTTCTTTTAGGATTTTTTCTAAAAGCACAAGTAAATATTTGTAGTTTTGAGTTGGATATTTAAATTTCTCGCAAGACATGTGTATTTGGTTTCTTATCAAATCATATCTTCCACCCAAGATCAATTTCAATTTATGTTGCTGTTTTTCATCAAGTTTCATTTCTTGTGCAAAAGCATCAAAGTTAGCTCTAATAACCACTTTTCTCTCAGCTGGATGTTCTTCCCCGATATAATTTGTGTATCTCACATTTAGCACCTGATTGGCACTAGCAGGTTTGTATTCCTGACGCAACTTGGACAACAAAGGTAATTCGTAAGCTGCCACTCTGTTATAGTTTCTGGAACGACGATGTTGTTCAATCAAATCTTGCGCAGTGGTGGAATATTCATCGTATTCAAAAGGAATCAAGGCAGGGTCAGAAAACAAACTGATACCAGACATTTTGTTAGCAATCAATTCATCAGCATGGGCAACATTTTTGGAAGAGCTTTCAAGATTGTAAATCTTGGAGATTTCAGATGTTGAAACACCAGTATCTTTGGAAGTACTTAAAAGAGCTTTTAGTTCTTCCTCGCACTTTGTGTAATTAGAACCTAATTTCAACACACGTTCTTCGTATAATTGGAAGATCCTTTCGAAAGGTAAACCTAACCAGCTGCTTGGATTAGCATACAATTCATCGCTATGCGGTTTAGATTTACTGGAAGTCTTTGTTTTCGATGCAGGATTCTCTGAGGCTCTGAAAACCATAGATTGTGTGATGTTACGCTTCAAAAGAAGGCTCGAGAGTAGTTTTCTATTATGGCTATTAAAGGCAGGTCTCATAATGTATTCTGTAGGATTGTAAAAGGCTTGCAGTTTGAATGACAGCGTAAAGACTTAAATATTGCCAACGTAATTTCAATCAAGCAAATTAAATATGAAAATGTATGTTTGGACAATATTGGTGTATGATTGGATCGTTCCTTTACTAAAAAAAAAATTTTTTTATTCTTCAATAAATTTTCTTTTTGCCTGAGAGAAAAATGAAAAATTCATTTCACATATAGAACGGGTAACAGGTAATTCGATCAGGATAAAGGTGTTTAAGATTTTGAGTTTTTAGTGTACAGATGTTTTAATTAATTAATGTTAAGGCTTACTGTTTACTGGGTTTTTGGGTGGTAAATGTTTACATGCTTGCATGTACCAATGTTATTTCTTTTTTTTTTTCCTTTTTTTTCCCCCTTTTTTTTTCCTTTTTCTTTTTTTCCGATTATATTTTTCCGCTTCTTTATTCCTTTGTCTTGTCTGCCGACGAGAAATCAAGCCCTGGAAACTCACTTGGCATATTGTGCTCAACTTGAAATCTTTTCTTTTTTTTTTTTTGTATGTGTCCTTCTTTGCTCAGCCGTTTGCTTTCTTCATGGAGCTTGGCATATGACTATTATTCGCAGACTTTCCGGCTCATCTTCTCCTTCAGACGTTATTTCTCGGTGAACTATTGTTTCTTTTCATTTCTTGTTATTTCTTGTCATCTATTTCTATATGTTTTTGACTACATGTTTACCCGATCAGGTAATAGACGTGTTGGCTGTCTTCATTCGCTGGAATTGGGTAACCAAATTGCTTGTATTTTCACCTTATGGCTTCGCATTATGTCGTTTCGTTCACCCAAAGGTTTCATCTTACTCTTGACTCTTGACTCAATTTTTTCTCGTTATTCTCTTTACTTGTAAGCTCGTTCATTTTTCTCCGCAAGTTGTATAAATACTCATTCACATCTCGATACTTTGATCGATGCTCTTTACTAACATTCCTTTTTTTGTTATTTATCTTTACTTCAACAGAAACTGATCAATCGTTATACAGATTTCCAATAAGTACCTAGATAATGTCACAAAGTACACATCAAAACACTACCAAGGAGGCCAATCTTACTGTTGGTGGCAATTCCGCATTCCATAATTTCTTGAATGATTTTGCACATATCGAGGACCCAGTTGAAAGAAGACGACTCGCTTTACATAAAGTTGATAATGCTGACTTCTCATGGCTTCATGTACGTACAATCTTGATTGCTGGTGTTGGTTTCCTTACTGATGCTTATGATATCTTTGCTATTAACATGGCTATGGCACCTCTTGTTTACGTTTTCTACAACGGTGAGATATCCTCTTCTACACAAACATTGCTTAAAGTTTCAACTTCTGTTGGAACTGTTATTGGCCAGTTTGGATTTGGTGTTCTTGCAGATATGCTTGGCCGTAAGGCTGTTTACGGAACAGAACTTATTGTTATGATTGTGTGCTGTTTGATTCAAGTAATTCTAGGTGATTCAGCTGCTGTAAGCTTTACCGCCATTTTTACGTTCTTCAGAATTGTCATGGGTATAGGCATTGGTGGTGATTATCCTTTATCTTCCGTAGTTAGTTCAGAATTCTCTAATGTTAAATGGAGAGGTGCCATTATGGCTGCAGTTTTTGCCAATCAAGGTTGGGGTCAATTGCTTGCTGGTCTTGTTGCCTTGATTTCAATTGCAGGTTATAAAAATGCGTTGAAAGATGCCAACAGCTATTCTGAGTGTGATGCGGAATGTATTAAAGCTTTGGATACTATTTGGAGACTTATTATCGGCTTTGGATGTGTTCCTGCTTGTTTTGCACTTTATTTCAGATTAACAATTCCGGAATCACCAAGATATTCTGCTGAAGTTGATGTTAATAACCATGCGGGATTGGAGAACACTGAAAATCCACTTGATTCAAACACAACAACAAAAGAGGTACCACTTGAAGTTGTATCTTCACATAGTAGTGGCTCTGTCTCACTTAATGCTGTGCCAGTTAAAGTTTCATCCAGAACTTTTATTTCACATTTTTCACAATGGAAACATTTCAAGATTCTTCTTGGGACTGCAGGATCATGGTTTGCCTTAGATGTCGCATACTACGGTCTTGGTCTTAATACTGCTTCTATCTTACAAACAATTGGTTATGCCTCTTCATCAAATATTTACGATAATCTCTTCAATGCGGCTGCTGGTAATTTAATCCTTATTTGTGCAGGTTCTATTCCAGGATATTGGTTCACGGTCTTCACAATTGATATCATTGGCCGTAAGCCAATACAGCTTGTCTCTTTTGTAATCCTTACTGGAATTTTCTGTATTTTGGGGTTTGCATACCACAAATTGAACACATCCGGTCTATTGGCATTTTACATTCTTGCTCAATTTTTTCAAAACTTTGGTCCTAATACTACAACATTTATTGTCCCAGGTGAATGTTTCCCATCTAGATTCAGATCTAGCGCGCATGGTATCTCAGCAGCTCTGGGGAAGATTGGTGCCATTATTGCACAAACAACTATCGGTACTTTACAGAACCACGGTTGTGCTCCAGATAAAAAGAACTGCTTTTTGCCTCATGTAATGGAAATATTTGCTTTATTTATGTTATTGGGTTTATTTACCACGTTTTTGATTCCTGAGACTAAAAGAATATCTTTGGAGGATTTGGCGGAGCAATTACATGGTGAAATCAACCATTTCAAAATGCTTGCTCCTATTGAATCATTGCATGGTGAAGAACGTCATGAATTTGTTCAACAACAAGCTTAATTGATGTTGTAAATATATCTTTTTTTTTATATAAAACAAAAAAAACGAAACATTAATACACATAACTTCTGTTCATGCTCTTTTGAGTAATTTCCAATTCCTTATGTTGACCACACGAAAAAAAAATGCCCTGACATAAGTTATTTATTACGTGCATTAGAAGAAGTGCTACTACACAAAAGGAAAGCAAACACGGCAAGGCTTCTGTATTTATCCGTAGAAGCAATTACATAGTATATAGTGCAGAAAAGTTAAGAATTTCGATTCTTAAATTGTATAAAATCAAATAGAGAGAAAGCATTTTAGTATAATGCTTGCAATTGGCAACTCCAAGTGGGTATAGTCAAAAATACAATCTAGACGACATTTTACTAAAGCCAGCAATAAGAAAACCAACATCATGGAATGAATTGCATTGAGGCAATTAAAATGTGTTAGGAGTGGTTATTACCTTTTTCCTAATAAAAGATCTTCAATAGCAACCTTTTTTAGGCAATGTACACGGACATAGATACTCAGTATTATTATTTTTTCTCGATTTCGAATCAACTATTTTACTAATTTTTAGGACCATTAAATCTCTCAGCGGCTTTTCTACAATAGGTTTCAATGACGTGAGAAATTCTAAATACATAAAATCGTCCAGCATCCAATGAACGTGTCATAGAAGCTACATAAATATAAAGGGAAAAATACTAGAATTAACAGCTCAGCTCTAATGTGTCAAGCATTTGATTATTATCAGCATCGCACTTCTTCAAGTACCTAGTTCCAAATACATGAACTTTATTCGAACGTTCCTATACAGAGAGATAATATGTTTCTTTTTGTTATTTCCTTTTGCTGTGTCTCTTACGTGTTCTAAGCGCCACCTGAATTTTTTAAGACAAATCTTAAAATGAATTGAACAAGAGTGCATCAATACTAGACTATAACCATTGTGGGTGTTGAATAATCTCTGTCCAACCAAGCAGTTACGCTCTTGACCCATCAATAATTGAAAACTGATGAAATATTAAATATCAATACTATCTGACCACTAAGAGTTGTTTTAGAGAGGGCACATAAGCGTAAGCAAGGTATTATATTTCTTTAACCTGCAAAGCTGATGTACTTCATTGCTTATGTCACATGTAAATTTGTAACGGCTATTATATTCAATTTAATATTGCCATAAACGGTGTACATTCTACGCTTTTAAGACATACATTTTTGAAATATTTAGATCAATTGCGCGATATTGAAGATGCGGGACATAAAAAGATGTCCGTTGGTATCTTCCTTAATATTCTTTTCTCTCTGAAAATTTCTGGATATATCTTCGCTTATAGCAAATAAACTAATTAATTGCGATTCTTTTCGGGTTTCTTAAAAGCAGTACATTTTTAAATTAATTGCAGCAATGGCTAGCATCTCTCCAATGGTATACGCCAACATTTCAGTTTATTCACTCTTATTCACTCTTATTCATTCATACAAGATATTCATTCATTGTTTTTATTCTGACTGAGCTGGTGATGTTACTAAGCATAATCCAAAATGGAAATTACTATAAAATATCAAACGTTCTCGGTAAGAGGAGGGAAGAAGAATAAAATAAAGTCCGATAAAAATTGTTCCTTTTAAAAGATCATGTAAGATACATTATTATTCATGCATAATTATCTCTTATTGTGGATGCCATGCAACATGAAGTTGTACCAAAAAAAAATACCTAAAAACTACTAGAACAAAAAAATTTTCACACCTCAAATTTGTTTATATTACAACAGATAGATTATGTTTAAAATTTAACGGTGATATAAGATAAAAAGAGGAAATATGGAAAAGAAAAATAACTGACCTAATTGGATTGTATTTCGTTATTTCAAATATATTTAATAATTGTTTTTTATTGTCTTTATTTTATTGGACGCTACATATTGTTAAGAAAAAATTAGAATATTATCCATTTAGAATGTTTTACCCCAATAGTTCCACAGATTCTTTATCACTGGATCTTAAAGTGTTTTCTGAAGCAGATTCAGAATTTGTTGACTCCAATTCTGAGAGAAGAATTCCGACTAAAGTGCGAATCACGATTTTAGACGATGAATATTACGATATTGACGACATAAATGTTAGCCGCAATCAAATAAATAATTCTAACTGTTCACGAGATGGGACTGTTTGTGCAAATGATGAAAACAACAACATTGAGCTTTTGAATAGTTCATCTTCTGCCAGTACAGTTGAAAATTCCAAGAATGATGATGATATTGTACATAGAAGAGAAAGTACTGGAGAACAAAACACTTCCAGTAATAAGCATTATCAGCAAGAAGATATACATTCCACACCACCCTCACGCCGCACTTCAAGTTTTTCCAAAATTACAACTACTACGCCATTGTCTCCAATTGTAAACTATTACAGAACAAATAAAATCTTATTAGCGAGAGAAGCGCCAGACAATGAAAATAAGGATGACCAGAAATCGACAAAGTATGAAAGCCAACATAGTTCTAAGAGTAAAATGTACTCTCATACTAAAGATCTAAGTTACAGTACCATTGAGAAATATGTTCATCCAAAAACAAGAGCGTGGGATTTCTCTGATGATATTTACTATACAAACTCAACAAACCAATGGAGTGAGAATGAAAACTCTCAATTCCTGAAGGTGCAACAAGAGAAAAAGTTGAAAAGAAAGCAACAAAGATTTTCCTTGAATAATCCCATCAATCCAGGATTCAGTAAAATGCTAAGCATGTCGAGGGATTTATCCAAGGAGAGCTATGAGTCGAAGTTGAACGACATTTTAAATTTTGAAATAATTGAGAGTCCAGCTGTCGTTGCAAAAGCTGATACTACAATATTGAATTCAAATTCTAATAATCATGATCGTTTACAGCATAGTGGTTCTTTTTCTAAGTTTAAGTCCAAGTTCAGCAAGCGGTTTTCCTCATCAAATGATATTTCCAAATACAACTTTCCAAAAGATGATCTTGGAATAATCACCAACTCTGCTTATTAGTCAGAAAGGGAGCATTGGAAAGAGGTATTTTAACACCTATAGTATATCTTAATTTACTTCGTTCTGTTGCATTTTATTTTACTTCTAATTCTATTTTTACTTTTTTCTTATATTATCAGTTTAATTTTACATGCTATTTGATTTCCACTTATATATATTTAATTTTTTCTTTTTTCCATTTCGCTTTTAAAACTTAGTAGTTTTATTATTCACATTTTTTATTCTTTATACTTATATTATCTTTGCTTTATTTCAGATCATTTCTTTAAACTTTTCAGCAGCTGTCTGGTCTTAATATAGATGTTAGTCTTTCTGCTTATAACTTGTTGTTGCCTGTTATTCATATTCGAAACTCAGGCACTTGTTTATTTTTTTGGTTATCTCCAGATACGGTTAAAAGTTTATTTACAATAAAAGATTTTTGAGCTTGTTAAAGCATATTGTCTGTAAAAAACCCCCCCCCCCGTGTATACGGCGTGAAAATCCTGAATATAGTTATCTTTTTTCCAAGATATTCTTGACATGCGAAGAGAGGGCATGCCTTATTTACCGAACTGAGACAAATATCTACCTACTCTTTGTGCGCCCAGTCCATCCTTGCATGATATTATCCTGGAACGGGCTATTTTTGTTTTTAGTTGTCATGGGTGAAAACTTTCTGATTATGACATCTTGTATGATGTATACTTATGTATAATGCTGTATTATTATGTTTATGTATTTATTTATCACATGGAGCTTACAGCCAGAGTAATATAAATGTTACGCAGTATACCGTGTACTGTATTGTCAACCAATCAATTTCGGATATGCTTCTTCAAGTCAAAATGAACGTTTGAATGAAACAATACAAAGCAATCTTTTGTTACAATAGGTTGGTAGAAAGATACAGCTTAGTAGCTGTTCTAAGCAAAACATATACATTATTATAAGGAATACTGTATAAAAAAATCATCCTAGCTGTGATGAGACGATCAAATATAAATCTGATTTTCACAAGGCATCCACTGCTACCAAATACCTTTCGTTTCTACTCAGCCAGCAACTCCTTTTCAGTCGATAAAAATGGAACCCTACTAATGAGTACCATTAAAAAACATGAGAGAAGGATAGAGCCTAGAAAAAAGTTATTTGATGCTGATGGTAATGAAATTATGCCAGAAAGAAGACCCAAACGTAACACTACGATTTTCTTTGGCTATTTAGGTAGCAAGTATTTTGGTTCTAATTATAGTACCGATTTACCTACTGTGGAAAAAGAAATGTTCGATGCCATAGTTAAGGCTGAAGGAATATCTAAATTTAATGCTGGCGACTTAAACAAGAACAAATTTAAAAGAGCTGCCAAAACTGACAAAGG
This sequence comes from Saccharomycopsis schoenii, assembly GCA_010994365.1. NCBI lineage: Eukaryota > Fungi > Ascomycota > Saccharomycetes > Ascoideales > Saccharomycopsidaceae > Saccharomycopsis > Saccharomycopsis schoenii. The sequence continues at coordinate 370,032 of JNFU01000009.1, read as the reverse complement.
AGTGCATGCCGTCTTTAACACCCTATCATTGAAACTATTTACAGATGATGATAAGCTTATTGAAAAGATAAGACTGCATTTACCACCTGACATTAAAGTATGGGGGTCTCAAAGAGTTATTAACTCATTCAGCGCAAGAAGTTTCTGCTCATCGAGATTTTACGAATATTTATTTCCTACTTATCTTTTAATTCCTCCAAATCACCGGTCAAAAACAGGCAAGCTCCTAAGCTTAAAGCATTCCGACTATTGGGATTTCAGAGACAAAGTATTATCACAGAAATATACTTTACAGCAAGTGATAAACAATGAGAAAGTGATATATGATGCGTATGCAAACAAGACGCTAGACGATTTGACTCAATCACAAAAAGATTTTTTTCATGAAGACTTACATCTTAAACGATATTTCAGAATACCAACTGATAAATTGCAAAAGTTCAGGGAATATATGAATATTTATCAAGGAGGTCATAATTTTCATAATTTTACAAAGGGAATCGATGCAAAAGATGCTAGATGCTACAGAGTAATGAAAAGTATCAATGTGTCAGATCCATTTGTGATTAATGGTGTTGAATATTTGTCAATAAAACTTCATGGTGAGTCCTTCATAATGCATCAAATTAGAAAGATGTTAGGTTTTGCATCTTTATTAGTACGTTGCGACTTACCAAAGGATAAAATAGAGAAATCTCTTCATAGAGATAATCATGTACATATATCAAAAATGCCATCTGCGGGGCTATTCTTATACAAAACAGATTTTGCGAATTATAATAGAAAATTGGAAACTCTTCAGAAGACCAGCGCGGATTATCAACTGCTACGTTTACAGCCTATCGATGCAGATAACTATGAAAAGGAATTAATGAATTTCAAATTTGAACAGGTCTATCCTAAAATATTCGATAAAGAAAATGATGATGCCTTCTCCACTTTTAACGACTATGTGGATAATTCGATTTTTGAGGATGTATTTGAATCTGTCATGGCTTTATAGGCTGATTCATAACTTTATTAGTAGAATATTATTAAGTTCCATTTTTACAAAGGTTATGAAGCCTTTTTAAGAGCATATTTTGGTTGAAGAAATGGATATAAATTTGAATAAATTCAATCAAACATCGTTAAATACGTGAACAACTAAAATTGTAATATTTAAGACAATTAAATAACGTAAAGTGCGTATTTAATTTTATCCTTATGCAGATAGTATTTACAGCTGATAAGCGTTAAATATGCAAGTAAGATGTTTAATTTATATGTAGAAATATAGAAAAATGTCCACAATCAATGTGACTAGTTTTGAAGAAATGAAATTTATGTAATGAAAAATTTGGAAATTTTACTCAATTTAAACAATTTGAATTTGGGACTCAGAGGTGTATTTGGCTTGAGCAATACCAATTTCTTTATCTTCTAAATCGTAGTAGACATAAGCACTTCTTAAAAAGTTGTCACCCAAAATATAGTAATCAGCTGAGGATCCCATAACACCGATCATACATTGACCAAATAATCCATGACCATCCTTTTTGCCATTAACATGGAACAATAAGTCTTTGAATGGAACACTGATAACTTTATCACCAAAAGTGAATTCTAATGGTTCACCTTCACTATCACAGGAGGTGAAGTAAGCGTCAACAAATGGAACCTTGTGACCATTTTTCTTACCGAAAGCTGTAGCAATTTCAGATGGAGCATAGATCAAAGTAGTACCAGAGTCTAGTAAAGCTGGGTAAGAACCGGTACTGAAAGTGTTACCGTTAGAGTCGCCAAACTTATCTAATTCAACAAAGAAAGCAACAGGTTCATCAGTCTTAGCACCTGAATCATCAATGTTAACTAGTGGTAAGGTCTTTAAGTCACCTTCGTATTTGGCATGGTCAATACCACCAAATAAAATAGAACCAGCTGTAGCATCAACAGAGTTCAACCATAAAGAGTAAGCAACCTTGTCTATAACACCTGAATTTTTCAAGGCTTGTGGAAAGTTTGGATAAGTGGTGTTTTCAACTCCTAAGACATATGAAGCTTCGTTACCTGGTAAACCAACACCCATAATTGATTGCTTTGCTGTTTGGTTGAGACCGTAACCAAATCTGAAGTTTTCAACAATTGCACCACCGAGATTTACAGTATCACTAGCCCAATCACCGATTGCATAAGATCCATCACCATATCCGATCTTGAAGTTATTGTTCAATTCCTTGTAAGTACTGGATTGCGTATAATTGAATGTACCTGAGTTAGAAGTAGTGTTAGCGGCAGGTACCCACAAATCAGAAGAACCAGTATCAATGTCAACTTTCAATTTTTGACCTGGAGAACCAATTTCAATATCAGTCAAGTACAAGGCATACTCGTTTTCTAAAGTTATGTCAACAATCGAGCTGATAGCCTTGGTGTATCCGTGAACAGGAGCTTTAGTGTCAGAATTGTATCTCTCAACGTTAAAGTTAACTAAAACTGGGGCTTTGGAACTTGCTCTCTTTTCAATTGGAGCAGCAGATACCAAAGATGATGCGATGGTTAATAAGAGTGGTAAGGAGAATTGCATTGTAGAAGAGATTTGTTGTAATTGTTTTTAATTATAATTATTATGTAATCAAATAAAAGAATTATGTGAAGGCAAAAATTTTTTAGGGATATCGTACCCTTTATATACTTAAAAAACTCATTGTGAAAAGAAGGCATCAAATATTGAAGACTAGTTATTGCTGGATAACTAATTATAAAAAGACGAAGCAATGAATATTAAACGAAAAGGCACCAAACTAATTTTAGAAAAAAAATTTCTTAGAAAGTCAATATCCTTTGCAAGCTTTACCATTCAAGATTTTTGTGTGTGTACGGTGCTAAAAATATACATGGAACCCGCACATACAAAGAAAATGTTATTTCCAAAAATAAAAGATATGCATGTTGAAATTTTTTATAGACCTCGCAACTATGCAGATCATTTTGCCGTAAAATAAAAATGAAAATTACAAAGTAGGCATTTTCGCATTTTCGCTTATTTAACACCTGAAAAAAAAATATTATAACATTAATCAAAAGTTTTCAGATGCAGTTATATGTTTACAAATAAGTTAAACTGGCATCCCATTTTAGTTACGACGTTGAAAATTTAAAGTAATAGTAGTTGATAAATCGCTACAAGTATTGTAAGTTCATCAACTGTTCTTTATAAGGCATAGGTCAAAAATAAATTAATATATAATCAAGGAAAAAAATTACAAGTATAAGGCAGACTAATACAAATGGATAAAAAATTTCAAACATAAAGAAGAGACAGAAATAATGACAATAATATCTAGAAAATGTTATCTAATTCTCTTGAAATATCGTTAATATAAACAACCTCAAATTTATTCTTAATTGGATAGTTGCTGTTGAGATTCTTTTCCGTTGAATACTCAAAGTTTTCTTTCAATAACCATTTATCGCCATTCAAGATATTTAACGAATTGAGAATGATCAAATAAAGTTGCTTAATCTCTAAGCTTTGCTTTTCGAATAATGGTTTAAACTTGATATCATTAAGGAAATCAATAATTTCGGAATTTTTATTCTTGCACTTCTCAATAATGAAATATTGATATTTGCACACATATTGATAGAGCGCTTCGCAAGCACCCTTAATATTACCGTGAGTCAATCTCCAAGAATATAAAATTTTAAAAAATTGTAAAGCCTGGTTCATACATGAGCTGACATAGAGGAGAGTGCTTGTTTTTGAGAAATTGAAAGCTATAGAATCTGCAATTCTGAAGAGGATTTCATCTATCTTGAATATATCTGCAGGAGAAAATCTATAGTTATTTAGCTTCTTTAAATCTTCAGAGTTAATGATTTGCTCAATGAACCTTGTTAAAAGAGAATACCTTGGTTGTGCAATCATTGCCTTTTCAAATTTTGGGTTTTCTTGCAATTCAACTAACACATCAAATGCTTCGTCAAAATCTTTCAAGCTTAAAGAAATATCGTAATAAATAGAATAATAATGTTTCTTGAGATCGTATTTATTCAATGCAGATAACTTTTTATCAGATAGTTCTGTTTTGTTGAACTGTTCTATAGCTAATTTTATAAATTGCAAAGCACCCGAAAGATGTGACAATTCTTTATAAACTAAGCTCATCTTACTGTAGAACGCAGATAAAGAATCTTCTGTAGAGAATTCTGTAACTGCTGTTGAAAAATACAATTCAAAGTCGGTTGGCTTGTAAGCAACAATATTTTCCGCAGATTTTATGATCATGCCAACAGCCTTCTCATTGAAACCATTATTCAAATAGGATAAATCTTTAAACAATTGAAGGAGCGGTTCAGGCAGAGAAAATGGAGATTGATAATCAAAAGCTTTATTCAAAATCATTTCTGAATTATTAGTAATCGATAATTCGTTTAAAACGCCAAGGTGGAAAAAATCACTGCAAGTAAAATTTAAAAGCTTGTTTATTGAAAATTGTTGCCAATCCGATGGAAAATATTTCACTATAATTCTTAAAAATAAAGAATCATATAAAGAACAACCTTCTTTTCCATTGATAACTTCACCTTCAAGTTGAGTTGAAACTTTTACCAGACAAGACATTTTAAACAAATGAAATCTCTTATAGAGATTCAAACTTTCGGAGAGTATGAATTCGGAAGTTTTGTCATTAGGAGTCAAAATCAAAGTAACTAAGGAAAGATCATATACTAAGTCTTCAAGAATAATTGACACCTGTTTTAAAGATTCCATTAAATAAATTAAATCAAATGACATGTTTAACTTATAACTATCTAATAAATCCAACACTTTCTGATCATCCAAGACACCACTATCAATTATCAAAAGATCTTCAAAGCTCTCAATTTTGTAATATTCCAAAATGTAGCCAAAAATTTTGAATGCATCGGGTAAAGAATTTAATTCATCCATTAATTTCTGCAAAGCATTTTCAGGAATTTTACCTTCCAAAGACTCATTGAAAATTAATTCTAAGGAATTGAAAACATCATCTTTATTGTTTGTTTCAAATTGACATAAAAGCTTAGTTTTGAAATCTGATAGAACCACACTAGGAAGTGAATATTTAAAATCAGTCAATACCTTAATGAGTCTTAACATTGTAGCATCGTTCACAAGGCCACAGCTATCTTTGAATTTGTGTTCAAGAGTACCAGATGTAGATAATAAAGGTAAGCTTGAAACCAACTTAGATTTATTTAAATATAGAGATTCAATAGCCTCAGTTAAACGAAGCCTGGAGATACCACCGTGAGCTTTGCTGATAAGTATTTCACCAGAAACATTGTTATAATTTACACAAAGAGATTCATCTGCTAGTTTAGAAAATTCCATAAGAGCAGCTTCCAAAGTTTGCCAGTTTGATAACATTGTCGAATTGGAATTCAACGATAATTGGTTTATTATCTTTATTATTTTTTCATTTGTCAGTAATTCAGCTAAGAACATATCTTCTTTCATGTTTAATTTTTTTTCAAAAAGGGAACAACAAGCTTCAATGACTGACGGGGAAAATTTGTCATTTTGAAGAAGCTTGTCTGAGTAGAATTCTGATAAAGATTCTGGATTTGTACTCGGAGGGGAATTATCTGGATGATTCTCCATGAATAATTGTTTATTCAATCTTGATTTGACCCACTGGTGATCCCCATTAGTAAAAATAGTCAATAGCTGAAATTCCGTAGAACTGTTACTGTTCATTAGCACTAGCAAATTATATTTAATCTCATTATTCTTAGTATTATTGTACAATCGTTGATCTACATTCAAGAAATATTTGTTATAAAGTTGGAATTCTTGAACCAACCAAATAGAATTATCATCAGGAAGAATTGGAAGATATTCAAAATGTGGGGCTAAGTTAATAAGTTCAATCTTATCTGCATTAATGACATTCAAAGACCAAATCTTAAACTGACCCATGCCTACTGGTAGATAACAAACAAAGTCAATAGTATTATCACATATACTGTTAGGCTTTTCTTCATTGAAAAGACGTAAAAGACACATAGGTTCACCGCTATTATTGATCAAATTATCATTTAATTGAGAATCTAGTAAGAATTGCTCAACTTTAGTCTCGCTGATCATTGTACCTGTAAGAATATCCCAAATTACTAGTTTCTTATTCAAAGTTATAGTAATTAAGAATTTTTCATTGACAATGAAACAATCTATTATGGTTTTCAACGAGCATCCCTTAGGAATTTGATATTTCGAAACCACATCTGCATCATCAGAAACCATGCTTATGCTTCTATTTGCCAAAGGCAAGAATTTTCCCAATCTTCCAAAGGTGGAAGAAAAATATGATGAATCATTGAATAAAGACACGATAATATCATCGTTGAAATTAATTCTGGAACACTTGATTATACCGCCATCTTTCAATAAAATTAAAAACTCTTTAGAATTGATGGATTTCATGAAATTTGGAACTCTAATATTGAAGTCATATGGCTCGGAGACGTAGCACCAATTGTTAATCAATTGTAAAGTGGTATTCATCGGTAAGGAGAAATCGGTAAATAGATTAAATTTCAAGGTAATTAAGATGCCAGACTCTGAAACTAAATCAATTATCAATTGGTTCAGAATATCATCAATTGCAAAAGTATAGCACTTATTTTTCAATTTGTCAGCGAAATTTATTTTAATATTTGAATACTGACAAGACAGAGGGGCAGATAGAGGAGTGATTAAAAGCGTTGAGAAATCATTAGCTATGCACCATTTAATGACAGAGCCATTGGCTTTCAAATTAATAAATCCTGAATCTTTTACCAATCTTCTTTGAAAGATGGATGTGGGATCTGAAGATGCCGCAGCAGATGTTTGTGCAGATGTTCTTGAGTCTGCAGGGGTCGTAGAGGACTCGAAGATATTGTTCATCCCATTAGTGGCAAATTTTGTGGTCCTCGAGGCAATGGAAAGAGAAGGAACGTTCAATTCTATAGCCTCCAGCTTCTGGTACCCTGAACAGTTGGTCTCTATAAGAGCATTCACCAAGGAATTAGCATCATGCTGTTGTCTGCTTGTGCTTGCCATACTTAATGCAATTATACTCAGTTAAACTGCAGCTATTTCAAGTTAGATCAATTTAATATACTTGGACCAGGAAAATAATTCAACCAAGATTTGATACGATTTGTTGGGTAATGGCTTGTATGATCCAACTACCTTAAAGTTGGAATCCCTTTAATGTTTACACAAGACTTTTTCTTGTTGATTGGTGATGCAGATTCTTCCTTCCTCCTTCCTATGTACTTTTCTTTTCTCACGGTTTTTTTTGTTTATAACTGCTCAATTATTTTTAATGAAGGTCAGGACTAGCCAGTAACATTTGGTTATGTGCTCTGGAAGTTAGTTTTCTCACGGATTGTTTTAATGAATATTTCGTTGAAGCGTTACCCTGTTTAAAAACTTTATTTAATTAATACTTATTGTGATGGTTAGTTATTCAGGGTAACCTCTTTTTTTTTTCGTTGTTGGGAGTAACAGAGACTAATTATTCTGCTTTTGGTATGCAAAATTTTCAGCGGACAAGGTGAAAAACGCGACTGGAAGGAAAAAATGCTGAAGCTAGGCTAGGAAATCGATGAGGATGAAAAAAAAAATATTTTTTGTTCTCATATAAAAGGAAGTTGGGATCTCGGATCTTCTTCGAACCATCTCTGAATTAAATTTACTTTATTCGACGGCAAGGAAGATTCTGTTGGCCATATATGTATATATATATACGTGTGGGTGTGTACTTATCTACTTCTATATTCGATATATATTAGGTCTAATATGTGCGAATATTATTATTTCAAATGTATGTCCTCTTTAAATTTTATTTTGTTCCATTATAATTGATATGCAATTAAATGATGACCAACAATATTTTTACAAACTAGAGTTTCTGAGAAGTTTTTTTTATAAAGAGAGCTTTTGATTAGAAAAATTTGTCTGATTTGGTTTCTTGTTTATCTTTATTATCGTTATCGTTCTTAGTATTGGAACATCATTTGGATGTTTCACTAGTAGGCAGGATAATACGTGGCTGGCATGTTTGTTTGCGATGAATTTTTTTTTACTAACTTTTGATATTAAGCGTATGTTATTATCACAACTATTTAGCTGCCATCAGCCATTGTTACCAATTTTCTGGTATTTGGTTCCTTTTGCATTCATTAATCGTTTTGTTCTAGGTGATGAAGAAAAATTTACGTTGGAATTACCGACTGAATTTCAATTATGTCGACAAAATTTTTGGCACCTCTTCTGATTTTACATTGATTTTTGTCACAATTGGATCATTAATATGTTCTCTATTTTAATATGGCCTGTTGGTTGCTGCACGAATTAACTCCAACAAATTTACTAACTTTATCTTCAGATCAATTTCTTAATTAGACTCACATTTATAATTGATATTTAATCATCAATAGGTATGTTTTTTTATTATATTTAGCTTTGTTTTTGGAATGTCTATACATATAAAACTTAAGTGATGAAGAACAATTTACGTTGGAATTACCGACTGAATTTCAATTATGTCGACAAAATTTTTGGCACCTCTTCTGATTATTCCCAAACTATTCTTTAAATATTACAAAAACAAGATTCACTTTATATCTTTGTATTTACTCCGATTACTAACAATATTTCAAAGGTATGTCTCAAAATTGAATACATTCGAATTTAATTTTTTATTACTTGTGCTCTTAAAATGATGATTCATGCACTGGGCACTGATATTAAAATATACCATGAGTGACAATGCTTTTTGGTGGGCCTCAGAAACCCACTGTACCTGATACCTTTCAAGTAATAATAAACTAAGTTTCACTTTTAAAGCGAATATAGTTTTTCGGTTTGTTATTAACATTTTTTCAAGTTTTAAGTTCCATCCAGTTTTAGTTATATTAATGGTAGTTATCAGTAGATGTCAACCAATTCTGTTAATAAATAATATGGTATGTTATAATTTTTCATCGGTTTCATTGCCAACTCCTGGAATTTGTTTCAAATGATGATATTCTTTAGATGACGAGTCAGATTTCGGGATTCCCGATGATGATAACATCTTTTATAACCATTCATGCATTTCTGAGATTCAAATTTTACACTCTTATTCAGTATTTCTGGATAGGGTTTGATAAGGATATATTTTCGTTTTTGAACTGTTATAATATTAACCCTAAATTATAGAATAATGTATTACTACGAGCAACAACTACTTTGAAGTAAAAATACCTATTAGATCTTGTTTCGGGAATGCTTGTTTCATTTATAGTTATGTCATTCATTTTTAAATCTTCTACTTTTTTTATTTTCTCTGAAAGATGAAATAATTTTAAAAATTGACAAGCATATGTCTGATTCTTCTGAAGATAAATTTATGTCTGACACTAAAAAATAAAATAAAATTAAAGAATTAATAATGAATGATCGACTGAATAAAAATATTTGAAGCAAGTGTCCAAGTTGAAGGTATTTGCAAATCATCTTAGGTCTTATCATCTAAAGTTTGATTTGCTTGGTTGTTTTTTACTAACTTCCAATGCTTTTGTTTTGGACAGAAATTTGAAGTATCAAATTGGTATTTTTATCAGTTCTTATTTGTCAATTCTTTATTATTGCATGATATTGATCTTGGATTAAATTGGTTCATTTTACTGGTCTTTTGATAAGCTGATTTCTACAAACGTATATGATGATTTTCCAACTCACGACGGTCAACTGTGTTTGTCTTATTGTTTAAGACATGCGTTGATGATATTCGCCTTTGACAAGGCACGGACCCTGAAACATGTTTGTTTTTATGAATCAAGCTTATTTTGTAATCAGTTAAAATTTTATTTTTTTCAAGTAATATCAAATGTATGATTTGTGCTCAACTTTTCGTTTCCAATTTCTCTTCCTGAAAATCAATTATTCTAAGGATAGGATAATCAGTTTATATTTGATTTATTACTATCACGATGATAATAGTGCCGTTGATGAGAATAATGAAAAATGATGATTTAACGTTAATTGAAATATATTACTTTTTGGTGAAATAAAGAGATTAAAAAAATTCGATTTGCACGTCAGTCTGATTAATATTATTCTTATTTCTATTTTAATCAGTGAATTTTTTGATCCATTCAGAATTTATTTATTGATTAGTAAATTAATAATTTATTTTGACATTCTTCTTGTGCTGATTTATATATTTTGAATGCTATTTTTTGTCTAACCAGCAACTTAAGCATACACCCACTGGTAATTAAAACGTATCAGAGTACAGTTTAGATATAACATGAGTACAACTATCTTAATAGATAAGTTCCGTTTATCTAGTAATACGCACTAAGACCATATTTTTGGAGTAACAATATTTTTGGTTTTAGGCTGAAGCTGAAGAAAACCCTTTGATTCAAACATAAATGAATTCATTGTTTTTAAAATTCTTGGAAAGCACGTATTGTACCTTTATTTTGTTTCAGTAACTAAATGGAAATTACGAAACTGTAAATTCATCTAATAGATAGCCTCAAGAAATTTTTCATGTACCTTACAAAAAAGTTTTCCATTTAAATCAGTTTTCTAAAATTGAAGCAATTGGATATCGTGACTTTATCTAACAATATGCAAAAAATTAAAGTCTTAATTCTTGAATATGTCTTTGCCAGGCACTGGGTATGACAACTTAACAATCGTAAATAATTATCACGTGATATGCACTGGATGTGTATATTTTTTCTTTTTTGATGAGAGCATCTCATCTTGAGCTAAAAATTATGCATACCACAAAAAAATTTTTGTTTCATATTTTTTCACTTGACTTTGTGTATGCTCAAGCTCCTTTAAAGCAAAAATCTAGAAAAACTCTGCAATAAGTGCAAAAGAATTATATTGTTCTTATAGTTATAATCACCCCTTTTTTTATCTAAATATAAAATGTCAGAGAAAGTTAGATACTTCCTAGAAAAATCTGTTCCTGAATTAAAAGATCTCGAAAATAAGGGATTGTTCGAAAAGAATGAAATCACGATGATTATGAGAAGAAGAACGGATTTCGAACATCGTATTCAGGCAAGAGGATGTAAACCTAGAGATTATTTGAAGTATATTGAATTTGAATCAGATTTGGAGAAATTGAGATTGAAAAGGTTTAAGAGATTGAGCTCTGTAGGTGCTGTTGATCCAAAGAAATCTATCAGCGATTATGCTGGTAATAGAAGAATTTTCTTCATTTATCAAAGAGCTGTTGAAAGATACCCAAATGAATTCCAATTGTGGCAAAGTTATTTGAATTTTGCCAAAAAAAACGGCTCAGTTAAAGTAACGTATGACATTTATACGAAAGTCTTACAATACCATCCAACTAAGGTGATATTTTGGATTAGTGCAGCAAATTATGAGTTCGAAGAGAACTTTAATGTGAAAGCCGCAAGAGTTGTATTTCAGAAGGGTTTAAGATTCAATAAAGATTCACTTGAATTATGGTTAGCATACACAGAATTTGAGTTATTATACATTACCAAATTATTAGAAAGAAGACGTATCTTAGGATTATTGACAGAGAAACAACAAAAAGAAAACGAGCAAAGTAATGTCAAGAATTCTATATTCGATGACACTGATGATAGCGAATGGAAAATTCCAACTGAAATTGATGACGAAACAAAAGAACAATTGAAACAATTACCAGAAGCTGACATCAATATGTTGGGTAACCCGGAAACAAATCCTGCACTTCGAGGCGACGTGGCACTAACAATTTATGATATTGCTATTAAATCATTAATTAGTAGTAAATTGAGAAATGATTCTGAATCCAAATTTTCAATCAATAATAAATTCGACTTGCTGTTGAAATACTCATTAAAATTCATTGAGATTTTTGATAAATTCTCAAATTTGAATAGAAACAACTTGGTTAACCATATTATAACGTCTTTACTTTTCAACTGGAAAAATGAACCAAAAATACTATTGCTTGATATTACTTTGCCTATTAGATACGACAATGTAAAGTCAGAAAGCTTTGTAAACGATTTGAAATTATCGGTTAACAAACTCCAAGCTATTAAAGCAAAGTCTACCGATGAACAAAAAATTAAGGATTTATTAAAGTTATACGTTGATTATTTAAATGATAAGTTTGTTAATATTGCTGATTCAGAATCTCAACAGACTGTTAGTATCTTGAATAAGATTATTAAAAGAATCGGCAATTAACTAGCCTCATAGTAGACTGACTATATAGGATTCTTCATAAATATATCATTAACTGTTTCTAATAGAATAAAATTACAAGGTATTTAATCAATTCGTAACAATTTCATTCGTTGAATACATTATAGTAAATTAGTGAAATATCAAAATCCGGTGCTGCCATAGACGTATATCAGTGAGAGGGTATTTTTCATCATCTTTTTTTACTGAACGAATACCAAACTAAACATTTCATATATAATCGCGCACACAGAAATGTTCTCCTTAAAACCAATTTCAAGAAACAGACACAAAATAAAAGACGATTCTATCAAAAAAAATATAAAACAGTGCACTCACTTCCAATTTAAGAGGATCATTCCTCGGATTACCTGTGCTTCAGTATATATTAACTGAAATATTATCAAATCTATCTTAAATAATTATTATTTGTATATTTAGTACTTATGAGAGCTAATAGAACTCTGCAAGTACATAATATTCAACGCGAGCAGAGCAACAGTAATATATTTGAAAAGCAGGACTTCCATTTATTAGCATGTCTTCCAATTACAATAAATTGAAAAATAAAATAGTAAAATCCGAACTACATATTAGATTTTCGGATGCCTCAATCCCAGATATAGTAAAGGTTATTGATAATAAGGAGGAACTTTCATTGATTAATGTGAAATACTTGAGAAATTTGGTCAGAAATCATGATCCAAAGTTGCATGACTATACAAAGAACAGAAAATTGAGATTTATTTATAATGGTAAACCTATATCATTATTTGCTGATTTTAAAGAATCATTGGAAAACTTTGAAAAATTGATCATAAATGATGATGATGAGGACAATGATAGTTTTTATGAAGGCACAGGCAATACCAGCCAACTGCTATTATCAAATGAACCACCGTCAGCACAAGCTATTGTACATAAAATTTATATCCATTGCATTATAGGAGACATATTAACACCTGCAGAATTTGCAGCCGAAGACAAATATGATGATTTTCCAAGGAACACACAACAGAGACTGGAACCAGTGGGTTTTGACAGACTATTAAATATTGGATTCTCCGAGCAAGAAGTTGCAAATTTCAGAAGACAATTTATGACTGCTCAGCAAGGTAGATTGCGCAGAACGAATGCTAATGAGTTAGATGAAGAATACGATTCAAGTGATGATGAGGACAATGACAATGAAAATATGAATGAAAGAAATCAGAGACCGGTTCAAGAAATGGCAAATAATTTTTCAACAGAAGATACTATCAGACAGATGGAAGAAACATGGCTTGATCACTCCGCTGACAATCCTGAAACTGATCCTTCTAGAACCAGAGGGTTTCTCAGGTTTGGCTTAGCACAGGAAGGCCAAACAGATAACAGAAATATTTTCTTTGGAATGTTAATTGGTTCAATTTTTGGAGTTATTTCTTTGTTGTTATTGAAAACCGAATTCAAATTTCTTGATAAACAAACCCGCGTTGCGATTGTCGTTGGTGCAATCATTAACATCTCATTTGCTTTAGTTCTTCAGCTTACTTGAGATAGGTTGCAGATAACTGCAGTTTTTGTTGATTTCGTATATATGTATATTTTTTATAGGTTTATTAGGTTACATTATTTATATATTATTATTTTCATTATTTATTTTCTTCTAACCTTGTTTTGTAATTCTGTTGACAAATTTACAAAATATTTTTTAACACATTTATTTAAAGAATTATTATATAGATAATTTATAAGTCACCGTAGTCAGTGATACCATCTGAATTGATTATTTTAACCTGTAATCCCTTGTAATCAATTGGCATTCTTGTAGATAATTCTTTATCGCACAATTTCAATAGCTCGATTCCTTGTTCTTGGTTCAAGTCAGGTTTATAATGACGGTCTAATAATGATAATGCATAGAAACCAGCATAACCATGCGCAGCGTATGGCAATTCCACATGAGTACCTAAATAATCTATCCAATGTAAGGAAGTTTCTGCTTTAGCTTTACTAGTATCAACACCACCAAGTAATAAATTTACCTGATAAGGCTTTCTGGATCTTAACGAGTTGGCTAATTGTTTTCTTATAAACGAAGCTGCTGTCTTTGGAGCAATTTCATAATTGTGTCTGATATTATAAAGATTCATGTTGGCGGTAATATAATTTGCAAACTGTACTGTGTCACCAGACTCACCAGTTACGGCAATAATCGAGTGTTCTGATACTTTATGCGTTTTGTCATCGTCTGCTTTCAACACAGAAATACCTCTGGTTGAAGCCTTAGAAGATGCAATAAGAACCGAGTCATTTAATTTAATACCTAATATAATATCCATTGTGCTTGATCTTTTAATGGTGGATATCAATTGGTAAAAAGTCTAATATTAAGAACGCTAACCAACTATTATCATATATGTATTTATTTAATCTCATGGATTGGCTTGTGTTGTTGGTTTGATGTAGTGGCAAAAATCACCTACATTTTTTTTTCTTATTTCTCGCCCACACAGTTTTTCATTACTACTTTTAATTTCTTCCTCTGGGTTATGTTGCACTGTTCTTTGGACAGATCAAGGTTTTTATTAATGCGGCATTTCAACATGCAGATATCTCAGAATAGATTCATGCATTACTTATGAAGAATTTGACATATGGCCGAAAAACACGTTTCTATTTTTAGCAATTCAGTTTACCAAGAAATACATAAATGACCATATTTCCATTAAAAGTTGTCAAATCCAAAGTTGTATTATATTCACGACAAGAATCCTTTCTCTGCTCATATATTGAAGAAAACAATAGTTTCAAGTAAAATGAAAAAGTGCATATTCCTATTGATACTGGTCAGTTTAATGACAATCATATCGGGTGCTCCACTTAAGAAAAGAGCTTCGCAAAAACAACCCTTTATTTTAGACTTTAGTGTCGAGCGTGTCTCTGCGGAAACTGCCGGGTCCTCTAGGCTCAACAGACAATCCTCTGGAATCAACTTGGAATTGCAAAACGAATATTCTTTATACCTTGCTGAGTTGGATGTTGGTACCCCTGGTCAAAAAATAAAGGTTGATATAGATACAGGATCATCCGATTTTTGGGTTCCTGCTGTTGGTACAGTAAGTAATTGTGGAAACTTCAATGCAAATGCCTCATCTACCTTCAAAAAAGTTGCAGATAACTTTGATACGGCTTACAGTGATGGAACGATTGCCAGAGGAATTTGGGCTGAAGATTATGTAACAATGGGAAGCGTCCATATCCCGGACATTAGGTTTGGATATGCTACAAAACAAACCGCCAAACAAGCTGTTTTAGGTGTTGGTTTCATCCATAATGAAGAGCCTGCTCTAGCTTTCAGAAATAGTTACACTTACCCTAATTTCCCTGTTAAAATGCAAAGCAATAATATTCTTGATAGAAGCTGCTATTCCTTATACTTGAATAGTGCAGATGCTAAAGGTGGATCTATTTTATTCGGTGGTATTGACCATGCTAAGTATGAAGGCGATAAATTAACTAAATTGGATATTGTTACTATCAATAATTTCGGTTTGCCAACAAAGAATCCAGTTGGTTTTTTTGTTAATATGAATAGCTTGAAGTCATCAAATATAACATTTGCAAATCAAATTTACCCAGCTTTACTTGATTCAGGTACAACGTTAATATATGCGCCAAGAATAGTTGCTGAAAAAGTTGGTTCTGCATACGGTAAATACGACTCCAAGGTAGGTGGTTACGTGACCGCATGTGATGCTCAAGGCGATGATTTGGAATTCACTTTCGCTGACGCAGTTATTAAGGTACCGTTCAAAGATATTCTTTATAATTTAAATGGTAAAAGAGATGGCGAAAGTGAGCAGTGTTTAATTGGGGTTTTACCCTCCCTTATAAACACATATACATTAGGTGATTCTTTCTTGAGAAATGCTTATGTTTTTTATGATTTGGAAGCAATTGAAGTAGGAATTGCACAAGTCAAATATTCAAATGAATCTGACATCGAAATCAAGGACAAATTCAACCAATGAATGGTTCTCTAAGGTTTCCAATTGTATTATATTTTTCTTTTTGTTTTCGTTGGTTTATACTAATTTTATTCTATTATTATTTTTGCTTTAGTTTTTTTGCTCTGTTTTCTTTTATTATGCATTTGTACGGTTCTCCGGATACTTTAGGCCTATGTTCAATTCTTAGTACATCTTTTTTTTGCTTCATTAATAAATATGATTAATATGGCTACCTTAAAAGACCGAAGAGCTTATAGATAGAGAGAGGGAAAAAAAATAAGGATACTGCGCACAGAAAACAAAAAATTGAGGGCACTTCTCATGTTGGATCATAAGTTACCCTATTTGGCAAGCTGTTTACATTTTGTAAGTTTTCCGATATACCATTTTGGGAAATTAGTAAACAAAATATTTTCGAATTAGGATTTTTGAAAATAGTGAAAAAAAACAATAACAACCAATTTCAGGAAGTATCTGTTGTTCTAGTTAGCAGACTGAAATTTTCAGGCAATTCATATAAGTCATAATATCCAGTTATTTTTGTTTTTAACTTATCTTTTTTTCTCTTCTACCATTATTTTCTTTTAAATTTCTATCCATTTTTGTTATTTCACCAAATTCATTTTTAAATTTTTCTTTATTATACCCCTATTCCCCTGCAATACGTTATTTTAGATTATAACCACCTTTATATATCCAAGAATAATTTGTACAATTCCTTTACTGATTTTGAGTCATCGCATATACCAACAAATATCCTCACATCATAGATCCAAAAAAAAAAAAAAAATAAAAATACAAACTGCTAAAATGAATAATCTTAGTTTTTATGGAAATACTCCGGCTAAAACCCCTTTTATCCTTAGTGATGCAGCTAATAGTCAGTCTGCTTCTATAAAAGCTTCTGGAAACAAAAAAGCACCATTAGCTGAAATCACCAATAGTTTTTGCAAAAACCAACGTTTTCCGTTAAAAGAGAACTCAATTATCAATGCTAAGAAGGTTTCTGAAATCAAAAAATCGCCTGTCAAGAAATCATCTTCTAAAAAATTGACCAGCAAGATACAAAACCCAAATTTGATATTTTCTTCGTTAGAGACGACGGAGTTTAATTATTCTTACAAGCTTACATTTCCCGTTCATGCTTCTAGGCTTACAAAGCCAAATGAATCAATCTTATTCGAATCAATTCCAGATTATTTTTTCTGGAATGGAACTAAAGATACTATCAAAAATTTTGTCCTAGAAAGTTTAGATGATTCTGTTAAATTGATACACGAAGATTCTCCCGTCAATGGAACGTTCCATATAACACTATTAGGTGATAGCTTAGAACTTGTTCAATCTATGAAGATAAAGTTGTTACAGTATTTAACTTTAAACGATCCAGTTCATGTCCGCAAACTTTCTCTCAACAAATCCCTTTATGATACTGCCTCAAATAATGCATCTGAAGGTGAAAACTTAATCAGCCAATTGGAAAAAGTAACCGAATACCTTAACGTTTCCTTAATGATCTCCTGTTCGCCAAGTCTTTTTAATACATCACTAAATAAGCCAAATGCCAAAGACTACTATGTTTATTTAGTAGGTGCGGAAGAAAATGTATGCTGCAGTGAACTAAGATGCAGATTAATTATTGATGATCTCAAAGGATTATATATTGATTCTGTTAATATTGAATTAAGTTTGATAAATTTGATTGGGGGTTTTAATTTAAAAAATCTACAAGATATTATCAAGCAAACTGGTGTTTTCATTTATGTCCCTGAATTATTAAAATGCGCATCAAAATTTTCAAACAATTCTAAATTGTTTATCAGTGGTCCTCAACAATCACAGGTATTACTAGCTAAGTATCTTCTTAACAGCTTGAATAGAAAAGTATTGCAATCTATATATTTCAAAGATATCCGCATTCAAAAAGAAAAATTACAAATCATGATACACAGCATGCAAAGCAAATTAAATCAGGTCATGTATAATAATGGTTCATTTATTCAACTTCCAGATCTCAACTCAGATTCTGCGGTTATCAGAGTTCAGAGTAGTAGCAAATACTTGGTTAGTAAAACATTAAAAGATCTCAGTTCTTTAGCCAGCGATATTTATGAATTGAAAATTAGTGGAGATAATAGTAGTGGCTATCAAACCAGATTATTTGAAATTGCTGTGATGAACAATTGTTCCATATTTGCTCATAATGATGATTCTAATGTCATTTATGGACAAAAAGGCTCTATTAAAAGCTTTTTACTGATGATCAAACCTGAAGTCAATAGTACAGGATTTTCTTCAGATAGTATCAATGATCAATTAATGAAATTAACACAAAAGGTAAATCAACAAAATATCAATTATACCATCTCAATCGAGATTCCTAATGTTGAGAAAGATTTTATTTGTGGTAAAAAGAACGGAAAATTGATCAAGATAATGAACCAAACCAATATTCACTTCTCATTTCTGTCATTGAATGAATACAACTTTGTGGCTGAACTTAGCTCCAATAATTTTGATAATATTAATAGAGGTTTAGGCTTGTTTGAATTAGAACTACCATCCGAAGTTAATTTTTACATCCCTGAAATTTTCCACAGACAAATTATTGGAGTTGGTGGTAATTTAATTCAGATGATTATGAGAAAATATAATGTTTTTATTAAACTTAGTAACAACTTTGAAATGAAGCAACACTTCTTGGGTTTAGCAAGATATGAAAATGTGTTAATTAAATGTCCAAATAAAAATTCTTCCAACATTCCAAGAGCTAAAGCCGAATTAGAGCAATTAGTTAAGACTTGTAAAAAGGATCAAAATTATATCATTTTGAAAATTTCACAAGATCAATATAAACTATTCTTACATGGGATGAATACCACCCTTGTTAGTGATATAGAGAAATCTTGTAACTGTTTTATTGATTTCCAAAAATTTTCAAATAATATTGCGGGAGGAAGTGTTAGTAATACTAATACTGAATTCTATGGAAATGTCGAAATTAGGGGTATTGATTTGAAGAGCTGTATCGAAGGTTTTAAAACTCTTAGTAATCATTTTGCCAAAGAATGCAAAGTTACTATCACTTGTCCAAATTATTCAACATTAAAAATCAACGATCTTATAAGTAATTCTAATGAAGAATTCATAAGTAAGATTGTAGCTCCATCAAAGATTTTCTTAAATATGGATGTCAAAGTTATTAATAATTGTATTATTTTAACTTGCGAGAAAGAAGATATGTTCCAAGATGCTATCAAATCCTTAAAAGACTTCTTGAAAAATTGTGATAGTAAAATATTGAATATTGAACATGTTCAACTTACATATAAAATTATTGATCAACAATACTTAAAGGCACAAAATCTGATCATTACTACTCCAAATCTTCTGGGCGATAGTTTTAAATCTAATAATAGCAGTGCTGCTATTCCACAAACTATTACTAGAAATCATCTTTCCAAACCATTAGCGAGTACTCCTATTCAATCTAATAATATCAATACTAGCTTCACCCCACACAACAGAGTTTCTCCAAGTGAAATGACTTTTTCTCAAAAGCAAAGTCTTTATGGTCTACAGGTTTCACAAACTCCAGAATTCAGAGATTCAAAGCTTGCAATATGTCAAGACCATAGTAATTTGACTAACCTATCTAGATATAATGATTTTTCATCAGCTTCTTCTTCTGTATCAAAAAAGAAGCAGGTTAGAAATATTACTCCTGGAATGCAACTGTTTGTACCTCTTTCACCTCTTGAAAATGCAGTACCTCAATTTTCTACTGGTGATAGCTATAATAATTATCATTCAGGTTCAAAGAGTGAAGTAGAAATGCTCTTACCTGCATTAAATACGAACAAATTTAAATAATGAAAACACTTTTTTTTAATTGCAATTTTCTTCAATTGTTTTTTATGTATATGTACATAAAGCATATATATATATATTATTTGATTCTGATAACAATTAACTTGTTGATTTTCGGTTTGTTATTTTACTGTAAATTGTCTTGTATAACTGTTATCTAATGTTTCTTTGTAATAATTACGAAATTTAGTAATGCATTCATTAAATATAATACAAATCAGGATAAAATAGACACTTACGAAGGGAATTAAGAAACTGTTAAAAGGAGAAAACTCAAAGGATCTAAGATTAAAATAGAGAGAAGTTATTAAAAAAGAAATAGAAGAAACAAGAAATAATAAATAATAAGAAAAAATGGGGGAGACCATAATGATGCGTATCAATAGACACGCAAGATAAAAAGAAGAAAAAGATATAAACTGAAGTTGAATAAATGGAAACTTATAACAGGAAAATCATTTAAGTTTTGAATCATGCAATACTTCTTGTTGCACCCAAGAACTTTCATTTGCTTCAATATCAGGAGATGGCGGAGCAGTATTACCTTCTTCATCAACCTCTTCGACCTTTGGTTTATATCTGAATATGTGCTTTTCTTTGTTAATAGCATCCAAATAAATTGAGTCGTCCTTGTAATATTTCGACATACAATACAAAACGGCCAATCTGCAAAGCAAGGTAAGAAACCCAACAATTAAACTGAATCCAGGAGCAACAAAGAAGGCACCAAAAGCCGACCAGTCATCCCCATAAATACCGTTATAAATGATAAGTAATCTACCTCCTTCTTTAGCACTTCCGTAATAAATGGCACCAAAGACAAATACAGAGAAAAACCCACCAAAAGAACCAATCATGACTTCCCAGCCTGTAATAAACCAAAATTTAGAACTTAAACCGAGGAATAAGATTGGAATAATACATGCAGACATCAAATCTGCAATAAGATAAATTTGTAAGACATCATTTGCACACTTTAAACCAACCACAACCGCAGGAATAATACAAAGAATAACCAAACCACGAATGTAAATCAATGGTAACTTGTTTCTAAAAACATCATTAGAAACAGTGGAAACCATTGAAGATTGTAAAGAATCAAAGGTTGGAGTACTCAAAAATACAGTAAATATCAACATCAAACCATTGACCCACTTTGGACATTCCGCAATTAAGACGAAAAAAGCATTGGAAACATTCTCATCACCTTGTGGTAAAACACCATTCCAAACAGCCAAGATACCACAGAAACCAATCAAGAACGGAAACAAAAACAACAAAAAACAAGCCAAACTACAACCGATCAACAAATCACGGTCCGTCTTAGCAGCAAAAGTACGGATCCAGAAGCCAGACAAAAGCATGTCATTAGTAACAATAGCCACAAACAAGATGTATACCAATTTCCAACCAAGTTTACTACTTTCCAACATTGGAGCCTTATCAATACTTGTATCAATCTTGACATAAGCGCCAACGGCACAGGTACCAATGACCAATAACAAGGTGATAAAAGTAGCTTGAATGTTATCAGTAATAAAACTAACTTTGAAGCCACCAATAGAAGTATAAATGGTGGTGACAACAGCTTCAATGATAACGGCAGGKACACCCTTAATTGGAGCTAAAGTCTCGACAGCAAATGAAACAGCAGCGACTTCACCAACAATAAATAAAAACAAAGTTAAAACGGTAGCACCGGATAAAGCCAAAGCTGTGACATTGCCAAATCTTTGGAAACACCATTCAGTTAAAACAAACCCTTTTGGAGTTTGCTTACGAATGAGCGGACCCAATAAAGCAAAAGCAAACATAGGAATGCAACCACAAAAACAATAAACCAAAAGACCTTGCAAACCGGCAATATTTGCGATTTGACAGTAAGTAGTTAAAATACCAGTACCAGTGCCTATATGAAATTATAATAAAAAAATAAAACCTCTTGCAAGAGATTTTAGATTGTGTGCAAGATTAGTAACAAAGAACAAACGGGAGAGAATGAGATAGCATGCAACATGTAAAATATCAGATTATGAAACTGCAAAATAATCTCAGTAGTAAAGAACCAAAAAGGAAGAATTAATCATGCAGACAACAGTTAAACATACTTTTATAGAATGAATTCTTCAAAAGATATCAGCCTCTCGCAGGATGTACTCACTGATACTTTAGCGACTGAAGCAGTATCATACCTATATACAAGAACAGTAATCATATTCAAAATAAAATACATACACAGCAATATCTCAAACATGAAAAAAAAGATAATCTCAACAATATTACAAACAATATTCCTCTCGCAAGTATTAACTTGATCGAGTTATACGGTATAATCTCAGCCAGACAATTAAAAGAAGTAAATCAAGCCTAAGCTTCCTAATGAACTTTCAATTAATTGTACGTTCGGCACCCGTATATTATTTGTAATATCTTTTGTCAATCTAAAAAGGGAAAAAAACAATATTTGGAGGAGGGAGTGAACTATAATGATGATGAAAAATAACACATTATATTTTATTTTATGATAATTCTGTAAAAGGACTTGGAAATAATTATTTGTAATAGAGTCTCAATCGACAAGATATTCGTGCAATCAGGCACAAATATCTTCATATGAGAGAAATTTTAAAAAAAATACATACCTGTGGCTAAAAAGTTCAAAGCCAACGGAATAGCTTTTTGGGTACCGTTAGCGCTCAAGAAACTCGATTTCGAGTTTTTACCCCAGAAGGCAATAGCCACACCGGAGATCAACATAACCATATAGGATACATAAGTGATGGCATTACCTGCTGTTGCTGATAAAGGGGAAGTAGGAAGCAGAGAAGTTGGATCGGACATTTTCGATTATGTATATATATGCGCTAATAAATACTCAAAAATTAAAAGGAATTATTGTATATGAATCGGGAACGATTGTAAAAAACATATTGCATTTGATTATGGGAGGATGAATTAGGAGGAATTGATGATATATTTATAGTGAATAGAATATATGCATACTACCTACAAATGCAAAAAGAAAAAAAAAATGAGGAAGAGAGAGAAAAAAATTGCTCTGGATGAGTCAAGTAGCGGTAATTACTTAGGTGAATCAGGAAACAAATACAATGTAATTTAGGCATTATAGTGCAACTAGCTGCATGATCGATGCCGTGCATAGTGTGACAAACATACCCTCTAATTTATTTATAAATAATACATTCTTGAATGAATACATAAAGAGAGCAGCAGCACAGGACAACCGCCAGAACACTAAAATTTAGTGTGGCTCCAATGATCGTCGTACTGATGTACAAGCTAAATGTGACTGGAGTAGTTTATTAATATCGGAGGAGAATGAATGGACTTCATTAAGTCTTAAAAACTTTTCCAGTTACACTTTATTTCCTTTTTTTTTATTTTTTTTTTTTGTTCAAAAAAAAAAAATTAGTCACAACTCTGAGTAAAGCTTATGAGATTACAAAAAAGGACGGCTTTAA
Source organism: Saccharomycopsis schoenii (assembly GCA_010994365.1). Lineage (NCBI taxonomy): Eukaryota > Fungi > Ascomycota > Saccharomycetes > Ascoideales > Saccharomycopsidaceae > Saccharomycopsis > Saccharomycopsis schoenii. The sequence continues at coordinate 346,450 of JNFU01000009.1, read as the reverse complement.
AGTGGGCATTAGACAAATAATCGCAAGGGGATGATGCTCTTCTTGCGGAGTGCACACAGTAGACATACTTCAAAGTATTTTTCTAATATAGTTAATGTATCATTGCTTTTATAATTCATCAAACATCACCGCATTTCTGGATCGTCTCTAGGCTAAAATATAATTAGCTTCTTCAGCATTCCGTAGCAAGGAACATGTCAGACACTCTTTGTTTTTTCTGTCTCAGGAGAGCGTTCTACTGACGAGAAGTGTTATGTTATAAGGAGTATTCGATGAAACGGACAGAATAGAGGAGTAGTGACAGCATTTGGTTTATCACGTGAATATCACGTTTATAAAATTGAAATAATTTTCTGTATCGCTCATATGTATGGGATATTCCTTTTTGTTAGCAACCACATAATTTACTTTATTTTTGCTATTACCTGGTCTATTCTAGCCTCTGGAGCCATACTGTAAGACACCGGAATCACAACAACAATAGTCCTTGTATCGCAGTTAATTGATCAATATCAAGATATTACTTTAATAATGACAAATACTTCAAAACTGTTTCAATACAAATGCCAGAGCTGCAGTCAGCCCCTTATCATAACTGAATCAATCTTTAGATTATCTCTGGCACAACAGAAGTTGCTCCTAACTGACAAGGTTATAACTGCTTCCAAATCAACGCTGAACAATGTGAATCAATTTACTAATAATAGCATTGGACATGGTTCTTCGAATTTAGAAGATGCTAATAAAAGTAATGAAGATGTGTCCCTGAATTATTTGGATGAAGGAAGGTTACAAATCTATTTATCTGCAATACAGCAACTTGAAAAAGACTTAGCTGATCCTCAAACCAATGAGAATAGCAATGGTAGTACGACCAATAATCCGCAAGTGGTTATCAGAGACTTGCATTCAAATAAAAAAAACGACTCCAATATTAAACAAATGATACAATGTTCAAACAACTTCGCAGACTTAGAAAGTCAATTCCTTGAACAATTAGCATCTCTTGAATTAAACCTTGATGATCTAACTCCTGAGAAGCTCAATGGTATAATAAAAAATTTGGATGAGTTAGAAATTCAGAGGCGTGCAGCCGCTGCAACTGCAGCAAAAGTAAAGTCAGTAATAGGTTCTAATGACACGGACAGAATCAACAATGAGGAGATTGATAATGGTGATCCTGTAATTGGTTTAATAAAAGAATTAAATTCAACCTTTATCAATAACAGTGGAAGTATAAGTGATATTAGAGACTTCAATATGAATGATCCCAATACTAGTTTATCCAATAGAATGGAGACTTTAGCCAAAATTTTCAGAGTCTTATCCTTGAAATACAATATAGAATACCCTGTCTGTTTGGAATGTAGTGGAATGTTGATCAATCAACTACAACAACAATATGATGAGGCCACTAAGAAAAAGGTGGCATACTGGCAGTTTCTTAATAAATTAAATAAGCAGTCATCACCGAGTGATGAAAAATTAAAGTCAACTTTAAATGACTGGGAAATATTTAATAATCAGTATAAACAGTCTATAAATGATATTACAGAATTAGAAAATGAAGAGTCTAGATTACAGGAAGAAATTGATGATTTGCAAAAAGAAATTGAATTATTTTCAATTAAAGAAAATGACCTCTTACAAAAGAGGAATCTTTATGATTTGAAATTGAGTGGTCTCACAGATGCTAATGAGCATTCGATTAATACGCTTAATTATAATGTTAACATATATAACAAGCTAAAAACATCGAATGTATACGATGACGTTTTTAATATTAAATACGAAGGACAATTCGGTACTATAAATGATTTAAGATTGGGAAATTTAAAAGATGTCAAAGTGTCTTCTTTAGAAATAAATGCAGCTTTGGGTCAAGTGATATTATTACTTTCCATAATCATTAAAAAACTAAATTTAAGAATATCAAATTATAAATTGATTCCCATGGGTTCATATTCCAAAATTGAAAAATATGATATAACTGGCACTAGTGCCACCGCTAATAATAACAATAATAATAATAATTCCACAAATGAATCAAACAAAACAATTTTAGAATGCTTCTATAATGGATCAAGCTCTGCATTTGATAGATTATTCACAAGTAACTCGTTGGATCAATCAATGATTGCTTTATTAAATATCGTGAAGCAAATGGAAGAAGAAATAAAGGTAAAATATGATAGTTCATTTCAGGTTCCTCATAAAATTAGTTTGAATAATAATAAGGTAGGCGGATTAAATATTAAGTTAAATAGAAAAATAGCTGATGATGACTGGACTTTGGCATGTAAATATTTCATGGCAGATGTGAAATATTTGTTGGCATTTTTAAATTCAAGCAGTAAATGAGTTTTCCCTTTTTTTCTTGATATATATATATATATATATTATTTCAAGTATCTAATACGTAATATTTTTTTCTTTTGACCCTATATATTAAATTGGTTGTCTATTGTAGTATTTCTTTAAAGATTCCAATCTCTTGTTTCTTATATGTACTGATCTAAAATTCGATCCGTCAGTACTTCCAATGGCAGACATATTAATTATTCTAGATTTTGATGGAGTATTATAATTACTATTTGTTTCAATTTCATAATCCATGTAATTGGCTTCTTCCAGATTACTGAAATTAATTGATTTTGCTTTAGCAGCCGGTGTGGAGGATAGCATCAGATGCTTACCTCTAGTATTAGTATTATTGCGGATATAATTCTCTCTTTTCTTTTTGTCTATCAATGGTGAGGTATCTAAGTCATATGAGTTATTATAATAATCAAGCAATTGCTCTGTATTTTCTTTTTCGTTACCTTTTTGTTCAATTAGCTGTTTCTGTACATTTCGGTTAAATGATTTCACAGGAGAAATGTTCTTCCGATTGCTTAAAACAGATAAACTATCTTCATCTAAACTATCAAGAATATCTTGATATGATTTATTAAAGTTCTTTTCATTATATTTAAGAATCCAGAGCTGTAAGATTTGTTTAGTTGCGGCCTTCTCCCATTTATTTTTAAAAAGTTTCAAAGATTCATTCATTTGTTTAACTTTCATCAATTTCATATCCCATACAGTCCAAATCAGTTCCACAACTTTGAAATCTTTCTCCTGCTTGAAATTCTCTTCCGCTATCCGAATATCAAAATAATAATTAGACTTACTAATCAAAGCATACAAATATTTCTTGAAAATATAGGCTTCATAGTGCAATCCAGCAGTAGCCATAAAATTTTGAACAGATGCATGTCTATACACGTATTTCTGGAAAAACTTTTTCTTGATATATTCGTCACATCGTGTTTCATCTTCAATATCAGAATTATATTTGTCGATCCAGCGTAAAAAAATGTTAACTTTTAACCTATTATCTCTTTTTCCCATAAGATGATTATAACCCTCAGTCAAACGAATCTCTCTGTGTTTATTTGAACAATTGACAATAATATTAAATGATATTTTCTTTAAATTCAAGTCTATTAAATTTTTCATTTTCTTTTCTAATGTTCTTTGTTTGAAAATCTTAGATTTTAACCCCTTTATAAAATTATTCTTAAGCTTGGAATTTCTAAAATATATATCTGCATCAGTGAGAAGATCTTTCCAATGAGCCGTGATTATATTCCAATCTTTGAAAGCCTTTCTTTTTAGTTTATTGTCATAAAAAATTACAGCATTTAGGTAATCATTTAATGACTCGGAGTATGAAATTTTCCAAGCTTCAAAAGCTTTGTTGACTAATTTTCTATTAAAATGATTCGAATACTCATTAAGAAAAATATTTCGTATCCATACTCTTATGAACTTTTTTGCTAATTTGTAATCACAAAACCTGTCAACCATTTTACAATAAGAATTTCTTTTTAATTGAAGAAAATTATCACTCAACAACTTATTTATTCTGAAATTGGATGCTTTTAAATTAATTTCCGTTATATTTTTCCAACTATTGAAATATTTTGTTAATTCTTTCATATTTTTTTCATGAATAAACTTATCAGCTTCATATAAATAGTTAAATCCTTTCATCCATTTTTCTTTAAACAAGAACTTTTTCATTATCTCTTCTTGTTCTTCTTTAAATAAATAAAGTCTACTTTTAAGTAATGATGATTTTTTCCAGTTATCAAAATATCTTCTTTTTACCCTACTATTGATTACTGCAATATTCCCCAAATATTCTTCCTGATTTAATATAACTTGATTACGCCAATCTATAAATATCGATCCACATTTCACACCAGATTCAAATTTTTTAGATAGGGCTTCATATTTTCCGTAAAGTTCTAATTTCTCTTTCCATTTCAAAATGCAATCTTTCACAAGCGACCTTTTTTTCTTGTATTCAAATAATCGCTTTTTGGCCATATAAATGTACTTCTTTTTCCATGAATGAAATGTGGTTGTTATTAATCTGTTATTGTTCATAAGAGCCGATTCCGCTTCAAGTTTAATTATTTTTTCATGTTTTTTCACAAATTTTGTAAAATATTTTAACTTATATTGTACTTCTACTCGATTTTTGTTCTCATATATCATCTGTAATTTACTTTTCCACTTTTCAAACATTGCGGTTTTTAAATTATGAGTATGGTGATTAGCAGCCATTACGTGTCGTCTCTGATGCCTTATGTATTTCTCATGAAATTTGTTCACTAATATTTTTTTGCAAATATATTTATTCCATGTCATATATAAAAAACGTTCACGTCTCATAAGTTCTGCTTTTTTATACCAGGTAACAAATGATCTCTTTACTAACTTTCGTCTTTGCCAGTATAAAAATATTGAGTATCTTATAGCTCTCGAAATAAATAGATTGAAATTTTCATCATTGAGCAGAGAAATAGAAAATTTATCATCAAATACCCAACTATTCTCTAGATGACGTTCATCAAAATTATTCTCATGAACCAACTCGTTTCGTATTGTACTGTCAAATTCACCCTTATTTCTTAATAATGAATCTTCTATTTCATTCTTTTCCATTAAATCATCCTTATTATAAAAATTATTCACCTTTATATTCTTCAAGCTGAAAATCCTTGCTATTAATCTTACTTTTACATCTATCACATTCAGTTTATTTTTGGAATTAAGAACGACGTCTAAATATTTGATGACATACGAAATTAGAAAATCTTGTACTGGATCATAACCGCTCTTCATTAAAACAACACAATAGTTATAAAAAACAAATGGAAATTCTCTGTATTTTGTAAATTTATAAAACTGCATAACTTTGTCAATAATTTTTGACACATCTTTAAAATACATATAATCTTCCTTTTTGGGCACAAAAATCTTATGAATAGTTGGCTGATCCTTCATATTAATTTCATTTATAAAAGTAAATTTACAATGGAAATCCTTCTTTTGAAATTTTAAAAAGAAATTATCACGTATATATTGCGAGGGTACCGGTTCGTTTGTTCTTGAGTCAATATATTGGATACCTTCCTGTCTTGCAGTATGTGACCTAAATATTGAATCAACTTTATTTCCCTGTTGCTCTCCATTATAAAAGTCTCCGTAGAGAGACAGAGCCTCAACAGTCTTGCTATTCATGTTGATTTGTTTATTGAATAATTCATTATTATGATATTTTGCTTTGGCTAATGAGATCAACCTGGTTGTATTGAATTTTGTATAGTTGTCATATTCATCCTCCGTGGGTATTGATATACTATTAAGTAAATAATCAGTATTGAAATCTCTATCGTTATATTGATCAGTACTCATTATCATCTTTAAATATACTTTTACTCATGATATTAACAGTTATAATAAAGATAATCTTTTACTCTTTATCATCATCAATTTGATAGAGATCCATCCGTTTTTATCCTTTAAAATCATAACATGCATCAAAAATAAAATAGAATACGTTATGTGCGCGCTTAGATTTCAGTTTTGCACTAATAGTTAGAGTAAGCCACAATTAATTATCACTTTTTTTATTTTCATTCTATATAATATAGTTGTGATTCTATTAATCAATTTACACCTTTTGCACCATTTTAGATAAGGTACTTAAAGCAGATTCTATTTGATTAATTATTATCGATGCTTGGCCAGCATCACTTTTTTCAAGAAACTTGGATCGAAGTTCTGTTAAATCTAATGACATATTTTCTAGATCACTTTCGGCAAACGTACTAAATAAAACGTCTTTACCATCATTCAGTTCTAATAGCAGTCCGATTATCAAGCATATGTAACTCCTAGAAGTCAAAATTGTTTGGCTTCTCTCGGGTTTGCTGATGAGCGTAAAGACTCTTTTTAATATAACTAAATTTGCTTTATTAAGAAACATCGGTTTATGAGAAGCATGAGTACTTATCTGGAATAAAAATGCAAGTATTAATATTTGTAGCCTTGCCAATTTTAACTTAATTGCTTCTATCTTTGATTCAATCATGGAAGATAAAAAGGTCAAAATGCTAAAAAGCCGTTCTACCGATATTACACCTTTGTTTCTAATAAAAATGTACTCTTCAAATCTTTGTACATTGTCCTTTGATGAAATTAAAATTAGCAGTTGGAGAAAGTTAACATATGAATCTATTAAAAGATCTATCTGCTTAACTTTGGAAATCTTTTCAATAGCTATGAAAAGTCTTTCACATAAAATATCATTAAATGTTAATGCGAAACTGTATATTTTTGATATCTCAGGCTTCGCCCTATTAAAAACAACACTTATCTTTGATATTTGATCAGTTGTCTCAACTATGCACAAATCTAAAAATGCTTCAGAAGTCATGAAAATAAGATCTATATCGATTATCGTAAGATCTGCTTGGTCGCGTGGAAGTGAGAGTATTATATTTTTACAGCTTTCTAATAACCCTTTAACTACTTCTTCATCATATATCAAAATTAAAAAGTCATTGAAATCTCCTGGTGGTAGTATCAAGTCCCTATTTGTTAATCTTTCAAATCCGGTGGTTATGTTGAAAATAAAAAATAAGGAATTAAATTTATCCAAGAACTGTACCATATCCAGATCAGCATAATCTAATTGCAGAAATATATCTTCTAGAAGCTCTTTGAGTAACATTTTTGAAATTCGTGAAAGCTTGAACTTTTGGTTTTCCATAGTCCTAATGATGCCATCTTCATTATTAGATAGTCCACCAATAATCAAAGTTTTCATAAGTCCAAATTTCCTCCCAAATAACCATTTTATAATGTTGAATTTCTGCATTGAAAGAAGAAAATAAGCAATTGCTAGAAGACAAAAGATAATCAAAGGATCATTCAATTCAATTAGCTTCTTAATCTCGAAGTCAATAATAGGATTGAATGATGTATATAATTCTAATAGCGCCATGTTTCCATTAGCATTTCCTTTTACTATTTTGAAACATAAATCAATACTTACTGATCTCATTGAGTTCACAGATTCAGCATTTGAAATATCTTTAAATAAATAATCAAAAGTATGAACTTTTTTAATATCTGATGTCAATTTCAAAGATGTCAAATTATTGTTGCCCAGATATTCAGAGTATTTTTTCGTCTCAAAATCTTCGGCTGAATCTGTTATCTCATTGTGGTTTTTGGCGACATCAATTTCCTCCAACAAGTAACTTCTGCAGCTATCATAGGTTTTCTTTATTAAATTCTTAGCTTTTAGATCTTTTTTTGTTTTCTTAGGCTTATGAAAACTTGAAGAAGACACGGAAAAAATATCCTTGTCTTGAATGTTCATATCATTGGAAAACCCTTGTGATATTTGTTCACAAATGAAATTAGGCTCCCTAAACTCAGCTTCATCGCAAACAGTCAAATCTGAATCAAGAATTTCATCAGAATTAAAATTATTTTCGTTCTCCTTATATGACGGTTTCCTTTTGCTCTTATCATCTAAATCATTAGTATTCTGGTCCGGACCCATGAATAAATCATCTGAATTCTCATTTATCTCCTCATTTAAAGATATATGAACAGAATTCTTCAATATTTGATTTGTTTTTCTTGGATATCCGTTTGAAAGATTTGAAAACAACGACCAAGCTTCCTTTTCAGAATCACTGACAAACGAGTTAAATTTGTTTGTTTTATGAGCATCTTCTTCTTCATTATCAGACTTTTTAGATGCTGTATTGCTGAATACTATAGGTTCATCTGAGAAAGAAGTCGGGAGACTTTTTTTCTTGCTTGGGTTTTTGATGGATTTTTCAACTTCTTGCAATTTGTATGTATCCTTAAAATTTTTCGGCTTAGGTTCAAAATATGATTGATCTAGTGTTCCTTTTTTTACATGACTAGAGATTCGTGGGATAATTATTCCAAAATTAGAAGGCTCAATATCTCTGCTTTTTGAAGGGTCAATTTTCTGATCAGAACTTCTCTCATTATCTAATTCACACGATAAGTCTTCATTCCCTTGTTTAATATCCGTATGCATGGTTTCTTCGATAAGCAACGTATTTATTTGACCCATTTTTGTATTACTGTTTATACATAGCTTCCTTTTTTTTAACTCATATTTTCCAGTTAGCGAAGAATTACTTCGTGGTGATGGTTCTTCTTTTTCTTGGTCCCAAATATTGCAAAAGTCATCATTCAGAAATAAAAATGTATTCGAATGGGTTATAAACCTTCGTTTCTTGGATCCGTAAGTGTTATTTTTTTTTTGATTCATGTTCAATAAATCAGATATTTTCATACCATTTAATAGATATTAATTTTTTGGTAGCTTGAAATACAAAGCTGATTTATGACTTCAAGTTTGGCGTTTCTCAGTTGATATTTATATTTCCCAATTTGGATGAAGTGCTCTTTTTTTTTTCTTTCGCGTATTGCTGTAAGCAGGCGTGTTGTTTACTTGGTTTCTAATTCGATTGTCATTCTAGTATGTTTGTTCCCATTTTTGATTCCCAATTCATGCCATTAAATAAACATATTTATAACATTATTCTGATTCTATCTATTTATTGCCTCTAAATAGATTAAAATATCAATCAATCGATTATTATGAATTTTTCTGATAATATTAATCTTTTAAAGTGCAGGAGGTCTAAGACTACCCCAAGTACTACACCTGAGACGATCTATTCAAATGGAAAGCATGCGAACTCGTTAGATAATTTTCAATTATTGATATATAATACTGATAATAATAGTTCAGCAAATGATGGCAAGTGCTCTCAAAATAATGATTTAAATTTAAAAGAAGGTCCTAGGGCCATTTTAAATGGCAATATTGAATCTAATCAAGATGTAATACTATTGGAAGAGCACTATTTTGATAGCAAGCTTATAGATAATCAAGTAGACATAAATTCGGCTATCTATGATGATGGCGAACCCAATGTAGGTAATTTTGATAAAGGTGAGCCAAATATGTACAACTATGATGAAGATGGATCAAATCTACTCAATTACGATGGAGAGGAGCCAAATATTTACCCTTATGACGCAGAAGAGCCTAGCATATATGAAAATACTACACCAGATCTAGTTATCCCTTCTAGCTATGATGAAGAAACAACTTTGGCGTTAGAATCGCATAGCGATAACCAGGTTATTGACTTGAGTCAATCACAAGTGGGAATCAGTAGAAGTAATAACAATGAAGGTATTAATGATCCTAATAAACAGAATAAAAATGATGATTCAGTGATTTCGACAAATAATTGTGGTGAACATGTTAGAAATTTTGACACTGATTGCTCCTCAAGTAGTGACTCTCCAATAATACAAAAGTCTGGTGAACAGCAGCATTTGGAAAATATGATTCGCTTGCAAGCGTATAATAATATTACACAAGAAAACATAAGTGAGGTGCATTGTAGAAGTAGGCTCAATACCGAAGAACTACCTGAATCCAGTTTAATCGAGCATCATACATACGATACAACTATGAACACTGAAATTACAGAAGATCTAATAGATGTTGATGATGATTCTACAGGAGAAGCGACATATCCAAATTCTCTGATCTCGTCAAAAAAATTTATAATTCCTATAAATGATGAAGCGATAATTACTATAAATGACAAAAGTACTAGTTCAGAATCGAAAATTGCTGAAACTAATAAGGTGCAAAACGCATTCGAAAGCTTACTAGAAACTAACAGCAGTAAATCCAAACCTATTAAAAAACATATTCTTGCTCCTTCTTCATTTGAATCTAAACACAAAAAAGAAACTACCGTCACCAATTCTTCTAATAGCATATCTTCTTCTAAAACTGAATCGTCTCCTAACATTAATTTGTCAAGAAATAAGCACTTGAATAAACGTGCGAAGAAAAACATATCACTTGCTGATCTTTGTGCCAAGTCTTCTCCCGGCCGTAGTAGATATAGAGTAGGTTTATCCAAGAAAGAATCTGTTGACCATCTACACTCATATTTGCCTAAGTAAATAAATGCCAAAAGGTATTTTGACAGCTTTTCCTTTATTAATATTATTATTGTTGCTATTATATGTTCCACTTTCCTTTATTTTATTAATTGTCATTTGCATTTCATTACTCATTCATATCATATCTATAGATTCTTGTGTACATAATTTACACATATTTGCATTAAATTCAACAATTTTTACAAAATATATTTTTGAATAAGTTTAACTGCTGAAAAATAAATTTAATATAACGTATTCCTCAGCAAGTTGCAAGTAAAGCTATCTTTATTTATTCTAGTTTATTAGTTGAGATGTTCACATACATTCTGAAGTATTCTTTACGAGAAAACTATTTGATTTATCTATTAATACTTTTACTTTAAATGAAAAACTATCCAGAATTTAATTGTACCCAAATTATCTAGACTATGCAAGACATATTCTTCATTTGTACCTTTTGATCACCTTTGTATATTCATTCAATTCATCAATATATTACATTTACTATTTCTTTATTTTTTGGTGATTTCTCCTAGGCATCAGAACCAAAAGTTATCTGAATTCGCTGCTTCAAACATCAGGTGGAAAAAGCAGGTGTCAAGCTAAAACTAGTCTTTAGATGTCGACTACATCGCAGGATACTTAAGCTTAATTCAATGACATTTATTAACCTCTATCTGCTCTGCTGAAAGCATTGTTGAGTATACAGTTTAGATGGCGTAAGTAAATGTTTTGAGAATCATGCCTACTATATTTACTCGGTAGCTTTCAAAATATAAAGTTTTGAATTATTCATTAGGTCGTTTACAAAATTTATTGATAGCAATCTATAAAACCAACAATCGTAAGAATTCTCTGTGATTCACTATTTACAAAGCTCTTGAATAATTTTATCTTCGGTCCCAACTGTCTTGAGTTTATCTAAAGACTTCACTTCTAATTGTAATAGAGTTTTGACTACTTTCTCTTTTGGGAAGCCCATATTAACAAACAATGTAATGATAGCTTCATCAATTCCTGCATTTACATCAGCCGCGCCTAAAGAATCCCGTGCATATTTTTTTGTCCATTCAGCAGCAGTTTTATCAAATTCAGATTTATCATCCTTATAAACTTTAGCAACAACAGCATCTTGTGGATTATCAGGTTCAGGGGACTGAAGTAGTGCTTGTAAAGAGATAATACAAGATTTTAAAGTCAATACTGGAGACCATTTATCTTTAAGTATATCTAAGCAGATAGCACCTGTTTGAGAACTGATATTAGGATGAAACACTTTAGTTAAAAATTTCATCTTTGGAGGTTTGAATGGGTATTCATGTGGAACTTCAATATTAACTTTAAATACACCACCTTCATAAGGTGTATCTGGAGGTCCGTTGAAAGAACCAATAAGTTTCAACATGTCACTTTCATTTACAGGAGTAATTGTTACACCAGACTTTACATCCAGCTTCACATCTTCCAATTCTTTCATAATTCTTTTCATACAAGACATTTTTGATCGATAAACTGTTCAGGTTTGAATGTATCTATTAGATGCAGTTCTATATCTTTAGAATTTTTTGTTTGTTACAAGTCTCCGTCGTTTTTGCCATCCCCATAACAATTCTTAGTCAACTTATCCATTTATTTTCAACTTTTATTTTCTTTTATTTTTTTCTTTCCCTGTATGTACTTCCCAGATATTGGTGTTTCTTTGCGCACAACACATTTCCGAATTATAGTATTTTAAACTCTTCAAATCATTAGATCTACATTCATATATTTTTCAAAAATTGATTATATTGACTACATTGTCGCAACCTTTATATAATAAGATTATTCACCAGAATCTATTACTGGATTATCTATTAAGATACATTGGTGAATTTTGATTCATGTTGATATTAACAGCGTGCTGCAAAGGTGTGCTTAAACCAGGGTGAATGGCAACCGGAGTTCCATTGGCAGCTGACATGTTTACGTGTTCAGGAACTTTATCAATACCCCAAACTAGGTTTTTAAATCCCGTTAATTTATTCATGTCTTTTGATGGGCCTCTTAATGCAAGCAATCTTTTTAATTCAAAAAAGCAGATACTAGTCAACAAAGATTGGTTACCTGATTGTAAATGACTGGATTGTTGTTTTGGAATTCCCAAATTGTCCGCCAAATTATCCAAATTGAATCTTTTGAAAGGAGGATCGTTCGCATTACTATTATTGCTGTTATTATTGTTGTTACTATTATTATTATTGCTGTTATTTAATCCAGGGGCACCACCTATGCTTCCATTATTACCTAATGTATATGCATTCACAGCGTTTGAGTTATTAGCATTATTAAAATTATTGTCATTATTATCCAAACCATCATTGTAACTATTTGTATACGTGTTTAAATTTGGAAAAAGATTTGTCTGCCTTAATGCAATGTACTTGATATCATAAAAATTGATAAAAAATTCATTACACAATGAAAGGAAGTCATCACCTTCAAGAGGCATTAACTTATTAATTAATAAACTACTCAAGAAACCGAAATCATATCCACAGTTAAAACTGATCCATGTAATATCGGTTAATGGGTTTAAGATCAATCCTGAATCAATCATAAGTTCTGCAAATTCATAATATTCAATACCCGATTTTTCAAATTTTTCAAAATTAATACCTGTTAATCTTAAATTCTTAATGACTTCACTGCTAAACATTTCTTCATTTAAATCGAACTTGAAATTGAACTGCCAAGTTGATGGAAGTGTCGCATTAAAATCTGTGGGCTTTTTGCCATTGGAATCACACAAAGTAATTGATAATTGAATCATGTCAGAAATATCCGAGTTCACTCTCATAGTTTGGTAATGATAATCGCTGACACTTAAAAACTTTCCAATTGGTCGAGCGATGATTCCAGGGATTTCAGTCAGCAAGGAAATAAATTTAAATCTACTGATTAATGCACGAATAGTGCCAAATTCATCATATAAATTTTCACTCCACACTTGTCTAATTATTAGTTCAGGATCATTAGAGTTCGCGCCTATCATCACGCTATTATTGGTGGCTTGTAGTGTCGTTGGATCATAGTTCAATTGATGTTCCTTTTGTTGTTCTTTTTGTTCTTGCTGTTGTTGCTGAATAAGGGTATTAATATTGATTCCCATATTACCATTGTTGTTGCTTCCGGCTGCTGCTTGTATAGGATACGATGCTTGATAATTATCTGGTTGCATCTCAGAATAAATATTTGTTGGTTGAGCTTGCGGTTGCGGTTCTTGAACCAACATGTGGTTTAATCCGTTATTCAAGACATTCAACATCAGAGATGCATTAGATGGGTTTTCCTGTTGATTGCTGTTGTTGTTGTTGTTGTTGTTGTTGTTGTTGTTGTTGTTGTTGTTGTTGTTGTTGTTGTTGTTGTTGTTGTTGTTGTTGTTGTTGTTGTTGTTGNTTGTTGTTGTTGTTGTTGTTGTTGTTGTTGTTGTTGTTGTTGTTGTTGTTGTTGTTGTTGTTGTTGTTGTTGTTGTTGTTGTTGTTGTTGTTGTTATTGTTATTGGCACCAAGAATGTTTGCCGGTATACCTCCCTGTTGCGGTTGTTGGACGTAATATTGCTAGGTACAAAAAAAAAGAAAATGAGTTAGTCAGCTGAATGATTATTTGAAAACATTATAATATTGCCAGCAGTAGCTAACAAAATAAAATTCAAGAATAACAAAAAACTTACCATTGTATTCTAGCCAAATAAAATAGATGGTATATCAAGACAAAAATTTCATGTAATCAAGAATAAATTAATAGCAAAACCACGTTATCTATCGTATTGATTATCGTGCTACAGCTTTCTAAACCAGCTTCACTTGTAAGTAAGCTCACTAGCTCACTTGCATTTTTTTTTTAATTTGTTGTTCTTGTTGTTGATTTTCTATGAGATTTGTGAATTCAAATTTTCTATATTAAAATGGACCGGTGCACATAATACATCGTAATAATTAGACGCACTATTAGAGCTCTAAATGGTTTTGAACTCTGTGTGTGATCTTATGCTTAATTTTCCTATTAATTCTTTTTCTTAACTCCGGCTTTTTAATATTATTATATCACGCAATTAATTACTTTTTTCTTTTCTTTTGAGTCATAATAAAGAATCATAAGATAAATTTTACTTGAATAAGAATTTTCACCTTAACAGATATTTTAAAAGGTGATCCGAAAGAACTGAAAACATAGACTTTGGAGATTTCTATACCTAGAGAATGAACATAGAAAGACTATAAAGAAATAAATTAGAGAGACAATAAAGATACCAAGATGGTCTTTACCAGTAAGAGAGAAAAAGTTGTCGTTGTTGGTGGTGGTATTGTCGGTCTTGCAACTGCAACAGAGCTTGCAGATCTCAATAAGTTTGATATTATTTTGATCTCAGAAAAATTACCTTCTGATTACGATGAGCTTCAATTGGGACAAAATGGATATCTTTATGACTATACCTCATTATGGGCAGGTGCTCATTATAGACCTTTCCCATATAAGTCAGAAACTGATGGGAAATTGGAACAGGTATTGAATAGAACCACCTTCAAAAAATTATTGAAGTTTAAGGATAACTGCGACTACGTCAAATTTATGAAAGGTTATGATTTTGTTGAAGCCCCTTCCCCTGAATACAAGAATTTCTTGAATGGGTATAATGCTTCGAATTTGTATGATTTCAAGCCAGTTGATAGTAGGTATGGCTTCTTTGGAGCTGAGTATACCACATGGTGTATCAATTCTCCTAAATTTATGAAGTTCTTATTTGAAAAATTGCAAGCTAATCCAAAGGTTAAAATTATTCATAAAAGAGTTGCAAATCTAAAACAGATATTTGATGATTGTTGCGATTGTAGTGGTATCTTTGATTGTTCTGGTACTGGTATCAAGTTTGATGAAACCTGCGCCAATGATGAAAATTGTTATCTTATCAGAGGTCAAACCATGTTATTACAATCTGATAAGCTCAAAGACACATCATACTACAATAAAACTATTACATATCAGAGTGTCAATGAAGTAAATCCTAAAGAGACAGATTGGACTTTTATTATCCCTAGACCACCTTTAAATGATGGCATATTCATTATTGGAGGCACCAAGCAATTAAATAAAAATGATGTGATTTATCCTACTGAAGAAGATAAATCAGCACTTTTGAAAAGGGCAAAGAAATTTTTCCCTGAATTATTTGATAATACTGGTGCTCCAAAATTCAAAATCTTAAAGAATGTTGTCGGTTTCAGACCAGCTAGAAAAAACGGTTTCAGGCTTGACAAACAATGGGTTGATTACAAAGGATTAAAATTTGTTATTTCAAATTACGGTGCTGGTGGAATGGGATATGAGGTATCATTCGGAGCTGCAGTAAAAGCAGTTCAATTATTAGAGGAAGGCGTCAAATCCAAACTTTGATTGAAAGAAAAAAAAATGACGCGTGCTTTTATTTGTACATATCCAATGGAAAAAAAAAGTATAAACAATAAATAAAATAGTATTGAAACACAATATTATACTTATATGTTTCTGATTCTTTTGTAAATATTGAATTAAATGAATTTACCAATCGAATTTCTAGTTTGTTGATAGTAAATAGTAGATATTTCATAATATAAAAGTGAGAATCAAGATTGTAAAGTTAAGCGCTGACGAAATAGTTGAACATCATAAATCAAATAAGTTGTAAAAAGATAATAACAATAAATATGCCTAAATCGCTAGATTATTATTCAAATAAGGTCAGATTCAATATTGAAAGAATTAAAATAGAGTATAACTATTTAAAGCACCGTTCCAATTCATATATGATTAAACAAAAAGAAAATGGATTCATTACAACGTTGAGATCTGAAGACACAGAATCAACTGGACGCGTAGTCACAGATTTTGTTAATCAATTTGAGGGCTTTTCTGATACTGAAAATGCAGAAATACAATCAGTAGGTGAAAACGAAATTAGATCGTCAGTGTCAGAGCAAGGAGACACCTATCAAAGAGAAAAACAACATCGACAAGAAAGGGTTGTAAGCCCAAAAATATATAATGATGATCAGTTGAAATTACACGTTGCAAAAACACGAGGTTCAAATATAGATAATAGATTGCAGAAAAGACGCTCATATACTTCAAGTAATTACAGCAATGATAATAATGTAAATATAATGTCAAATTCGGATACTAATGTTAAAAGATCTGTTTCATACAGAAATTTCTCCAATAATTTACTACCAATAATTAAAAAAACAGGGTTGAAATTGTTAAAGATTGAGCCTTTGCCAATTCAGTATTCTAATGAGATTGAAGAACTTGAGGAAGTTTGTTCCGGCGTTAAGAAATCTGAAAAATATGCATTTGAAAGTATTTCCCCTGAGAAATGTGACTGCAACCAATGCGATATACGAAACAGTAACTACATTGACCTTAAAATCACTGAAAAAACTGAAGAGAAACAGGCTGCAAATCCAATGTCTTTAACCGCTGCAAGAATATCAATTGAAAAACGAGTGACATCTAATATGGTTAGAGAGTTTGCAAAGGACATAGTTAAACCAAGAGTTGTATCATCAGCAACTGATTCAAGTCGAAAAGAAAAAAGAAAACAAATCGAAATTGGCCATAAAATGAATGAGAATGAAGAAGTCAGCTTAAAATTCATTAAAGAAAGAGTTTTAAATGGCGCTAAAATAGACGATAAAAATAAGAGCGTAAACTTCAAACAATTAGATCAAGATTCTGCGCAGGAGAATGATGGTGATGAAAACAAACAGAATGAAACCATTAATGATACTACTAAATTGAAGGAAGCCGGTACTACCACAATTAGAACTGACTTCACATCTGTTAGAAAGATCTCAGTTAGATCCTTAAATTCTGAATTTATAAACATTGCTGCAAACAACCATATCCGCAAGAATACGTTGATAAAATCGAGACCAACTACAAGGGCGTCGATGGATCGTACTTTTGAATCATATGGTGATTTCATATCTGATTATGCTAATGAGAGTTTCAAAGAAAATAATGCGTAGTTACTAAACATGTGTAGATGCTAACAATATAGGATAATGCTGATTGAATAACGAATAGCATTTTAGGAGACAGATAGGTATATAGATACAAACATGTTAAGTGTATTTTTGTAGATAAAAAGTATCTGGAACTTTGTTTGCACACATTGTGAGGATAGCGCACATTTCTGCAAAGTAACGCGGTTAATGCCAAGGAGAACAATATAGAACAGCAAAAAGAAAGAATCTCCCCAGGAAGCTAAATAAGTATATTTATTTTCCGATTATGGAAATTTACTTTTTAGTGTAACAGTTAACCAACAGTAAAAAAAGTGTAGTAACTGGGTTGTCCAAACGCACGCAGTAGGTAGTCTGCATTCATACTCTGTAGTATAATTCATTTTGTTTGAACTCTTAGCTGAAGCAATAAAAAAAATACAGCGATATTGAATATATCTGACTGCAACCAACGATTAACGTCTATAGGGAGTCCGCATAGTAAATAAAGATGTGCGGTTACGGTGGGGCTTACTGCAGGCGTAAAAAGCAATCTTTAATACTCTCAGCCAGACTGTTTCTTTTTGTTTGATTGAATAAATAAGCACTACATTAAGGGTGACAGTTGCCCCTGAAAGCCGCCCTTTTACTCGAGTTCGTTTGCTTTAGGTTTCCTGTTGTGTTCTTTTTTCAAGGAACAAGGTACCAGTATCCCAGCAGTCCATTTGGACAATATTCCTACTATCGTATCTTGCCTATATTTTGTGAGAATTACTGATCTTCCCCATACCACATAGATACATATCTAGGCCCCCTGGGAGAGCAAGCACTGTTCTCTCTAGCACCGCCAACACTGACCATATCACACGGAAGCTTACTGAGCAAGACATCACTCTGCAGCTAAGATACCCTGTGCACTTCTATGAACAACAGCATGCATGCCGGCCTGACCGGTTTTTTTGTTACCGGCCTTCCCAAAACAGCAATCAAGGGTATCATCGTTCTGTGTTTTTTCCCTGTTTGCAGCACACTAGAATAACCCAGAATTCCGAATTTCTGGCATAGGGTGTGTTAATGACTTCTGTTGTAAGCGGCAGCTTTGCAGATTGGGACATCCCGATATGCATAAAGCTGCTGCCTGCAGCAGGGCAACCCTATTAGTGCAGCGTTTGAATTAGATTTTATCTATCCATGTTTTTCTTTCATCTTTTTCTTTTTTTTTTCCTTTCTCTTCTACATATTGGTTTCTGCTCCTTAATCGTAGTCTGTAAATGTAAGTTTCACAGTTTTGCTTGCTTCGGGTGGCTCTTTTTATATGCGCCCATACTAAATAAGCAGAAGAAAAAAAGAACAAAAAAAGGTAAACGAAAATTTTACTGAAATAAATAAATACCATAACATTTTATAACATGTATTCTGTTAATCATATAGATTTGGACCCTATCACCAACCATTTTTGTTGAATTCCCACCCTTTACTCTTCTCCTTGGTTCCCTATATTCGCTCTTTTACAGTCAGCACACTGGAAATCCAAGCAATACTAGTTAGAGTATTCTCCGAGCCGTCTTATTTGTTCTTGTGTTCCGTTCTGCATAGTTGAGATCTCAAAAATACACATCCTTATTCAGAAACTAAGGCTGCTTCTATTCTTTAAAAACATCTAAAGCACTGACAGATAAGGAACGTATTTTTACTGGAACTAGGAAAAATGAGAAAAAAATCAAAGAAAAGAGTCTTCCAATGTGTGGGTTACGAGAGCTGTAATATGACATTCACCAGATCTGAACATTTGGCAAGACATATCAGGAAACACACAGGCGAGAGACCCTTCCAATGTGATTTCTGCCAGAAACACTTTTCAAGATTGGACAACTTGAGACAGCACAAACAGACTGTTCATGCTTTCCAAACAAATATTGAAACTCCCAATACTATCAAGGTCAAAACGTCTCTTGGATCAAGTTCGTCGGTGTCATCCTTTTCCAGTAGCTCCTCAACTTCCTCTGGGAACTGTTCTATTATTCGTGGCGTCAACAACAATAACCTGGCCTATGCAAAAATAGACTCCCTGGGACCAATGAGAAATTTATACATAACCGAAGCTCCTCCAATGTTGAGCCCCAACAGTCTTCATAGACTGTCGTCTATTTTTAATGCCACTCAGCTATCTGGAACAGCTTCTCAATTTTCATCATTTACAAAGACTCCACAGTTCAGATCCACCGTAGCAAATAATATTCCTCCACCTCCTTCGTTTGCTTCTTATAATTCGTCGATTCCTAATACAGCTGATGCTAGCGATGCTTCATCAATGACAAGAAAGCGCCCTAGACCTTTGAATTTACCTGGCTCAGATTATTATCGCCATTCTAATGGGATGTATACTTCTTCGGAGCCTAGCTTCCAAAATAGCCACAATGATAATATCAGCAATAAGAGCAGTATGTTAAACAATGGATACATGCAGACCTATGCTTCTTCAGCTCCTATTTCCACGACGCTGTTTGACAGTGTATCTATTTATTCAGACAAAAGTGCTAGTAATATATCTTCACATTCCAATAATAGCAATAGTCAGCTATTTGGTACAAGAGAAAGTGTTTCTAGCCAGCCCAGTTTTCAGCAGCCTTCAAATATTACAACGCCGAAGCCAATCGCGTCGAATAGTCCTGTGAATTCTCCATTTCAAGGTAAATTTACCCCATCCCAGCCGTCTTCTCCAAGTTTGAGTAATTTATCATCGAATTTCGACTCTCTTAAAACTGTTAATAATTCCATGAGTTCAGAAATCTCTTCTAGATCGTCAATATCATTATTATCCTACAAAAGTGGAAGTGTAAGTAAACAGAACGTGTATGATAAACACCTACCAGCCCTTCCAATGGTTTTTCCTAATGAAAATAATAATACTCCTAAAATGAGTGCGTATCAACAAGCTCAATTATCTGATACTTCTAAGAAACTCGCAAAGATTAACAATTACACAAATAACCACAAGAGATTATCAGAAAATTCGTCTACATCTAGTTCCTGGTTAAGATCCGTCATGAACTCTTCAAACAGTATTCATGGAAGCCATCACCAACATCCTCACCATTATCATCACCACAGTCAGCAGCACAGCCGCAATTCATTTAATAGTATCAACTCCGCTCTTCACAACTCAAATGGTCAAAATAACGTGAATGGTCCAACTCTGCATGGTGATATACAGCAACACGATGATGACAGAAGAATGTCCATAAAATCAGATTTTTCTCTTAATTCATCCTTATCCAATGGTTCTTTTTCAAGGGTATCTTTGGCATTTCCAAGTACAGAAATTATTAAGAACTCAGAAGAAAAACCAAATCTCCCATCGCTTGTTAATAATGCTAATATGGACAATCCGGAAAATGGTAGAAAATTACCAGGATTGTCCTCTTTAAGGCTTGATAGAATTTCGATTGACACAACTGTTCATAAGGCCCCATCGATTCAAAATTTGTTGACAAATCCGACACAGGAACAAAAACCTATAGAACCATCGTTTCAAGAAACGGCGATACTAGAACACGCCCAGAGGCCTGCTGAACAACCTCAACTACCTTCTTTGCAACAACAACTGCAAATTCAGCCTATAAATGAAGTGTCAATGCATAGTGGTGGATTTGATATGCAAATGACAGAAGCTGAAAAGAGTAGCTTACAAGGTGATGCATCTCAGGTTGGTCCAATGCCTTCAATTATTGAGACAAGCGTAAGGACAAAACCATATACGGTCACCGCTGCCCCGCCTGTGGTTTCTCCAAATTCTTCGCATGCCTATCATGGCAACATTCTCCCGCCAATCCGTATCAACAGTAGTGAACAAAATGATGAAAGCTTTTTCAAGAACCAGATGAAATATAGAAACTCAAACTTGCCTTCGATGTCCTCTTCGTCAAATACAGAGCAGGATTACAACACAAGATACATGCTTGAATGAGAGTAATATAGCGCCTCGTTAAGTAATAGTGATATGCTACTGCCTTTCGATATTTTTGCTGTAGACTGTGATAAAACTTTGATATTTCAGTGTGGCCCGAATATTTCTAACTAACTCACCTATTCCTGAAGGAAAACAAACTCCTTTTTTTTGATTTATTTTGATTTAATTTTTTCTAGTTTGCAAACCTTTGTTTTTATACTGTTACCCCTACCCCTGCCAATTTGTATTTTCTCCTTTATTAATTATCTGTTCGTTTTTACCCATTTATGTTTCTAAGCAATTCTACGTGTGTGCTTGCTGTACATCGCGTATTTTTTTAACTTATTACTTTCATCTACTTTTAATATACTCACACATATATATATATATAATGGTTACATAGCACTTTCTTGGTCCTTTGGCATTCTCCCAACCATGTCTTTATCTCTTAAACTGTACTTGCTAGTTGTGTATATTAGAAAGCTCGCACATGCATCTCTATTTGGTTTTGCAGATACGTCCTACTTGTTTTCCAAATATATTCTTCTTGCGTTCCAAATACATGATTCGAACTTGATTTCAGCAATTTGTAGGTTGAAGGAATAACTGCGTGAAACACTGCAAGACACCGGTGCAACCAGATCTGTGATTCCGTGCTTACATTGATAGTTCCTTCTTGATAATGCTTGCTGCAGATCTTTGACTAGTTGTTTGATTCAATTAGATGTACTGCGGAAATTAAGGATGTTTTCTCTTTTCTGTATATTGCTCCTAAGAAATGCGTTTATGATCTTAGCTGCGTGGCGTGACAGCCTGCTCAGGAGCCATCGCGTTATTCTAGCCAGCAAATTCGAGAATTTGCTGGAAAGCTTCGGGCGGAAATACTTCCTTCTATTGGCTCTTCGCCTCCTACAGGCGGCATGCCCGCTCTTGTACACAAAAAAAAAAGAAAAAAGTTCTGCGGAATTCTTAGAAAATGGACACATTGTGCCACGACGGCCCCAGAATCCCAAAGAACAAAAATCTGGCATACTCTTTTATGTGAGTGACTCTCAAAAATCACGATATGGGGTTATCCATGTATGTATGTAATGTATGCCTGTATATGGCAATGATGGCATGTTTGCTTTCCACTATATAAAGCCAACGATTTGCAAGCTTATTTGTAACTGGATTTTTCAATTTTCTTTTTCTTTTCTTAATATTTTATTAATTTACTTACATACTTTTGACTATCAAAACAAACAAACCACATATAAATAAATATACACATATACAAAAAAACTTATTATTACAATAGACAATGGATTCCACCGAGTTTACTGACAATGCCTTGAAAATCCTTACCAGGGCCAAGCAGATCGCTACCGAGCAATCCAACCTACAAATCACTCCACTTCATTTGTTGGGTGCCTTTGTTAGCCCGGACGAAGATGGGGTCAGTGTCAATGACATCGTTCCATACTTGAAAACAATTGTGGAGAGGGCCAGATACGACTGGGACCCTGTTAAGCAGACGGTTAACAGAAAGTTGGTGAGATTACCTTCCCAGACACCGCTTTCGGAAGAGCCGCAATTTGCATACTCCGTCAACGAGGTGTTGACCGGGGCTAAAAAATACATGAAAACGCAAAAGGATTCCTACATTGCACAGGACCACCTTTTGCTCGCTATATTGGATGAGTCTTCAGGAAAGAGCTTATTCAAAGAAATTAGTATCGATCCAGAAAGATTGAAGACACAGATCTTTGAGTTGAGAGGTAACAAGAGAATCGACTCCAGAAAAGCCGACACTGCTGAAAAATTCGAGTTCTTGGGCAAATATGCAATTGATGTCACAGAGCAAGCCCTTCAAGGTAAGATCGACCCTGTGATTGGAAGAGAGGAAGAAATCAGAAGAACTATCAGAGTCTTGGCCAGAAGAACCAAATCAAACCCATGTTTGATTGGTGACCCTGGTGTTGGTAAGACCAGTATTGTGGAAGGTGTTGCCCAAAGAATCATCGATGGTGATGTTCCAAACATCTTACAGAATTGTAAGTTGTACGCATTGGATATCACTGCTTTGACTGCAGGTGCCAAATTCCAAGGTGAATTTGAAGAAAGAATGAAGGGTGTCTTAACAGAAATTGAGCAATCCAAACAATTGATCATTTTGTTCATTGATGAAATCCACATGTTAATGGGTGACGGTAAATCAGATGCTGCTAACTTATTGAAACCAATGTTGGCTAGAGGTTCTTTGCATTGTATTGGTGCTACCACCGTTGCTGAATATAGAAAATATGTTGAGAAAGATGGAGCTTTCGAAAGAAGATTCCAAAAGATAAATGTTAGGGAGCCAACTGTTAGAGAAACTACTGCAATTTTAAGAGGGTTGGCTCCAAAATATGAAATTCACCACGGTGTTAGAATTTTGGATTCGGCTTTAGTTACTGCTGCTCAATTGGCTAAGAGATACTTGACTTACAGAAAATTACCAGATAGTGCCGTTGATTTAATTGATGAAAGTGCCGCTACCGTTGCTGTAGTTAGAGACTCTAAACCGGAAGAATTGGACTCTAAGGAACGTGAATTAAACTTACTTGATGTTGAAATTAATGCCTTGAAGAGAGATTCCAATACAGATTCTTCCACTAAAGAAAGATTGGAGCAAGCATTACAAAAGAAAGCATCTTTGGAAGATGAATTGAGACCATTAAGAGAAAAGTTCAGTCAAGAAATTGCAGGTCATCAAGAATTAACAGAAGCCAAGAAGAAATTAGATAATTTAGAAATCAAAGCTCAAGATGCTGAAAGAAGACATGATACCGCTACTGTTGCTGATTTAAGATATTTTGCTATTCCAGATATTCAAGAAAGAATCCGTGAATTAGAAGCTAAGGTTGCGGAAGAAGAAGAATCCGACGCTAGTTATATTATCAAAAACATCGTCGGTAGTGAACAAGTTGCTGAAACAGCTGCTAGATTAACTGGTATTCCAGTGTCCAAATTGACAGAAGGTGAAAATGAAAAATTAGTCCACATGGAAAAAGTCTTGTCTTCTTCTATCATTGGTCAAAGTGCCGCTGTTAAGTCGGTTTCAAATGCTATCAGATTATCCAGATCTGGCTTAGCCAATCCAAACCAACCTGCTTCTTTCTTATTCTTGGGTTTGTCTGGTTCTGGTAAGACTGAATTAGCCAAAAAATTATCCGAATTTTTATTCAATGATCCAAAGGCTATGATTAGAATTGATTGCTCTGAGTTGAATGATAAATGGTCTGCTTCCAAATTATTAGGTAGTGCTCCAGGTTATGTTGGCTATGAAGAAGGTGGCATATTAACTAATGCCTTGTCTCGTCAACCATATTCTGTCATTTTATTCGATGAAATTGAAAAGGCTGCCCCTGAAGTCACTACTGTCTTATTACAATTGTTGGATGATGGTAGAATTACTTCGTCTGCCGGTAAGACTGTTGATGGTTCAAATGCTATTGTAATCATGACATCTAACTTGGGTGCTGATTTATTAGCAGCTAGTCCATATAGTCACCCAACCAAGGAAATTAAAGAGCAGATTATCAAGATTGTCAAGTCTCACTTTAGACCGGAGTTCTTGAATCGTATCTCTGATACTATTGTCTTCAACAAATTATCTAAGGAAGCTATTGCAAAGATTGTTCATATTAGATTACAGGAAATCGAAAAGAGGTTCGAGACAAACAATAAGAACATCTCATTGGATGTTTCCAAAGATGCTATTGAATGGTTATCTAACAATGGTTATTCTGATGACTTGGGTGCTAGACCTTTGAACCGTTTGATCCAAAATGAAATCTTGAATAAATTAGCTATGTTGGTTCTTAGAAAACAAGTCTTAGATAAGGAAACTGTTAAGGTTGAACTAAACAAGACTGGTGATGGCTTATATGTTGTTCCAAATCATGAAGTGGATAGTTCCATGGATGTTGATGAAGATGCTGATTGGAATGAAGATGAAGACGAAGACGTTGAACTTGATTAAGAAACGAGCTTATGATTTTTTATTACTATTATTTTTTTTACGTTTAATGCTTTTCATTTTATACAATTCTAATATGATTTTATTTCAATATTTAATTAATAATTTTTGTATCTGAAAATTTTTTTGATGTAGTCAGTAGCGTTTATTTTTTATTTTGTTCCTAGATTGTAATAATTTTAAGTACACTTTCTGAATGTTTAACAAAACATATCTTCCTAACTTTCTTTGATTTAGAGTCTTCGTATATCTTACGTATGATAGGAGCATTTGTTATTTAACCGCTGCAGCGTAAATTGTAAATTGTAAATTATTTAATGTTTTCAAGATATTATATAAAATCCACACGAATAAAGTGTAAAGGGGGAGAAATTGAAGCAGCCCAAGAAACAGTGGAATCTGCTACTCAAAGATTATTACAAGATGTAGATGATGACATATCGTTATTAGATTATATTAATTCTGAAAATTTAAGCGAAGACGGACTTTGTGTAACTGAAAGCTCATATAACGTCCAAGCTGGGTCAAGCAATAAATACTTATCTGCACCAGATGAAGAATGCAGTTCACTGTCACAAAACTGTAAACTAAATCAAGATTATGCACTGCCGGATAATATTCATTTAAATAAACCAGATTGGACGCTCTCTCACTCAATAAGTACGCTGCCTGAATTAAAGCGAAAAAAGGAAATTCTATTTCGTGAAAAAGCAAACAAAAATAATAATAGAAAACACCACAGATTATCTCAAATCTGTAGAAAGCTAGCAGGTAAAATGAAAATTCAAAAAGATGAAAGTCCTATGATCACGGATGGTCACGCTAGCGATTCTCCTGAAAGTGTTGTTGTGTTTGCAAATACAGATACAACTAAACGAGAGAGAAATGACAAAGGTGTAGCTGAGTCAGGATCTAGAAATTTTTTTAGATTACTCTCTAAAAGAGGTAACAATTTAACCGGGAGATCAGAGACCTATAGTAGTGATATACCAAGTTCGTCAAGAAAACGAATTTTTAGAAGAACAAGAAACAAGGCAGGAGGTTCACAGTTTTCCAAAAAGTATGGTAATTACTGTAAAACTCAAACTTTTGATAAAGTACAACAAGAGAGGTTTTCAAAATTTCAGGGAAGTGCATATGCGAATAATAAGACATCAATATTTGACTTATTTTATCATGAAATGAAGGTTAGGCCAGATAACGAAGATGAAGCAAGTAGTGTTGATGATCTTAGTATGGAATCAGGAAGTACTGGAATAATAAGTTATTATACAGAAGAACAAGGCATTTGGCAATCAAGAAATTCTGCTAGAACTAGTAATAGTAGCATTGTCCGCAACAGTATATTTAGAGAAAGTCCTGATTTACACACATATGAATTAGGTGTACCTAAGAATCGGGGAATACGAGGCATATTTGAGGATATGTTGGGCTCCAATGATGAAGACATTGCCTTAGGAAACGTTAATAGTAGTGATAGCAGTGCATTCAGTTTTGTGGAATCAGAGAGCGATGCGCCCTATCAAAATAGAAATATTTTCGTGGGACAAGATAATAATCATATTGTTAGAGATGAGGATGGTATTTCCACAATATCACTCTTTTTTGGAATCTTCAGATCAAATACCGATGGGCATATACGAAAAGCAAGCAGACTTAGATCACTCATTAGGGGTCTCAAAGAAGATCAATTGGGAAGATCGTTGACATTAAGATATTATGGAAAACAGAATGATGAACTCTCTAATTCAAGAAGTTTTCGCCTTGGGAGTACAAATGAATCTGAAATAATAAGAGCAGTGAGAGAAAGATTTGAAAATGGGTTGATGTCGCCTCTTCCCAATATGGTTTTGAAATATTCAAGAAGCATGAGAAATATGGTTTACAGTCTGAAAACTCATCGTTCAAATCAAGATGAAGAGACAAGTGATGTTAGTATTGTTGACAACAACAAGAAAGTAAGAAATAGGGTAGGTGATCTGGCATTAATGGCATTTGGCGATACGGTCATCTGAATTCGAAATAATGAGCAGAACTCAAAAATGCTGATTCATATATCTCTTGGAGTTAATCTAAGAAAAATAATCTTTTTGTGTATTTTTGATTTAAGAAACATCTTATAATAAAACAATGAACAAAAATAAATCAATTTGAAAGTAGCAGCGCTTAAATCCTGTCGAAGGAGAGACACATGCGGACAAAAAACGGTTCTTGAGTTCCCCGAAAAAAATTATGGGATGAACCAGCTGTCGGTAACATCGCCTCAAAGAACTCACACAAGGCGCATGGAGGTTTTCTTGACGGCCAACCAAGCGAGCTCGTTTTTTCCCTCGTCTTCGTATTTTTTCCCACAACTCATAAAAATAGGCAATACTTAGGCCTTTTTTTTTTTTCAATTACATTCATTATATATATATTGAAATTCTTCGTTTGATTTTCAGGAGTATTAATTTTGCCAAAATTTAATTGTTTTGAATTTGATACTTATAGGCTGCATTGCGCTAAACAAAGTGAGCCGGCTTTTATTGATTTGATTTTAAAGGATCATAGATTGTCCCTGATAACAAGACATAATCTTACAAAAATGACTAAGAAAGATTTGAAACTTGTGATATTGGTCAAAAAAGAAGAGTTTGAAGAAGAAAAAGAAAAGAAGAGACAACTTGAGTTGGCAGATGCGAGAAAAAATGATAATGATGAAGATGGTGAGGAAGAGGAAGAAGAAGAAGAGTTGAATGAAAATGTAAACGAAGATGATAACGCGGCCAACAGCCAGCATGCGTATGCTAACAATTCAAATAAGCTACAATTTTACACAGCAGAAGAAGATTCAAGAGTAGTAGAGTTGATGGATGAATTTGTGATTAGCAGTGGGAAAGATGCAAAGACCCCGGGGTTTTGGGCAAGTTTTGAGAAATATTACAATGATAAAAATGAAGGATATGCACAATATCTATATAGAAATAGAACAAGTATTCGAAAAAGAATTCATAGAATGTATAAGAGGATGATTGATGAAGGGGAAATGGTGAGTGAAGATGATGAAAATTATATTTTTTATAGTAAATTAAAAGGTTTGGGTACCATGGTATTCTCCACGAGTAGAAAATCGAGACCATCAAGAAGAACTGACAAAGATTCAGACGCTTATGGAGAAGAACAAACTCTTATTAGTGGGGCCCTTAGTGAGCCGGAAAATGACAGTGAGCAAGCGCTACTACCAGTGAAAGCAAGTAATAATGGTGCTAACGACAGTATTCATAAGCCATATGGTGATTTAGTATTGAAGATAGTACATAAATACTTGGGGGACCTTCATTCGGATAATGTTAATGATGTAGTACAAAAAATTGTAAAAGATGTTGAGATATTGATAGAGAATGCTGAACCATCAGGAATAGTTGATGTTATAGAAAATTTGACAGCACTAGTGGTGAATTTGAGAGCTACTTTGGCAACGTATCAGAATAGAGAAGAACAAGAGGTGCCTAATCACACAGATAGATCGAGGCTGGACGATGATGATGATGATGAATCAAATCAGAATGCCTTACATGAAGATTCTGTAGCAGGAAGTCTTTTACTACTGGATGGTAAAAGAAGTAAATCCAAGATCAGATCAAAGCTGTCGAAGAAGTACAAATATAAGTATAAATACAAAGTGAAGAAAGCATAAAGGCAGTCAATGCAGGCTATTTCTTGGAATTTGAATAATCCAATTGCTGGATAATTAGGAGAATCCAGTGAGAGAGTTGATATATTTAAGGGTACTAATGTTTTATTTTAGGTACTCTCATTTTCGCTCTACATAACCAAATTTATACATTATGCATACATATATATATATATATATATTTGTAAATACGCATTACTAAAATACACACTTAAGATCAAACAAATGCCAAGTTTGAATCCTATTGTTCCCTAGGAATAATCAAAAAAAAAGGCATTGGCAAATGACACGAGAATACGTGAATCCAAGAAATTCGAGAAGTACTTCCCACTTGTTGTTCTGTGAAGCATTGATAATTATTTTTACCTTCCCATAATTTTGTTACACGCACCTTGCCGTTCCATAAAAATGTGTCAAAGATGGATAAAGAAAAAGTGAAGATTCGTTCTTTCCCTTGAATTATTGCAAACTTGTTTCGTTTTTTGACTAAATTCCCGCATCTATAATCTTTTAATTACGTTCTCGTTTAATTTTTTACTCTTTTGGTTGTCCAGAGATTCAGTAATTTTTATGTTGATTTGTATATTCCTTTTCAAATTAGTATCAAAATGGCTTCCCGCAGGAGATAGTTCTCAAAACTTTACTGTCTTTAACAACGGGAGGCAATGAGCGCTACTCTTTCTTTGTTAATCTGGGAAGATAATTCTGATTATATTGCACTATTTTTTTCTTTAGACTTAAGAATTCTTATATTCTGGATTCCATTATTTAAATTTTATAAATAAATACTTCGATGTCAGTTCTTTGGTTTTTTATCTTTCTTTCTTTTTGAACATTCTTTTGTTTTTCTTAACCTATATCCATTATTTGATATTTTCAAATTTAGTTCAATTCATTCTTTAATAATCTTTTGTAAAACTGGGAAAATAGTAGTAAACAACAAAAAAACAACAACAACAACAACAAAAAACGAAAACCGAAAACCGATTAAATTCTAACCCAGATCAACTACTTGCCTCCCAAATAATATTCTGACCTATCTGGCTTTTCAGCATGTCTAATTTAACCGCTGAAGAAATTAACTCTTTAAATCCAGAAAAGGAGTCTCATAACCTATCAACGTCTTCATCCTCAGCACTATCAGAAGTCCCAGATAGTTCAACTTCATTGGACACCTCAATAAGCAACAAGTATGACACAATTAACATAAAAGTAGACTCTTCAAAAGATGTTACAGCTATATCAAAAACAGAGGACGCCACAAAAAGTAATTATGAAGTATCAATAAGTGGCTTGAAGTTCAGAGCTAGACCTTCGTCGTGCGTATTTGTTGCAAGCTTAAATAAAAATAAAAATGAAGATGAACTTTATGAATCTGTTTCTACATATTTCAGTAAATGGGGTGACATCTCAGTGAAAGTTTTGAAAGATGAGAAGCAAAGGCCTTATAGTTTTGTTCAGTTCACTAATGATAATGATGCAAAACTTGCATTAGAAGAAGCTCAAGGAACCATGCTTGATGGTAGGTCACTTCGTTGTGAACCTGCTAGAGTCAACAGAACAGTTTATTTTGCAAATAAAACAGGTTTGAAAATTTCTTATAAATCATTATTAAGCATGGTTGAGCCATTTGGCGAGATCGAGCTAATAGTAGCAGGTGAAGACAAATTAGATGATTATATCCCAAAAAATAGAGAATATCAAAAATCAAAATTCTGGTTTGTTCAATTTGTTTATCGTGAAGAAGCTATTTGTTCCTATTTGCATTTTCTGGGTAATCCTTCTTTAGAAGTAGAATGGGCAGAAAACATTCAAATTTCGAACCCAGATAATTCTATAACTATTGATAAAACCTCAATATTTGTTGGCCAATTAAGCCCTCAGGTTACCGAGAAAGATTTCGTTGAAAGATTTTTATCTCATGGTAAAATTAAATCTTTTGCCTTTATTCAAAGGCATAACAACACTTTTGGTTTTATCAAATATGAAGAAGAATCTTCTGCTGCCAGAGCTGTTGAAAGAGAGAATCATTCCATTTTCATGAAAAAGACCATGCACGTTCAATATAAAGAGCTTCATCCTAAAGAGAATAAAACAATTAATAAATTTTCTAAAGAACCAAGGCTTGTACTTGCACCTTCTCCAGTGGGAACCGCTTTGAAAGCACAACAGAATAAAAAGAAGTCCTTCCTACAGAGAAATAGCCGCCATAGTTACAATCATAACAATAGCGGGTATAATCATCACCATTATAATAGCAATAATTCAAGCAACAATAACTTTAGAAAAGATAATAGTAGCTATTTTCAAAATTATTCGAATAGAAATCATTTCAATTATAATAATAATTATCTTAATGGTGTTGCTAATAACGGAAGTCATAAAAATAATTTTATGAATAACTATAATAGCAACAATGATGTCAGCAATAGCTTTGGACAAGGAATGTTTAAAATTAACAATCAAAATGGTTTCTCTTACCAGCCTGTTGGGAATTCTTCGTACCAATTGAATGATGTCAATTATTTATTGAATAATAACAATAAAATGGGAAACGATCATATCTTGGCCGTTTCCAATGATGATAGTTTTAGTAGCCATAATAATAATGATGCATTTAACAAGTTTAATGCTGTTGATATTAATGATGGCGGTACACCTGATTCCAATGTCACTATATCAATTAAAAAAGATAATGAACAGGATACCGACCATGAGAATGATAAAAATCAGGAAGTTGATGATTGTAGTGTTGAAAGCTCACCATCTGGAAAATCAACTTTTTCTCAAGCTAAAAGTCAATACTCTGATGTTTCATCGTTTCAAGATTTTAAAAAAGATATAAAAACTTTTGTTCCTACTGGCGGCAGTAATCTCATGAATAATAATTATTATTATTCACATCCTGCAATGCTAGCAGAACAACTTTCCTCTAGCGGCAGATTGATTACCGGTGCACACGAATCATTAACAGACTCGTTTAACAATAATACCAGATATATAAATGGTACAGCAGTTCCAGGACCAGGTTCTAGACAAATGATGGCTGCCGGCCCTGGGCCAGCACCAAAGAGTTCATATTATAATTGTTTGCCAATGTACAGTTATTATGTTGACGGCATTGGATACAACAATATGCAACCTAGTAGTGCTGCCAATCCGTATTACATGTATTACACAACTCCAGCAGGTGCAGGCGGGGGACCACCACCACCACCGCCGGTTGGTTCTGCTGCCACCTCAGCCAAATTCAACTATGGATCATTAGGATCCGCAAATAGTATTCCGTCAGTTAATAATAGCGGTAATGGTAATTTTTACACGTTTGCGGCCAACTAAGATTCTTTAGTAAATAATAACATAAGACATAATATCATGAAATGATTTGCTAGATGATTTAGATTGCTATAAATGGAATGAAAAAAGCTGAAAAAAAAGTAACAAAAATAGAATTTGCTGAAGATAGAGCTTATAAAAAAGAAAAAAAGTATATATATACCGATAATAAATTATTAATAGAATATAGAAAAGAAATATATATACACACGCGTATATATATCATTATTATTAATTTAGTTAATTGGTTGATCATTCCATGTTGAGAAACATACTGTAAACATGTAGGATTTAATGTCCCAATTAACTATTTTTATGCATGTCAGAGATCAATCTCAAAGGGACGATTTTCCGCAATGAAAAGAAGACTTTGACGCACATGAAAACTGAAAAGCAAAAATTCTTTTTCACGCATTTTGATAGCTTGATCAAATTTCGCATAAATGAAAATGGTACGGTTAAGGTTTTTTTTGGGAGGGACGTTTCAAACGGTACAACATCGAGTTGCAAAGCGATAATAAACGAGCGTTGAAATAGATAAACGATTACTGAGTGGGGGGAGGGCCCAACGAGGGCATTTATCTATCCGATGTCATCAGTAGCGCGCAAATAGAAAAATCAGAGGGTCTGGAAAGAGAGGATTTTCAGTGTCTAACAGAGACAGCCATCTATGTTTGAGCGTCTGAGACAGAAAATATCTGTGTTTAAGACAGAGAGACAAACATCGATCTATCTTAGGTTTGCGTACAGTGGTTAGCGTCAGATGTCAGCAAATGACTGATGCGTGGAATAACTTACGGCTTCCACCACTATTTCGCAGTATTGCACACAACGCTATTTTGTAGCCCCCAGCACATGCTGTTGAAAGCGGTTGCAGCGCTAACAGGGGGGAGAAAAGAGCAGCGAGCCAGCTGAACGCAACAGCTAATTAGGCATACGTTTCCATAAATAGTACGGTTGGTCCCTACTATTTGGCTGTATCCTAAATTAATTGCGGCACACATCATGTGGGTTTGGTAATCAAATGTGTGTATGATAGCCAGCAGAGAAGCCTATTGTCCGCGAAGCGAAGAGGAAAAACTGAAAAGAGCCAAAGAAGCAAAAGAGAAAGCCACTTTCACACTGGCTTCATGTAGTGCGACGCATGATACAGCAGGGACCTGCGCCAATTAGTAAGACAGGCAGCTGACGATAGGCGGCCCGACGGGTGATTCAGCTAACTAGCTGGCTAACCGATAAATGCGCGCATGAAGAAGGAAGGACCGCCCACTGGCGCTGGCTGGAACGAGTGCAGCAAGCGAGGGAGCGCGTTTTGAAGCTGTTCCTGCGACGTGGAACCGCTCTTGCGACCAGCGAACGTTACGGGGAAAGGGGAGGACAGTCTGTCGTCCACACGCCTGCGCTTGCTAGCCCGCCCGTCGACGCCAGTGCTCTGGCTGGCCTGCTGTTCCAGAGGACACAGGCCAGGCCGGGCTGTGGATGGCGGCGAAGCGAGGGAGCAGAAGCACAGACAGAAAGAGAGCAAAGCGAAACGAAACCAAACGAAGCTAAACGGAAAGCGACCGGGCCGGCATGTCGTCGTTGTGCATCGCCAACGTTACAATAGAATTCCGAGCTAAGCTGAGCTAGCAAAGCAGACTTATTAATTAAGCATGCTTATTAACGATTAATGAATTTAGGCTGCGTGAAATAGCTAATTAAAGACGCATACGAATCGGGGGGACCGAGAGAAAAATGCTCAATCGCACAGATAATGTGCGACAAGTTAGTTGCAACAGCACGGTAGGCGCACGAAGTGCATGCCTTTTGCTAGCAAATGTCTGCAATACATATACAGAATATATCAGATAGAAATAAATATCTGTGGAAATGTCTATGGCAATAATTTCGCGCGTGCAAATCAGACATAAACCTTAATCGATGGTGATATTGTTGAGCTTCATGGAGTTTTTTTTCTTACTATTTTTTATTTTTGCGAAGCGGCGGCCGCATACAATAATAAGTTTTTTTCTTGGTTTATCTGGTTTCATTTTCATTTCATTTTCATGTTCATTTTCGTTTTTTTTCTGCTCACAAATTTTCCATTGTGGATGAAAAAAAAGAACAGAAAAACGGGAAACAGACAACAGCAAATTTCTGAGACAGAAGCCGAGTTTGTATATATATATTTTTGTTAGCACGCGCTGTGCATTTGTTAGTGCAATTTCAGCAGTAGAAAAATAAAGCAAAAGCAGGTATATAGCTTACAACAAAATAGTAGAATACCAGAAAATAAAAAATCCAAAAAAAAGGTTGCTCTACTTGTCCTCGCCAACACACTGTGAATATCCCAAAGACCATTCACCACCCACACACGTAGCAGCAAGATACACATCGCTAGCCTACCGACCAACACACCGCGCACGAAACATCCCGCCAGCTATTTGGTTGTTACTGCCGCCCCAGAGAACAGCGCCAGACACCGTATCGAACAGAACACTGACCGCCAGAAACAGCAGCGATTGGATGGCCAGTTGTCCCGTACAGTCCGCAAACACAAACAGCCACCACAGCCGCCTGCAATCCCACGTCCCGCGTCCTCTTGCCGCCAAAGCACCACGCCGCAGACAGACGAATCCCTCCCAGAGTTCCCTGTGCCTGCTTCAATACACCCGTTCGTGAAATGTCCACAAGCGAAAACAGCTCAATGAGTTTTCCACAACAACAACAGGGAAACGGCGCCCAGCATCCGGCGCCCTCCATCTCCCAGAAAAGAGGCCCATGGTCTGCTGATGAAGACCGTCGGCTCATGGAGCTTATCTCCCTTTACGGTCCCTCTAACTGGGTCAGAATCTCCACCTTCTTGGGCACCAGAACTGCGAAACAGTGCAGAGAGCGCTACCATCAGAACTTGAAACCTTCCTTGAACAGGTCGCCCATCACTCCCGAAGAAGGTGCCTTGATCGAAGAGCTTGTCAGCCGTTATGGCAAGCGGTGGGCTGAAATTGCCAGGCAACTCAACTGCCGTTCGGATAACGCTATAAAGAACTGGTGGAACGGTGGAGCTAGCAGAAGAAGAAGAGCATCTTATCATGTTTCCGAAAACGATTCAGCCTCCATTAACACCTCATCGACTAACCCCGCAAAGAATACTCCCAGCGAGACCATCGTTGCGGACAAAAATATACAGCAGCAGCAACACCAGCAACAACATCTCACACTCTCAAATCAGACGGTACCGTCTATTCCATCAATGACTCCCCAAACTCAGATTTACAATAACAATAATAATGCACAAGTTTCGTCGTCTTCTCTAAGTCAGCTGCTGCTTCCTCCCCAACACCCTTCTTATCATCAGCTCCTCCAGTATTCGCAATCTCCTTCACTTCCTTCGCACCCTCAGCAACAGCACAATCCAGCTGCTTTACAGCAACAATATTCATATCCGTCCCAGCTTCTGCACCATTCAACGCACCATATGACTTCATCTCATCTTCCATCAGTGGTTAACACTGCTGCTGCCGTCTCAGGAACTCTACCCCCACCACATTTTTCTACCGCTACTAGTTCTGCTAGCCAGCAGAACATGTCACCCGCCACTCTTTCGGCCCCGGATAATGGTGGATTCTTTGATGTTCCTCAGTCATCTTCAAGTTCTTCTTCTACAGCAGCAGATAACACCGGCTCCATCATCAATACCATTCCTTCCATTGAGCATATTGCGAAGAGAAGAATTGTAGATAGCCCAATAGGAAATAATGGCACATTTGGAGGCCGTCGTCATTCTGCAGCTACAGTTCTTAGCTCTACAATTTTGCTGCCTTCTCCTGCATCCTCAACATTTAAAGATGATTCTAGGCACAGTTCCATTTCTGTGGATACTGCTTCCTCTTCATATGAGCTTACCTCTTCATCCCGTCGTTCTTCAATTTTCAACGATTTTGGAAACAATACAATGATGACTCCAAACAATTATAATCCAAAAAAGAGACATTCCACAACCTTATCTTTATCTCAGACTCGTAACAGTAATCTCTCCAATGAAGAACAACAACCTCAATCTTATTATACACTCCCACCAATCTCTACTGTTAGCAGTAGTACCAACAACAGCAGTTCAACGGTGAATAATAGCAACAAATCATTGACTTTGCCACCATTATCATCTCAAACGTTCTTCAAAGGTAACAGTATAAGTAATCCTAGCTTCAGCTTTAACAATGATCAAACACCTGCTATTAGTAATAGCGCAAGTAGTACCAGCAGTAGTCATCAACATCCACCACCACTTTTTAAGCCGAACTTTTCATTTTCAAAGATAGTTCCTCCAACTGATGATGATTTAAGAAACGACCCATCCTCTTCACTAAAGAAAAATGGGATTCCTTCTTCCTCGGTGTATGCAAACTCGCATGTCTTGCTTAAGAAAAATAATTCAAGCACGAGGTTAAATAATGTCAGAAGCATCCCTAACTCGAGTTCAGCTGCTAGCCCTCCTGTTGGTAATGGTATTCCTATGAAAAGTAGTAAAAGCAATACAACTAATAAAACTGTAGAAACTAAAGATAATGCAAATGATGGAAAGGTTGATAACGGTGAAAAAGAGGAGCAAAAGAAGAGAATTGCAATTTCAAATTTGTTGACCTGAAACTAAACTATTATTGATTGGCAAATGTTTATATTAGTTCCTTTTTCTATTATTATCGTTATTATACATTTATATTTTGTTTTAAGATTCATCTTGGTTCCTTTCAGAATAACAAACTACATAAAATTCATCGTGTTTGTATTTTCATCATCGCTTACATTTTTATTCATTTATTATTATTTTTACTACGGTTTTTTTTTCTTTTTTTTTTGATGCTCTGTTTATTTCAATATATATCTGCCAATCTCATATTCGATTAATGTTTTTACAAAAATATAAAAGTAAGTCTACAGAGTGGATACATTATAAGCCTAAGAAAAAAGCAAAAATCAGTCGGTGCTCTTCTATATTATTGATGACAATTATAATAATACAAGATATATTCAAGCCGATTATTTTTTAGTTTCTTCCTTCAATTTTCTAAAATTCTTACTTCTTTCAGTGTATCTCGGTTTTTTCACTCTTGGAGCTCTAACTTTACCGTTTTTTATACTTATACCTTTACCTTCTTGAGCCCTAGCGCCTTCTAATACAAAAACATTTGGTGATTTTTTAAACCTACCGGCTTCATTCTTAGCCTTCTTATTCAAGATGGTTTTAGCCCTACCCAATTTGGTCTTTTGCGCTTCAGTTAATTTCATATATGATTCTTTCGTAGATCTATTGTGCGTGACTACAGTCTTTTTATCGTTATTACTTCTCTTGGCTCTAGTAATTCTTAATGCTCTACCTTTTTTTTTTTTTTTGTCATTGTCAGAACCTGCAGTACTGAATGAATCTAATATTTTACCGTTTAACGTTAAGGCTTTGCTCACACTGACAGGCTCAACGAATTGAACATATGCGAACCCTTTACCAATATTTGTTTTTCCATCTCTCACGATTCTCACATATTCGATGTCACCAGCGTTATTATTTTCAAAGAATCTCCAAAGAGATTCTTCAACTTCGAAGAAATCTAAATTACCGATGAAAATGCACCTATTATTATCTTTTTTGAATGGATGGGACACTGAATCTACTCTTAAATGTCTATCAAACAACAATTTACCATTCATACTGAGGGCTTTCTTAATACTATCTTTTTCCTTGTATACAATGTAACAGTTGACATTATCTTTAGTATCAGCAAATTTCTTGGTTATGAAAGCAGCTTTTTTTGGGATCTGCTCTTCGAATAAAATAGAACGGAATCGGGATGATTCAATTTTACCAAATTCACTGAATTTCTTCTTAAATTCTTTTTCAAGCTTCTTCAGAGACATAATTTCGGCATTTAGATTACCTACAAACAATGTTCTTTCAGCTTTTAACAATTCAACTTGTTGTAAATCAAGAGATTTAGCTCTATGGACATTAATATCTTTATTTTCAATCTTTGGTTCTTCAGAGCTGTCTTTCATTTCCACGTCGTTGTCTTCGGCATTCTTGGAGTCAACTTTTTTATTACTACTGCCATCATCATTTTCTAAGTATTTTTCCATATAATTACTTTCTAAATCTTCATTTTCATCTTGCTTCTGAACTTTGTTGGATTTCTTTTTCTTTGACTTTACTTCATCTTCACCATTTTTTTCAACTTCTTTCAGCTCTTCCGCTTTGGCGTTATCTATTTCTAGTTCTCTACCTTCTTCTTCATTTTTATGTGGTAACTCTGTCCTAATTTTTATCGGTCTTTCAATAACATTTTCAGTTTCTTTGCTAAATAAAGAATTTAACTTATCATTTGTTTTTTCAGATCTCTTAAAAAGATCGAGCGGGCTCTTGATGTCATCCATTCTGTTTATTCAATATAAGCAGTAATTAGATATGTATATATATATTTCAAAGTAATGTTAAATATATGTGAAAAAAGTTTTTTCTATGAATTAATTATTATAGTACTTCTATTATCTAATGTTTTTTTTTACAGTCAACTAATTTATTTGATGAGATGAGCCTTTTTTTTTTGTGCTAAAAAAATTTAAGCGGGTGCTACAGAAGAACTCACAAATTTTACCTTCATAAATTTTCTCACACAACTTATATATAGCAATTTTTTATTGCAAACATGTAGGACAGAACAAATATTTTGATTAGGCATTGAAACATTATAACTGCCACATGCGTTGAAAAATATCTTGAAATTGAATATTTATATATGAATGTGATTATGTGGTTTAAATTTGGTATTTGGCTTTTTCCCTTTTCGTGATACTGGTCGGGGAGGATTCCTTACTTCAGAAAGAACCCGTTGCATAAGATTGAAGGATTTTTCTTTCCTTGATATTGGCCAAAAAATAAGTGAGATTATTGAACTAAATGAAAGAAATTTAGCTTCTGCATTGATTGCTATCGTTCTTATGCCAGTTGATTTGATGGCGGCCTATT
Organism: Saccharomycopsis schoenii; assembly: GCA_010994365.1. Classification (NCBI taxonomy): domain Eukaryota; kingdom Fungi; phylum Ascomycota; class Saccharomycetes; order Ascoideales; family Saccharomycopsidaceae; genus Saccharomycopsis; species Saccharomycopsis schoenii. Next base: position 307,102 of record JNFU01000009.1, on the reverse strand, counting down.
AATAGTGTTACAGAGCGTTCTTAGTAATTATGTCATAAGTTGTTAGTGGTAATATATAATTTTTAAATAATTGTAATTTTTGAATGTTGAGCCAAGTTCTTCCGACTTAACTCTGAGTCATTATTTCGCTCATGAATAATATTATTACCCATACTGGTTTGAGAGAGACGGTTTATTTTATGTATATTGCTATATATTTTCTATATGCCTGTATTCTCCCTGATGGGACACGATATTGTCAGATCAGGTGCACTAACGACCTTATGTCAAAATAGACTTTCTCAACGGTGATCATCATATAGTGTTATGTCCATTTATAAAACAGTAAATCATTTACTAAATAGTAACTGCAAGCCGTATAAGATGGTAGTGAGAACGGTTTTGTAAGTATTCCACATTTCCTAGGGGTATTCTTAAGTTATATCTCTCAATAGATGGACAATATAGATATATATTAAAATATGCAGTAAGATCCTGTCTTTCTCAAATTAAAATGAGTAATAACTTTAATCAATAGAATAACCTTAACTCAGAGTTAAGTCTGCCAAAAAAGACTCAGCATGGTGTGACCTCTTTGAAACGGTACCCATTAGATACTGTCTCAAGAAGAATGTTAAGTAATCTTGATCAAGAAGTAATCATTTATTTACCGAGTTTCTTCTAGGCTATGCTATCCAAAATAATTTGAATGGAAAATCAAATACTAGATGCTTTTGAATAACAAAGCTTAAATTATATGATTGAAGAGGATGACTCAGAAGAAAAAGTTAAAGGAGATCTTAAAATGATGCAAATAGTTTTTAAACAGATTCTGGTATCGAAACCTATCGAATATAGACGGAAAACATGGTGGAACAGATTAAACTTTAAGGTTTATCTTGGAAAACAAAATGATAAGATTCAGGATACAAGGTAACTTTTACGATTGTCATGTGAATAAATATTAAACAATAAATATACAACATTAATAATATTACTACTTAAATTAACTATTTCATTTATCATTACAAAAGAACTTGCAGTTTTCATTAAAGCAGGATTACAGATAATCCGAAAATGACTCCTACCAAAGTCAAGATGAAAAGCGATTCGGACAACGATAGTTTGAATTCATTCAAGTCCAATCGGTCAAGTCATTCTGATAGAATTACTCAATTGGAAGAAGAGTTTAAGTCCATGAAGACCAAGTTTAAATCTGTGAAGGCTGAATTTAAAGCTATGGAAATTGGATTCAACGAGAAATTCGACAGAATCTTAAATTATTTAGATGCTCTAAATTTATCTAAAAAAGATGATACTGTTATTATTGATGAAAGTAAGAATAGTGTTTCTACTAGAGCAGATCATCCTAACCAAATCATCGGAAACACCAATCCTTCTTCACACATAGCATTATTTATAATACGACATATTGGTTATATCACGGCACATTCTTACTAATCATAAGCACATTCTTACTAATCAGTTATAAAATGCCTCACAGTATTATCTATAATACGACATATCTGGACCAAGATTAGTAATTACAACCCTTTGTAGAACATCTTGATGACTTTGTAAAATTGTTCAGACTCCATCCTTATTAGCTCAGTTGGTAGAGCGTTCGGCTTTTAAGCAAAGCAAGGAACCGAAATGTCCAGGGTTCGAGCCCCTGATGAGGAGTTTTTTTTAAATATAGTGATTACTTTTTTAATTATAGTGATCACTTTTTTTATTCAACATGTTAAATAGTTTTACAAAGTCATTTTATTTATGTAAAAGATTTTTAATAATTTGATAATCGTAATAATTATAATAAGAATAATATATATATACATATATATACTCCAAAAATGTACAAGCAAATCAATAACATAACAGCATATTGTTATATTAAGTTTATTTATATAACATCTCACAGAAAGACATCTTAATAAAGAAGAGAAAGGAGCATATGGAATGAATAGGTGAATACTTTTGGATCATGAATATATCAATGATATATGTTGTGTTGAATGATTCTACTCCTTTTCACACAAATAACCTTTCATTCGCATATTTAATCAAATTTCTAGAAGGTTGAGTCATAGAGTTTTTTTTTTAGTTTATTTTGGTATGGCCTAAGGTATTCAACATTCATATCACAACCTCAACGCCCATGGATTTGCAAGAACCAATAATTGATTTACAAATAGATTGAAGAGGAAGATTTGCATGTTGATAATCAGTTTTTTTGATCTTTGCAATTTCATAAACATGCTTTAAACTAATCTGACCAGCAAATGGTTTCCCTGGGCCCATCTCAGAAGCACCTTTGGTGATACCTGCAGCCTTCAATACCAACCATGAGGTAGGTGGAGATTTGATTTCGAATGTAAAGCTTCTGTCAGGATTGACATGCACAGTGGCAGGAATAGGGGTTTCTGGTAAATATTTTGTAGTTCTGGCATTGAAATCCCTGCAGAAATCAATAGCTTTAACACCCTTGGATCCCAAAGCTGGACCAACTGGTGGTGCTGGAGCAGCTTTACCTGCACCAACTATCAACTTCACCATAACCGCAGCAGCACTTTTACCTTTGCTAGACATCCTTGAATATTATACTATGTTCTATTATATCTTCCTAATTCTTAAAATTCTAAGGTAAATGGGAAATATTTTGATCTTTTGACTACACTTGTTCTTAGATACACTGTCCTGTTTGTCTGCAGTATTACAAACTTTTTAATTTTTTTCTATCCTTTTTCACGTCTGAGTGAAAATTTTTTGAATGAAAAATAAACTGAGAAGAAAAAATAGTAAGAATAATATGATTAATAAAATCAAGAAACACAGCGTTCAAAACCATATAATATAGTACATTACATTAATTAAATTAACCTAATTATTGTAAACCAAAATACAATAATAATCACACAACACCTAGTCAATCAAAATATACTGTAATAGTTTTATGATTGATGCATAATTTTACTGAATATTCTGTTGAGGCAACCACCAAGGATACTTTTTTTCCCAAAAGCTTTGAAGAAACTTGGAAATTAGAACAGAAATATCATGACGAAAGAAGTTCAGAAAACGAATCTTACGAGTATCCTCCTTTGAACAACCCCATATTACAGGACAAGAGATTTAATAAGAAATCCAACGTGTGCAGGTCTATAAAATATTCAAATGATGGAAAGTGTGTAATATCAACCCACAGTGATTTTGCGATACGACTTTATATAACGGCTGATCGGCTTTTAACTCCATTTAACAGGATATTTTTACAAGATTCAATTATTTGTAGTGATTTAAACCCTGGTTTTAATTTATATGATGAAAGATCTTATCAGTATAATTTGAACAATATAATAGTTTCACAGAGGCAGTTGCCATTAAAGTTAATTTCTTTGATAGCGAATGACGAACGGGATCAAAATAATATTATCGGCAGTTATCATTTTAAAGATTTACAAAATGAAAGATATTTTGATACATATTCATTGAAGTTCATAAATGAAAATAATTTTGTAGCAGGATCAAATAATGTACTATCAATTTTCAATACTGAGTACTACAATCTGATTGCAACTTTTAAGTTAAAAACGAAGAAGAACAGTATTAATTATGGCATTGTCAGCTGTGTTGAAAATAGTTCAGATTACTCAAGTAATATTGACACTTTTTATTTTGGAACATATCTAAATAAGTTTTCCTTGATAGATGTTAGAGAAGGAAATGTGATTTCGACGAAGGATATGAATCCATATAAAGTAGGAAATGGTATCTATCAAATTTTACAAAGAGATAGCTACGTTTATGTCTTATGTCGAAAGTCTAATGAAATTGGTATTTTGGACAAAAGAATGGATTATCATTTAGTAAATAAATTAGAAAACTGGCAAATGAATAATAATGAAGAGCAGATTAAACCATTACTGAGTATGAAAAATAATGGAGTTATCACACCTAGTGGAAAATTAGTTGTAGGCAATCAATTTGGTCAAATCAATATTTGGAATTTATCTCTTTCAAACAGATCTCCATGTAAAAGAATACAATATAGAGATCCGTTGACATCTATCGGTTCTGTAACCGTAGATCCTACAGATGAATCTTTTTTCACACTATCACTGGGAAATATGATGGAACCTTCTACCTTCAACAATAATAGAGTTGATATAGTACACTTCTGAAATGTATATGTGTTTCCCTTTGCCTTTAATTTTTTTTTTTTTGGCATACCGAAAAATTAAGAAACGCTGTGTGAGTGTTTCGAAGAAAAAAGTGAGAAGAAGGTTTTCAATATCGGTATGTATCGGTATACATTTTTGACTATTCCATTTAATTTTTCTGCGAAACATTACATAAACTGATATAGTATTATTTGCGTACAGTACTCGACAAAAGAGACAAAATAGGCAAAAGAGATACGGAACTTAAATTATGGGATTGATAAAAAATCTAGGAAAAGTTGTGTATAAGAAACCACTCTTTAAAAGATCTTTAACATTTTCAATTATCGATTCATTTAAAGGAAAAGATATATTTACCTGGATATATCAATTTCAATTACCGCTATATTATAATAAGCCTGAAATTGGGTCCATTAAGGTTGTTACTAAGATCACTCAATTATATAAAAATACCACAGAGGAATCTAGACTGAAAGGCCCCGTGTTTAATGAAACAGACAAATTAATTTTATTTCTTCAAGGAGGTCCTGGCTATGAATCGTATACCCCAAAAAATAAAGATGGATTTGTAGGTTATTTATTGGATAACAATTATACTGTGCTTAATTACGATCAAAGAGGAACTGGATTAAGTACTCCATTAGATTATAATTCTTTTATGAGCATAGCCAAATCTCTCAACTTAAATGATGATGAACATGTTGACTTGATAAAATGTTTCAGAGCTGATTCTATTATTAGGGATTGTGAAGAAATTCGAAAAATTTTATTTAAACATGACATTAACCAAAAATGGTCTATTCAAGGACAATCGTACGGGGGCTTTTGTGCCTTTAATTATTTATCATTTTTCCCCGATTCCTTGAATGAAGTTATTCTAACTGGCGGTATCCCTGGGATCGGAATACCTATTGATGAGGTTTACAAAGCTACTTATAAAAGAACAAAGGAGAGAAATAGCCATTATTACACCAAATATCCACAAGATATTCTCAAGGTTAAAGAAATTGTCACTTACTTGAATGAAAATAAAATTGAACTTCCAAATACTGGTTTTTTAACAGTGGAACGATTTCAACAATTGGGATTGAAATTTGGTGGCTCCGGAGGTACCGACTCCCTTCATAGTATTATCTTCAAGTTACATGATAGTTTGAGCCAATTTGGATATTTCAGTAAAAGTTCATTGTATTCAATTGAAAACATTCTTCTGTTTGATTCTAATGTTATTTATGCGTTATTCCAAGAAGCTATATATATGGATGGTAATAAGGGAGTGGCTTCGAATTGGTGTGCAGATAGGATTAGATATTTACCTGAAAATCAACCTTTTTTTGATTTAAAATACATTTTAGATAATGAAAATAACCAATCATGGTTGAAAGATGAAAATACACCATTTTTTTTTACTGGGGAAATGGTGTTTAAATCAATGTTTGATGATTATGCTGAGTTAAGGAACTTCAAAGAGCTTGCATATGCATTACATAGTGAAAAAAACTGGTCTGATTTATACAATATTGACCAATTGAAGAGAATCTTTGATTGCAACAAATCATTCATTCAAAAAAGGTATCTTAATGGATTGCAAGATATTAATGAAAATGAAATTAAAATTGTTAAAATTGTTGCGGCTGTTTACTTTTACGATCAATATGTTGATTTTGATCTAAGTAGACATACTTTTGAAAACGTTATTGGAAAACTTCGTCCTTTTATTACATCTGAATATTTCCATAATGGCATCGGTGTAGGTACTCAACATATCATGGACAAATTGTTCGCACTTTTAGAAGAAGAAGTTGACTAATGTCAAGCAAACCGTTGCAGGAGTATGAAATATATACATTGATAAATATCTAAACAATAAACTTAAAAATAAATAATCGAGCGATATATATTTTAAGGTTTAATGTCTTTCAAATTTAAGATTAAAATGAACCTTACCATGTGTACTACCAGGAGACACTCTGGCAAACTTATTTCTCTTAGGAGGATTAGCAGCAGACCACTCAAACTTTCCATTGATTCCAATAAGATTATTTTCTTTATCAAGCAGGAATTGCATAGGCTTTACTGCTCTGTTACATATCAATTCTTCATTGATGTTTAAACCACAATAACCACCTCTACTTTTCAAATTGTACCCACCAAATGGGGCTTTTTCAAGAATGTAAGTAGCACATGAACCACCAATGTACCAACCACCATTTCTAATTAGACAGCCTGGATTACTTGAAAGTTTGACATAACCACGTAATTGTGGTCCCAGCGGAGGCTGAGGAGTATCACCAATGGAGCCTTTTGGATAAAATTTGATACCTGTAGTTGGACAATTACCAGCAAGAAGAGAGTCCATTGGTACAAAATGTTCCCTTGTGAGAGGGCCCTTTGTGTTATGAAAATACCAAATTTCTTGAATACCATTATATCTGTTACATTTAATGTAAGGTAAAGCTCCAAATCTTGAAGTCAAAGAATCTTCTATTTCTTGCTTAGTGTAATCCTTTTCTCTAGAAGGATATATGCCCGCTTCTTCTAACCACTGAAAAGTAGGCAATTGTTCAAAACGGTTCATGGAAACATTAAAGAAGTCAATGACATGTTGCTGAGGAGAAGTTGGATTAATATAACACTTCTGTTTTATAGATGATACACAAGTCCCATGTTTATTAAATTCGTGTAACCATAAACTTTCATCATTGTGGTTAATATTTAACCATACCTTTTTCATTTTTTCCAATAAATCAAATTGGTCATTCTCAATTAAAATCTCAGTAACATTTTTAATATTCATTGAATTATCACAAAATTGTTCAAATGAGCCATCGCAATTATCTGGCCATAATCCATGTAATGTAAAAGTATCATTAGCGCCAATAGCAGGATAATAATTCCAGAATTGCGTGGAGAGGAAAATTGAATCATCGTAACAACATGTATTCACATCAGACCCTAATTTATTATGACATGACAATTGTGGATTCGGACAGTTATCATTGTTATCATTCGTCTCTTTGCTATGTTCTTGAAATATAAGTGGAATTTGAGTAAATAAAGCTGAACAAAAGGCCTCATTTAGAATTATAGATATTAACAAGGTGAAATAAATGGTAATCATTTTGAGCAAAAGAAAATAAATTATGAAGAGAAAGATTAAAGAAACAGTCTTTCTTTACTGTTGAACTTTTTAGTATTACGATCAATCAAAATATCTTGAACCGGAAATTTGAAGATTTGGTTTTTTATTCTTATTGAAAAAGCAAACCAGGAAAGCTCGAAGTTTGGGGAGGATAATCCAAGAAGTAAGAAACGTGTGGTTTGTATTTGTCAAAATATTTCAAGCCCACTAATACTGAGCCACGTTCACTTTTACAAATTTGTTTATTTTTTTGTTTTAATTTTCTAACCGAATAATCCATAATCAGAAGAAAATGACAAAACGCACGCGAACTATTTGGTGAGGCCTATCGATAAGATAAGATAAGATAAGAGAAGATAAGATAATCTTTATGATGACTTCAGTAATTGAGCTTGATTAATATAAGCCTATATTATTATAATTATTATACAAAATAGAATTATTTAAAATAAAATACTACATATTATGGTGTCTTCTTTTATGACGGTTCTTCGTAGACAGCTTTTGTTTACCATTGAGTAAAGCCAGAAGCAGATTGCGTTTCTTTATGTTTAGTGGTGAGACTTGTGTTATTATCAAATCATCATCATTATTATTATTACTTTCGCCTTCATATTTGATACTTGTGGATTTTTCAGCACCTTTTTTATTCACTATTGTGTCTCCCAGTGAAATTCTATGTTTATTATCATTAGTATTTTCAGATTCTGACGGTAGCAGTGTTGTTTGCTTTTCGTCTGGATCTTGTTTTTCGCTTTTTTTATCAGTCTCTTCTTCTTTAATGTACTCTTTATTTGCTTTTCGGATTTTAGACAACTTTTCTTTGTTATCTTTATCCTTTTTCAGTTTCATCATGCCTAGTATGTCTTTTTTTTTTGATTTATCTTTCACAGGTTCTATTAGATATCTTGCATCATTTATACTATAATTCACATCCTTACTAACCTGATACCATTTCAAGTCTTTTAGTATGTTTTTGGAGGTTAACACCTGATTTAATGCTTTCAGTGTGGTAATATTTATATTTGGATTTAACCATGTATCCCATTCTTTTGTCTCTGGAGTTAACATCATAGGCATTCTAGGATGAATCTCCTTCAAATCTGAAGATTGCGCATATTCTGTAGCGTTTGTGGTTATTATAGCAAATGAATAAACAATATCTTTATGATTTTTCTGATTCGACAGACCACTACCTACTGATGATGAAGCCCCAACAAAAGTCTTTGAATAAAGGCCAGCCAAATAAATTAAATCTTTCTTTTTTGATTGAATATAATAAGGAATTTTTGACAAATCTTTCAATTTTTGCCACTCAAAGTACCCTTGTACTGGAATAGCACATCGGTAACTATGTTTAGCACAATAAAAGCTCCAAAGTCTTGAAGCCAATATAGTCTCTTTTTTAGCATTTATGGTTTTGTAAGTTGCAGCTTGTTCAATTTGTGATATACTATTGTTCCAATACGGGATAAGACCAAACTTCATGTATCGGACAACGTTGATTGAATTTTCTTGAAATAAAACAGGTGCATAAGTAGTTGGAACTATATTATATTTTCGTATTTCATGAGAAATAGAATTATTCAAGCTGATATTATTCGTAGGTTGAATGACTGTTGCTGATATACCATCTATTTCTAATTCATGTGGTATTTCCTGGGGTTCCTAGTTGATTGAATGTTAGTATGCGTGCTGAATTTGGTAACTATTATTACAACATACAAAAGAAAAAGCGTATCTTCCACACATTGTTAAATTATATATGACTGTCTTGTCTTGTCTTATTCTTATATAACAAAATGATTTGTAACATATACTATATTCAATTGTCTTTGGTATTCAATAAAGACGAGAATCATATGTCAAATGTCAAAGTTACGCATTGCTGTAATGTACTAAAAAGGTTTAACCGCGCGCGCAGTGATTTTAAATAGAAAATCGCATCGGTTTTTTATTTTTATTTTTATTTTCTCTGCTGAAATTTTTTTTGTAGGCATCATCATCTGGAAGACGAGAAAAAAAATATATCAGAAATCATCGAGATCTATAGAAAAATTTGCAATTTTGGTATTAAATATTCGATCTATAGATACTACCAGATAGAACTATACTTTTCGGTTGTTATTAAAAATTAGCAAAACTGAATGGATTTTTAATATAGCGTTCTTGTTTTGGTTTCTATAATATAGAAGAACTATAGTTCAGCTCATTTCATAATCCCCCATTTCTAATTTTTCTTTTTTTTTTACTTGCATTTGCATTTTAGAATACATTCCCTAATAATCAAATAAACTTTTAGTTTATATAATTAATGATAACCATGTCCAAGAAACAAATTAAAAATACTTCAGCAATGATCTCTCCATCCAAAAAAAATACATCGTTGTCAGTATTTGTCAATTATGTTCATAAGAAGTATAAGTCGCCAGGAAATGATTCTCCAAAATCTATGAAAAATAATAATAAAGTTAGAATAACATATGGGAAATCATCAAAATCAAATAGAAATTTGACGTTTTTATTAAACGGGAGTTCAAATAATAATACCGATAACACTAATATTGAAATCATTGCTGAAGAAAATGTTGATAGTAAGGATCAGAATATTAAACCATTAAGCTCTGATGATGATGATGAATATCAATCTGCTTTAGATACCGTGAAAAGTGAAGACGATGCCAAAGAAGATAAGCAAAAGACTGAAAATAATAATAGAGAAGAATCACAAGACGATTCGGATAGCGATTACAAGGAAGATGAAGAAGACGAAGAGGAAGAAGAGGAAGAGGAGGAGGAGGAGGAGGAGGAAGAGGAGGATGATAGAGATAATAAGAACATTGCAAATAAGTTAAGATTGAAAGACAATGCAAATAAAGATTTGAAAAACATAAATCAAGAGATTTTTAAACGTCAACAAGAACATGAAGAAAACATTAGAAAGTCTAAAGGGGATAGATCCACAAAAAGTAGCAAAATTAATGGGAAGTGCAATATAGAAAATTCAGACAACAGCAAAAGTAAAACATCAATAAATGAAACAAATGAGGTGCAGGTAAATGATATGGCTACAGAAGCTGATACAAACAATTCAATACTTACAACCGCAAATAATGATAATAATAATAAAGACTATCTATATGGACAGAATCCAAAATATTCCGATTTAGATTTTTATCAGCTTGAAGAAGACTTGACAGATTTTGGCTCAAGCAAGACGACGCATAAAATCATCAAAAATTGGACTTCTGCATACATTTCATTAAAACCTTGCGGATTATTAAATCATGGGGTAACTTGTTATACTAATGCGGCTGTTCAAGCTATGATACATATCCCTGCTGTTCAACATTATTTGGATGATTTAATTAGTGGGAGGAAATCGGAAGTAGCTAAGAATTCTGTATCTTGTATTCTTGCACAGACCGCCAAGAAGATGTGGCTGTGTAACAATAACAATAATAATAATAAAGTGAAATATATCAATCCTAAAAGATTAATTAAAGAATTAGATAATATTAACTGTATGATGTCTATATGGCAACAAGAGGATTCCCATGAATATTTTATGTCTCTATTGAGCAAACTTCAAGAGGATTCCACTCCAAAAGGAAAAAAATTAAATACTAGCATAATTTACGATATATTTGGAGGCTTATTGCATCAAGAGATTCAATGTCAAAATTGTCAAAATGTATCTACAACAAAACAAGAATTTTACGACTTATCGTTATCTTTGGATCCTAAAAAGAAAAGGGAAGTCTCGGTTGATGAATTCAATACAAGTAGTGAAGATGAGCAACAACAGCATGATTCGCCAAATAACGATACTAATAATAAAAGTCTTAAAAATAATGCCAAATATTCAGTCATTAATGCTATCAAAGATTTCTTTGAACCAGAATTAATTAAAAAAGTCTCTAAGAGTACCGGCTATGAATGTTCTAGTTGCAATAAGATCTCAAATGCACTAAAATTGACTTCGATAGATAAAGCGCCAGAGACTTTAATTATACATATTAAAAGATTTCGATTCAATGAGAATTCCAATCATTCTTCAAAATTGAAAAGTAAAGTATCATTTCCTTGCATATTAGATCTTCCAGATTTTAAAGCGAATAAAGAAAGCGAAGAGAATAATGATCCTATTAGGTATCAACTTATCTCCGTTGTTGTGCATGAGGGAAGATCTGTATCTTCTGGGCATTACATTGCTCATTGCAGACAACCCAATGGAGAATGGAATACCTATGATGATGAATATGCTAATAAGATTTCTGAAGCTGATGTCTTAAATGAAACAAATGCTTATTATTTGGTTTATACTAGGTTGAAGTTCAAAGGCAAAAATAACGAGGGTATTAATAATAGAAAACGTTCATTGCCTCCTAATGGTGCCCATACTTCAAAAAAAAGAAAGTAGTTTACGATAATAGACGAAGCATAATAAATATATATATATATACATAGATATATAGTTAATACGATAAATTCAAAAATATTCTCTACAAAAGCATGTAATTTTTTTTTTTCAAATTGGGTAATTATAATATATACCAGTAATAATAATAACGATAATATACAGAGAGTATTTGTGTACTTACACAAAACCATATCAATTCTATGGCTTACCCATCAATTTTAATCTCGAAGGATGAATACCATTAGTGGTGCTATTACTCTTATTGCTCAATTTATCAAAGTCATTTCCTTCACTTTCTTTTTGTTTCTTCTTATTAATTTCAATTTCTTTACTTTTGGAAATCTTAATTCTTCTTTCATCATCCATTTTCAAATTTTTTTCTTTAATTTTGGTTAATCTATTTTGCGAATTTCCACCACCACCTGCAGTTAATTCAACATTGATTTTTCTATTTTTGAAATTGGAATGATGTTTACTAAGTGCAATATCCATTTTTGACCTCAAATTATTATCTTTATTCATCTTTTTTTCCTTATCATCATTCTCTTTTATTAAGAATTCTAAAAAGGCGATACCTTTATCAGATCTAAGCCTAATAACATCCGGTTTCGAAGACTTAAAAAAACTAAATAATTCTTCTTGTGTTGTATCATAAGGCAAATTACCTACAAAAAGAATGAATTTTGGACCAGATTTCTTGCCACCTTTGCCCCTTCTTGTCTTTCTTTTCTTTTTAGTAGGCTGCTCTTCGGATTCTGTTATAGAAGGGATTTCTAATTTTGCACCCAGTATTATCTTCTTATCATGATCATTCTGATTCTCTTGTTGCTGATCTTCGTCTTTAAGTTTTCGTTTTGTACGGAATTCAAGAGCTTTCTTTTGTTTCTTTGTTAATTTTTCTTCGGAAGGCATTTTGTTAAATTTATTACTATCTGTTGAATAAAATATACTTTTTGAATTGTATGTTAGATTTTTATAGATATGTAATTGATACATTTTTAAAACATTTTTTGTTACTTTTCTGAGATGAGCATCAAGTTTTTTTTTTCTTTTCTGTTTGTATTGTACAAATATTATTACCTCGGCCAATGCTGATTAACCATTAACCGATGTATAATTTTTTTTCTCTTTTTGATTTTAAGTTGACAATTATTTTACATCAAGATTGATTGACTTGTTTAATGAGTAACTAGCAGATACATAATAATTGATAAAATATAAATAAACTAGTACAGCTATTAACATATTAGAAGTAAAAAGAAATTCAATAATGAAAACTACAGATCATAATAATAAAATCAAGATGGCTCTTAAGAATAACAGTACAAATTTAAATGATTCTAGTAATAATGATGATAATAATAAGAATACTACCGGAATGATAGAACAGCGGCCAGGCATGAAAAATAAAGCCGGTGTTACAATTTATGAAAAATTAAAAGTAAATTGCGAGAGAGAGATTCAAGAAAAAGAAAACTTAAAACAAACAGAAATACCGGACATCGAGAATCATGTCATGAATAATAAAAAGAAAATGAGCAAGAAGAAAGGTAATAATAATATGTCATCCGTGAACAAAGAGGAATCAGATATGGAGACGATCATGGGATTTAGTGGTTTTGGAACCACTAAGAACAAGAAGATAACCTCGAATATAATTGGGGTGGTGAAAGTTACAAAGAAGAAGAATAGTGGGTTCAGACAGTATATGAACAGGGAGAAGGGCTTTAACCGATCCTTGTCTCCACCGCGGAATAGTGGGAAGAGATAGTATCAAAGTAACAAATTGGTCCTAGATACATTTTGGTTAATGCTGATAATAAGAATAAGATTACCCGGGATTAGTGGCTTATGTAAGCTTCACACCAAAGACGCATTAGATTACATTTATGCACATATTACGTATTTGTTTGGTTTATTGGCGGGCCCTAATATCTTCTTTTTTTTTCTCTCCGTCTCTCTTTCTTTTAAAGGAGAAATACCAAAAAAAACAAAATTTTCTGATATACCGTAATACTGTAGTTTTTGTATGCAGATGGTAAACTGTGTTCAATAGAATAGACAACATCGAATATAGTGAAATATCCATTTTTTAGAAGTTGCACGTCTTTGCATTGCAGTTATACCTATTAAAATGGAAGAGCTAAACAATACTGTTATTCATCATCTCCAAATATTTGGCCAGTTATCCAACAATGAACACTACAAAATCATTATACAAGATATCATCCTTGAATATCGCAAAGTACCTATAAGTACTACTTATCTTGATATAAACTCTATGATATATGATTATTTATCACTTGATGGTTCAAATTGCTTGAATTATCTAGTATCTTCCAATTTGTTGACCCAATTAATTAATTTATTTTATTCCCTCCATTATTTGAATCATTCAATCAATTATGAGTCCTCAATATCAATGATTTTTTTGTTTGAGCTATTATTAGATATTTGTAATAATAATTATAATAGTGAAAATAATGATGCTAATAATAATAATGCTAGTAATAACAAGTCTACAACTACATTATCTATCAAAGACTTATGTATGAAGTATAAACTTGGTCATACACTTTTTTTAATCTTGTATTTAAAAGATTTGAAGTATTCGTTTAAATATAAGCAATTATTATTTAAATTGCTAAGGTTATTAACTTTATATGACTTTCTAAATTCTTCAATATTCAACAATTATATTGTTACTCCATTTTTGAAAATTGCCAATTTGAAAGATATATTGAATGAAAATAATGTTACTATTACTAATTCTACTAATAACAATGACCCAAAAAATGAATTAATTCAGATTGAATTATCAATCAATTTAATTAACGAACTTAATTTAAATTATCAAACAATTGAAAAATTTAATTTATTTGAAGCCATTTTGATATATTTCAAATTTTACCATGATAATAATAAGCTTGAAAATTATAATAATAATATTGAAAGTTTCCAACTGATAAATTTCCAATTATTAAAATTATTGACTAATAAATTACTACCAGATTTGATCGATAATGAATATTTTTTTGATTTAATTTATTTCCTTTTAAAATGTTTAAATAATGATATTTCTAGAATTAGAAAGGATCATAGAGGTTCAGTAAATAGAACAATTCAATCACTAGTGAATAACTCTGATAAGACTAAGAACATTAATAATATCTTTTTTGATGTTTCATTTAAAGTGGAAATCATAAAATTTTTTAGAGCTTTGAAATCCAAACATTTAATAGATTTTAATTTCTTGCAGTTTTCCAATGTTTTCGAAGCTGTTATATTTTTATTGAATCAGTCTGTGGAACTCTATGATGATATCCAAATTATGGAATTTTTAGTTGATGACCTTCTAAATAATTATAATGAAGAAATCAGATTTACATTAAGTTCTAAGCAATTAGTAAAATTATCTGATAAAATTGATAACTTATTCTTTAATGTTAATCAGAGGTTCACATTCATTGAAGAACCATGTGAAATTATACAGCTGCAAAGATCTAGATTAACTGAACTATATTTGAATTTATTAAAGAATGTCAATTTTATTAATCTAATAAATCATAATACCAGTGAGCAACACTTTCCTTTCTCAACATTTTTCAAGCACTGTCAATTTTTCGAAAGTTTTAATTCTTTGTATTTATTAAAAAGGAAACTATGCTTGTCTGTTTTCTTTAAAAATTTTCAATACTATGAAAATAGTGAAAATCCTTCCATGATTAAAAGTTTAATCATTGAATATAATAAAACCTTATTTAACAATGATGAAAGTAACTCTGAGCTACAATTATTTCTAATTGAGAGGATTTATGAAATATTAGTACAAGCTACAAAGCCGAAGAAGATAACCAATCAACAAAAGTCTGAATATGAAGAAGAATCATTTACAATAATTGAATTAGATAACAATTTAAATAATTTAAAATTTTTAGAGTTGGCTCTATCTTCTTCTAATAATGATAGCAATTCATCAAAATTTAGAAATATTGCGATTTACTTAATTTTTGAAAATGTGAGTGTTTTTATTCATTTAATAATTAAGAATTTTGATAAAATAATCCCAAATTTTGATGACGACACTGAATTGAGTAAGATTTCATTACTTATAATTATTAAATTTTTAGAGTATATTAGGAAGAATCCACAACCGTTAGAATATTTATTTTTGAAAAATGAATCATTCATATCATTTTTCGAAAATTTTAATAATTTAGATAATGCCAAAAAAGCCATTAATACTGAAAACTATGTTGAAATATTGTCAATGATCAACGTATTTACAATTTTAGAGAACAATATGATTTTATTACAAAAAGACCAGCAAGGTCAATACCATCGAATCATTAATCTTAAATCATTGCTGGATATATTTATAGAAGTTGTGAATTGCTTTGTTTCTAATAAGAATAATATACAGGGCAGTGATAGTGCTAATAGTACTGGTATTAGTACCACTTCAAATCCGGAAATTAATAATGCGGTTGAGTATATTGATAAAAATACTAATATTTCGAATACAAAAATTTCGAAAAGTGAAAATATAGAGAACAATATTCCATTTTTTATTGAACTATTAAATTTCCTAAATAATTATAAACTTACACTTGCAAGTTTAAATTTAAATTCCAATGATAATGATAATGATGAAAATGATACTTATTATTTTAGAATGTTGGAAATGTTTAGTTATGGAATTTTGTTCAACAAAAATTTGAAAACCTTTCAAAAATTCATAATTAAATTAAACAAGAAAGTCAATTGTAGCTATAACAATTCCCAAAAACCAAAAATTCTTAAATTTTTTCAAAGCTTAACTAATTTCATAATTATGAATATTAATTACTACCATTATCGTAATTCGAATAGTCGGCTAAACCAATTTTTAACAACTATGGAGGTTTATTTAATATTTGGGCATATTGTGGTAAATCTAAATAATTTGATCATTAAAGATAAAGATAACGGAGACGATACTGATATGTTCATTTGGGATTTCTTGGATATCTTCAATCAACTAAATGAAAAAAATATTGAGTTTAATAAACAGATTATATTATTTGGGAAAACTAATATAATTTTAAGTTTGTTAAGTTTTGCATCGCTTTTAATAAATAATGATAATAATAACAAATATTGTCGAGATTTTCAAATTTCAAATAAATTTAATCTAATTTTTAAAAATTTCAAATTGTTTATCAATGATTTTAAAAATTTCAAGAGCCTATTAAAGAAAGAAATTATAGAAAAATTAATTATGATATTCTATAATGGTGTTAAGAACGATGAATTGCAGTTTGTTAAACTTCAAAATGAGCACAATATTAACAATAAAAACATGGAACTTGTTGATTATTACAGTAAAGAATTAATGATTAATTGCTTATTTCCTTGCATGATTACGTATTTTTATAAACCAACAAGTCATAATAATAATAATACTGCAGCAACTCCAATTAGCAATCAACTTAAGTCAATCAATGATATATTAAGTACATGCCTAAAGGTGTTAACAATGCATCCTACGGATTGTACAATCTTGGAATTCGTTTGGAAATGTATTTATTTTTATTCATTTATTGATGATTTGAAAATTAGTACTATTAATTTCATAATTAACGACATAATTTTGGAAATTTATGATGGAAGGTTAAGTGATTTGTATAATTTTGACACAACAGCTGTTGCAAATAATAATAGAGATGCTAATGGTAACAACTTGGAATTAAAATATTATATCATTGCTAGTATTTATCAGCTATGTTTGAACGATGATGACAACAACAATTCAAATGGTTTTATAAACTTTGAAGGGTATTCATATTCAAACAATCATAATACTACAAAAAATAATAATATCTATAGAATCCGCAAGAGGAAAACTACATTGGACAATGAAATTGAATCTTATGACGATATTAATTTGACTCTATTTTCATATGTGGCGAATAAATTAAATATGAATGTCGATGTGATCACTCATTTGTTGACAACTGAATGTAATCAAAATAACAATGTTGATGATAATAAAAAAGCTGGTCTTGAGGATGACGAAACCGAAGGTCAGGTTATGAGAAATATAATTATTGATGATTTGAATGCTTTTAAAGAAATTGTTGTTAATTGTAATTTATTTAATGACAGTTTGAATTTAAGACGAAGCTTAGCAGTTAGAAAGCATTGATATTAATTGGATGAATACATTTTGAAACTATGCATAATACATTTTAATGTATACCATATTTGCACTTTTTTTTTTAAAAAAAAAAATTAGTGGTTTGCTCATCCGTTGTTATTGTTATATATATATATTTCATTTAGGTTTTATTGTTTGGCATATATTTCATTCAATCCAAAATTGCAAAGATATGTCAAAGATTGATTTTAGAATACTGTTAACAGTCTGTGTAAGAATATGTCGGCGCTTAAAATTTTCTATTAATAACACAAGACTTTTTTATAATAAGGAAAGAAAAAAAAAACCAAATTGTGTCAAACGAGAATTTACTGTTATATGCGTCTTAAAAAACATGTTTTATACTCGAGTAACAATTTTTATACCATTTGTGAAATTATTGAAAATCCAAGGAATCTGTTGATGGAATATTTAATAATCATGATTTGGATATTTTATTCTTGTTAATTTTAACTCCTTTCTTTTTTTATTTTTGTATAAAAAACAGCAAATAAAAATAAGCACAATATTTGATTATTGCCATCTCCATGAGAAATTATCATCACACAATTTAGTAAATGATTAACACTACTGCGGAACACACAAGATATCCAAGTACACCAACAACCAATACTAGTAGTATGATAATTACCACGGCCAGCAATAATAATAATTCTGAATCAAATACTACTATTTCGTCAACTTCCAATGTTTCCACTAGCAGAAGAACCGTAGAACACTCTCAGATGATGTCAATCTCAGAGATTAATAATTCTGCCATTAATAATAATACTACTGTTGTTATAAACAGTTCAGGTAACATTGATTCCACTACTTTTTATTCTCTTACCCGCCCAAATGATATCAATTACAATAACAGAAGAACTAATTTAAAAAAAAAGATTAACAACTGGTTCAACCAAAACGATCTTGTTGAAGAGATTGAGACTTTCCCATATACCAGTAATGAAAACTACCAGTATGGAGATAAGAAGTGTTCGTCCGACTCTTCTATATCCTCTTCATCTAATATTTCTGCTGGTCCTACATTCCTTTATAGCAGCAAAAGAACTATTTGCGAATATGCAAAAAATAGCAAGACAATTTTTGGAGAAATGTCAGTTTCTGAAGATTTGGTATCCTCATTATTTCTCGAAAGTACTGATAATGATGGCATTGAGAATGACGGATATTACATCTCTTGTTATGATGTTGGTCATAACAATAATGATTGTTTCAGCGAAGCTACAAGTAGTAATGATCTTGATAGTATTATATTCAGACCGTTGGAAAAGCTACCTACCTTGGAATAAATGAATAACTATAATTTTAGTCTTCTTGTTTTTTTTGTTCATTATTCATATTATTTGTGTTATACTTGGTGTTGTTAATTTTTGATCATTGATTTAATTCAGTTTCATTTTATTTATTCAATTGGATATTTATGTTTTATTACCTTTTTTTAAACTACATGGCATGTGTTCATCGTAAGGGGGAAATATATATTGGTCATAAAAAGTAATTAAACAAAATGTTCAGCTGTAAAAAGACATTAATAAATAAATAGATGATATAGAAAAAAAACAGTTTCGTGTATATGAAAGATAGAATTGATATCTAAGAAAAAAATGATGGATTTTCCTTGATAAATTTAGCTTTAGCAGCAACGATCATTTTTTTCAACTCATGATGGCCTACTTGTTGCATTTTATTATTATCGGTTTCTTTTGATTCAGGAATGGTATTCTCTGCTCCAGCGGCGACAGCAGCAGCAAGAATAAATGAATCTCCACCAACAGTAGGTGTATCAGGGGAAGAAGAATCAGGGTTGGCTACTCCAGAATTCAAATTTGCGCCACCTGCGGCAGGAGCCACTACAGCATCTCTTTTAAAAACAGGAGATGTCTTATACTGGGATTTTTTAATTATCGAAGATGAAGTGGAGATGAAAGAAGCTTGAGGTATTGGAGCTGCTGCAACATTAAAAACAAGAATGAGAATATAAGAGGTATATGTAAGTAGTAGAAATGCAGGCAATTTTAGCATATGGAAGTTAGCAGGTTGACTGTGCTGAATCTGGTGTGTTGCGATTGTTATATTCAATTAGGAGTACAAATCTGATCAATGATCATACTATTAAAAAATCAGTGGTGTAATGAGGACTAATTGAATATATAGGAGAAAAGTATCATTACAGATAATAATTAAAAATATAGAATAAAAATTTAAAAGGAAATCAAGAGAATTAAACGAGGAAGAAGAAAAAATTTATACTATTAAGAATCACAAACAACAGCATAAAAACCATCACCTATAAGTATTTTTGAACATCTTTCTATCGTTTGATTGTTCTACAATGGTTCGGATATATATACATTTCAAAAATCTTATGCATAAGAATACGCCAATCTACAGTTGAAATTCATGCAAAAAACTCAACTTGACTGTATAAAATTGAAAAACATATATACTTTTTTTTTATCAACTAACGTGTACATATAAAATTAACTATTTTTTTTGAACTCGAGTTGGCGTATTGTACCAAACAAGCAGCTAACTAGATTTAAAAGTTGGCAGGCTGTGGTTTTACCTAAACCCAAGGTAATGTACAGTGTATTAACCAATATAATAAATCATACTTCACTTATGCAGCTTAACGACTCTTATTATTAAAGCTTTCGGATTTCCTGTATTTGACAATTTTCTTTTGACACACAGATCTGACTATTGAAACAAATAAGCTCTGCCCTATCTCTTAGTACTGTATTCATGAATAGCAATCAAAATGCAAGTAAAGAAAAAAAAAATTAAATATGGCGTGTGAAAGTTGTAATTTTTACAACTGAAAGTCTACTGTTACAATTTTTACATTCATTTCTGAAGATACGTGGTCACATGCGCACACGGTAATTATGCAACCGTAGATCAAAGTATACACGTGCCCAAAATTCGAAGAAAGAGGTTTGTGACTAAATATATATATATAGATGTGCTACAAATTGCTCATAGTACCTATAAATTATTCAAGAGTTGAATATTGAAAAAATATTACACAATCTATAATAAACACTCATATAGAATGAAGGAGAGAAAATAACGGTAAAGTACTCTTACTTTTCAATGAAATATTCAATATCATGTTCACCACTCACAACACTTTGAACCACCTTCAAGATGTCACTAAAATCATTGAACACTGAGTATGGAATCTTTTCATTTTTACAAAACTTGATTAAGTCTTTACCTTTCTTGGCGAAAAGCAACTCGGTCTCTTTAGCAGCGCTTAAATCGCTTACACCGTCACCGCAATAAAAGTAATGGCATGAGGAATCAGCATCGTGTTCTTTCTTGATACGAATGATTTCCTTGATCGCAATAGATTTGTCATGCCCGAAGTCAGTACCATCTCTGTAAACAATATCCCATTTTTTCTCACTACTGACACTTGGATTTTCTTGAATGTTTACATCATTAGATATAATCTCTAATTTGTTGCCTGCCAATAACAAATTCAACAAATCCTTAATGATTGGCTTCATTCCACTAGAAACAATGACAATTAAAATATCATGAGAGACACAATAATGGTAGAAGTGCTTGAATCCTGAATCAAGTTGAATATTCTCGTTTAAGATCCTGATGCATTCAGGGAATTGTAGTGTAACAGACTCTAACATTTGCTGAAAACCATTTCTAAACGATAATTCACCTTTCAAGATAAGGTCATTTAAAGCTTGTCTTTTGGAAAGACCCATTCCGTAGTTATCAGTCAAATAATCATTACTGTCCTGTAACGTAATAGTACCATCAAAATCAGAGAATACAATATGCTTGGCGGCCTTAATTTGCTCAAGGAAATCAACAGAAAATAAATCAGTCAGCATATTGTTGTTTATTGAGAACTTTTATAAGTAATCAAACTAGAATCAAAAGAATTTGAATATACTCAACATCTATGTAACCCTTTCATTATGTCATAGATATTGCCATGAATCTTCTTGTAAACTTTTTCTTTCCAGAGGAGGGTAAATATTATGAGTACCGAGAAAATAAATCTTCAGGGCACTTGACACTTTTAATGAATTGTTTTTATTTTCGGACGAATCCGCCGCCTGATTTTCTTTCTTTAATTTTATGCTTGTTGAGGGGTATGTTACATAATGTAGTTTTTTTAATTAGTGTAATAACATTTGTGTGACCTTGTTTCTTAGCGGCGGTGAACACACACATCAGTTGATATTGTGCTGTAATTGCTCTATCTTCTCTGCTTTTTTCCAGTTTTCACTTTCTACTACTTTTGACGCTTTTTTCATTTCAATATAAACAACAATTCATACATTATTATTAATAATATATTAATTATTTATAGCGATAACTCAGTTCAATTCAATAAGTAAAATTCAAAAATGGTATGTTTGCATCGAATTCATTAAGAAGGAAAGGCGATCCTTTTTGTCATTATGCCTCCTTTTGCCATTATTCATCATTTACTAACAGTCATTTCTTTAATAGGCTCGTAAATTCTTTGTTGGCGGTAACTTCAAAATGAATGGCTCTTTGGCCTCAATTAAGGAAATCATTGAAAGATTAAACCATGCCAGCTTACCTTCCTCGGTTGACATTGTCATCTGTCCTCCAGCTCCTTACTTGTTATATAGTAATTCCATCAACAAAAAGGCTCCACAAGTCGAAATCGGTGCTCAAAACGTCTACTTGAAACCAAGTGGTGCTTACACAGGTGAAATTTCTGTCGAAAATTTGAAAGACGTTGACATCCACTACGTTATCTTGGGCCATTCTGAAAGAAGAAGTATCTTCCATGAACTGAGCGAATTTGTGGCTGAAAAGACTCAATTCGCTTTGGAAAATGGCTTGAAAGTCATTTTGTGTATTGGTGAAACCTTGGAACAAAAAAGCAAGGGTGAAACTTTAAAAGTTGTTTCTGAACAATTGAAAGCTGTCACCGCTTTAGTCAAGGACTGGAAAAATATCGTCGTTGCTTATGAACCTGTTTGGGCTATTGGTACTGGTTTAACCCCAACTCCTCAAGATGCTCAAGATATTCATAAACAAATTAGAGAATTTTTGAAGACCGAAATTGGTGAAAAGTCAGCTGAAGAAATTAGAATCTTGTATGGTGGTTCTGTCAATGGTAAGAATGCTACTTCTTTCAAAGACATGGAAGACATTGATGGTTTCCTTGTTGGTGGTGCTTCTTTAAAACCTGAATTCATTGATATCATCAACTCTAGAAACTAAAGTTATTATTATAAGTAGATTATGCAAAACCATACGTATTTAAACAGAAATTTGTTGTTAGCAAAGGTTTGTAAGATTAATAAAATATTTAAAGGGCATAATGTGTTTCACGTGATAAATAATTGAAGTATACACTCATATCTCAGAGCCATGTTGAAATAATACATAAATTCAATATTTTAAAAGTCGTTTTTACAGAGAATAGATGATCATTTCAAATCAATGAAGTACTAACGGATATTTCGACGAAATGTGTCTGTCTTCTTTCTTTAAAGTAATCAACTAATTAATGAAGATTAAAATTTCTATTCAGAATTAAAAAGCTCTGAAATTGTTTTATTTCCGCATATTTTAGATCGGCCGAAGAAATTCAACTGTTGCAATTATTCATCATTTAGAAATCTTAGTTATCATTAATTATATAACATTAAAAAAAAGGGAAAAAAATATCATAGTTTATTCCTAAGAGATTATCATAAGTATAACCTTATTCATAACAATAATCAACTCGAGCATTTGGAAAATATTCTACATCTCAGAACATCATATAAACTTAAAGCTGTTGTTATTTTTTCAAACGGTAATGTACAAATTTAATAAAAGAAGTAAAGAGAGGAAGACAAGAGAGATGCTCTTCCCTTCGCTATTTATATTTTTTTTCTTGTGAAGAAAAATTTAGAAATTACTAGAAACATAAAAATTTTTCTTCTTCCAGTTTTTTTTTCCATATTTAAGGGCTTCTAATGAGACATATAATGTAATGATTGGTTGGTGTTTTGAGTTTATCAAGATAATTAGCAATAAATAAGAAAAACCAGGTTAGTTATATGATGGATCATTATCATATAGAACTGACCATATATATCAAATATACGATTTATAGGCAAGCTATCTTATAATGATTTCTGTTTTTTGATTTTTTGGAAAAGTAATATAAATAGAATATAATGGGGAGAAAAGATATAGAAAATTTGAACTTGGAATCTCCGAAGAAATTCAAGTTGTCAAACGGAATAACTGAATCCAAACTAAAACGAGGCATAATTAATCTCAGTCCTATAAGTTTAAAAGCTATTAAAATCCAACCAAGTCCAGGAAAATCAAGAACTGATATTTATAAAATTACCAAAAGTCAAATTGAAAAGCAATGCATAGTAAATAATAATGATCCTTTGTCTATTTTCAACTCAAGGAGTAGTGCTATTGTACCCCCTAAATTGAAGCAAAACATTACAACTCCAAGAATTAATAAAAAATTAATTGATTATTTCTCTCCCACTAATGGTAATAGTGGAAGTGCGAATAAAGATAATATCAATAATGATTTATATCATTTCCCGGAATTAAACGCGTCTTTTAAACCTACGAAGTATACAAAGAAACTAGAAGAATTGATTAATGATAGAGAGAGCAAAGAAATATCAACTGACTTTAAATCTGCTTCTGCATTCAGCGATGGCTATGAAGGCTATTTTAACCAAAATAAGTTGAAACGAAAAAAAATTAATAACAATTCCAATGGTATCAATAAATTGTCAATTAGCTTTGATTATGAACAGTTTAATTTATTATATCAATTAGAGAAACTACTCGTACCAAATATCAAATACAATCATTTATTTAATCAGTTTTATTTTGAATTATTGAATGATTTTAATTTACATTTCTATGGAGTCGGATCTAAATTGAAATTTATTCATGAGTTTTATAATAATTACCTTTTGGATGTGGTAAATTGCCCTATTCTTATAATAAATGGATATAATCCGTCAATTAATATTAAGGAGGTTCTACAACAACTAATATCTGTTTTGTTTACTTCTAATAATATCAATACTCTGAAAACTAGAAAGCTACTACCCCCTACTAATAATTTAAATGAGTTTATAAATATTTTAAAGGATAAGTTTGTTAATGGTAAATCGTCATTGAAACTAATAATAATAATCAACAATTTTGATCTGGAGTTTTTAAGAAATTACAAATTTCAATATTTATTCAATGAACTATTCAAATTGAAGGAGTATTTGAAATTTATCATTACTACAGATATCTATTCTTCATCTATTTTATTATCATCGAACTTACAATTTGCCCATCATAATATTACCAATTATTCCCCGTATTTCATAGAATCCAGTTTTAAAGACTTATTAAATAATTTGAATAATAATTCCAATAATAAATTCAAAGGTTCAAAATATGTTTTGAATTCATTGACATTAAATGCTAGAAACTTATATAAGATTTTAATCATGAATCAATTAGAGAATGATTCTCCTATAGAGTTTAAAAAATTATATGAATTATGTGTCGATGAATTCATTACTAGTAATGAGATCAGTTTTAAAATAATGTTACGGGAATTTATAGAGCATGACATGATTAAAATCACTAAAAACAATCAGGGTTTAGAATTTATTCTGATTGAATTATCAAATGATGAATTACAAGAACTTCTTGACGAACTATTATAAAAAATATATAATATATATTACACTCGTTCATTAATTTTATGTAAAAAGTATTCATAACTTGATTTAACCTAATTGTTTACCATACATACCGTTTCTATTATTCTCCTGAATCTGTAAGATTGCATTTTTTTGATTTTCGGTTAGCAAATCAAGCTTTTCAAGAGGAAAATTTATAAACTTCTTCAACTTTGCAAGTTGCGCATCTGATAATTGCTCTATGCATTTATCATGGTTAATATCTGCCTCATGTTGAGAATATATATGCTGCTGCTGCTGCTGGTTCTTGTGAATATCCTGCGTCTGCAATTCAATTTGATCATTCTCTAAGATTTGATTATCATCATTTGACGTCAAGGCTTTTGTCTCCTCGGACAATAGATCACCAACATTTTCTGGAGTCTTATATTGAAAAGTTAATAATAATTCCACTATTGCATACTCTAATTGTGGACACCTGCTCAACAATTCACTCATAAGAGCAGGATTTCTCAATGACATTTCCTTTGCTTCTTTCAAAATACTCACTAATTTATTGCTATTCACTGATTGTAAAGTATTTGATATATAATCTGAAACATCCACATTATTATCAATTGAGATCCCTTTAGGTAATGGATCAATTGAGTCTCCGCTTTTAAATCCAATCAGATTAGGATTCCCATTAAGGTTACCATTTCCACTTTGATTCAAATCACTAATTTGGGTAACTGCTCCAGAAATGGTACTGGCTGAACTGAATCCACATTTTAAAACTCGATTTCCAACATTATAATTATTCAAGTTTCTAACCGCTGAAGCGGCAGCGACTTCATCTGCATATTCTACAAAAGCATAGCCTTTGCTTTTCCCAGTTAGCTGATCAAATGCTAATTTAACAGCAACTACTGTCCCAACAGTTTTAGCAATATTTGTAATGTCATACTCTGTAAGATTGAAAGGAATCCCTCCGATATATACCACTTTATTCTTCTTATTTTCACTCATTATTGTGAATCACAATATGCTCTTCGCTCTATTTATTATTATTGTTATTATAACTTTTCGAAAGAATTCATATTTGGTTTTGTTATTGCTGTTATTACAGCTGATATTTTTATATCTTCTTAGTCATTTTTCTTTTTTTTTTTTTTACTTTTTCGTCCGCTGAGATATCTCCTCTGCTGCATGTGAATTCTAAATGCTTACATTTGCACTATCATCTATAATATGAATTTATATGTATATATTTGAAACAATGAAAAGAAAATTAATTTATTACGATTATTCTTGCGATAGAACAAGAGATTATATAGTATATAGATGTGTAGTTATTATACAAATGCATTTGATGATTGTTCAAATGAGATTACTTGATACGAAAGGGAAGTACCTATCTAGACAACCATATCATTAATACCTAAAGAATCATTTTCTTCATTGCTTCTTTCGTAGTCTTCAGTGGCCATATTTGGGTCCTCATCTGGCGCATAAACATTCTGAATGTAACTGGCAGCCAACGGATCTTCCATCATAATAGTAAAATTCACTTTACCATCAATGGCTTCTTGGATCTTAGAGAAGAAAGATTCCCATTTCTTCTTGGTTGCTTCATCCATAGAATCGGAAGTCTGAGTATACACCCTTTCATTTAATTCTTCTTTGACTTGCGTTAATAAACCTTCCAATGTGGTAAATCTACCACCTAAAGTACCTGGGGTTAAGTCGAGAGATAATTCAGGAATAATCAAATGGCACGTTTCAGACTTCAAAACATCTCTTTTTAAATCTTCAACATCAGTTACTTTCAAAACTATTCTTCTACCTTTTTCTGGAATGGCACCACCAGTTTTAACTTCGTTGGATTTGTATCCACACTTTTCACATACTGTGCTCATGATTATAACATCTTTGAAATGTGGAATGTTGACTGTCTTCATGTGAGTATCACATGGACCATAACAAGCTGGGCATGTAGCTTTGAATACTTGAACTTCGTTTGAGTAATTCTCAATTTCTGAATTATCAGTAAAACCAGTGGTGCTGACCGTTGTTTCTGGTGTTTTGCCGCTCTTTAACTCATTATACTTATCTTCTGTGATTAACCCTAATTGCAAGTTTTGTTCTGGAGTTCTGAAGTACTCAACCTTAGACCACTTGTGGGTTGGCTCATCAGGAATGAACTCAACCCATGAATTACCTGCTGGGTCATCAAGGATCATCGTTAATGGTAAGTTTTCACCCTTAAGGCAAGACTGAACCTTTTCAATATAAGATTTAATTTTATCATAGATCTCTGGCTGGATTTCTTTTCTTTTTTCTTGATCGGACTGTAAATCTTCTATCATTTCGCTTAATAATCCCTCGACATTAATAAACTGACCTTTCTTTGGCGGAATTTCAGTATCTAATTCAAGGAATTTCACCAGGGCGGTTTCCAGTTTAACTACCTGTCTGTTAAAATCCTTCACATCTTCGATCTTTAATATATATTTACTTGCTTTTTCTTGGATATTAGCAGCGGACTGAATTTCATTGTTTTTAAATCCACAATGTGGACATTCAAACGACATTAAAATGATTTCTTTAAAATATGGAATCTTGGTAAGTAACATTCTAGTAGTACCATTCTTGTGACAATTCATACATAATGATTCAACCTCTTGAACTGGTCTACCTTCATTATCAGAAGCACCCGTTTGGATGACATCGTTATTAGTTGTTTCTTCAGCAGCTTCACCTACTGGCTTGAAAAATTTTTCAGAGGACATTTTCTCTATAATTGTTTTATTAGTTAATTCAAAATATAATTGTGACAATTTATAGTTAATTTCCTTTTTCTTAAAAATAAAATTGATTTTTTTCTGATAAATTGATTTTATTGGCTAATTACATGATCTTTTATATCAATTATCTTCTCAACTCATAAGAAAAAAAATTTTCATTATTAATTGCAAATCAATCTTAGAATCCCAAAGAAAGAAAAAGCAAAAAAAAACGCATCACGAGATATACACACGTGATGTGTCAGAGAAACAGAAGATTCCAGAATAATCAATATCATTCTAAAATATTCCATTAAATAAATCAATGAATTTACCAGAGTTAGAAAAAATATCACTAACTCTTCTTCCTTTAATGTAGACCTTCCATTGTTTAATTTGCATCTGCATTGCTTTAGAATAGAAAAATATGTAAACAGACTACCGATTGAAAAAGTATCTTTTCGATTAAGCCTTCAAATATCTTGAGATGTGAATAAATATCAAAAAAAGTTATGGGAAGTGATCGGTTGATAAATTAGAAATATTGATGGTTTTTTACATGATTGTTTTTTAATTTTCGGTGTTTATAATAACAATAGAAATAATTCGTAATGTATATTTATAGTATATATATGTATACGGTTAATCAAGTTATTAGACAACATTCTAGAAAGTAGAATTAGACGGTATCAAATTATCAAAACACGAGTTTTCCGCTCAAAGCAATAGACATAAATTATTTCCCAACCTTTTATAGGCATTAGCAAACGTTAAATTGTATAAATATCTTTAATTACTTTTACTTTATGTTGAGCCAAGTTTCTATGGTTTAACTCTGAGTTATTGTTTTTCTCCTGACTAATCATATTACTCATAGTATTAAGAGAGATAGGTTTATATCTGTATATTTGTATATATTTTTCTATATATCCTTTCCATTATTCTTGAGATACAATCTAAGAATACTTACGGAAATGTGAACTTCTTATATACATATTGTTTATTGCCAGTAACTTGTATTATTTATAGTCATGCAATATTTGAGTGATACTTCAACAGCGAAAAAGTTGAAATAATATCATAAATTTACAGTTTTTTTAATAAGAGGGACCAAGAAATTTTTATATATTGGTACTAGGTCTAACTCACAGTATATTTATGGTTGCATGATTGATCAAAGTTGAATTTACTTCAGTATCAGAACATATCATGCACATAAAAAGTAAGCAACTGAGGCAGATCCTCTATAGTTACAAACAGTATTCAAATTAAATCCTCAAATTTAACATCTGTACTGAGGTCTCGTATCATGTACTATCTAGTAAATGATGTTTCCTTAACTGTAGTAACTTAGCCAATTACTACATATACATTTTAATTCGAAGTATTCTTCGCTCAGCGCCAAAAAATTATTAATATCATAAATTCTACGAAGTGATTCACATAAAAAATAAATAATAATCTTAAGACAAACATACATTCGCATTATAGAAAATCTATTTAAACAGAGACTAAGATATCAGAATCACCAGCATCGGTAATAGCTAAAACACCAACTCTGAATAACTTACCACAAGCGGTACCTAATTCGTTGTTACCACCTTGGAAGTAAGAAACAGGGGTCTTGGACAACATAGAGTAGTATTCCAATTCGGCTTTTCTCAAGGTTGGAGTGTTACCGGCAATAACAATCAACTTAGCCTTACCTTGTCTCAAAGACTTGATAGTGGACTTGTAACCTAAGTAGTATTTACCAGATTTAATAGCCAATGATAATTTGGCGTTGAAGTTTTCGGAAGATTTCTTTGGGGCCTACAATAAAAAATAATAGTTAGTATGAATGCTTAACATGATTAATGATTAAAGATGCAAGTGACCGTGCGCAGATGGAATACAACTGATTAAACAGAAATAACTCCCTTCCACTTGACCAATTACACTGATCGATATTATGGAAGCAATATCAAGTGCTCTCTAAAGATATTCAAAAGTAATATAAACTTACCATCTCTGCGCTTGTTTATTGTATTATGCACTCCGGTATTAAATTAATAGAAGTATATATGGTTTTGAAAGAAGATTATTCAAAAAACATTCAAGAAGAGATGATGGTATTCCCAAAGTAAAAAATTCATTAAATATAAAAATATTTTTTTTTCTTTCTGTATTTGAAAATTTTTTTTATTCTTATAAATGTTTTTTTTTTCGAGACAAAAAACCTGAAAGATGCAGACCAAAAAAAAATATACATACATATATATATATTCTTCACGTGCAGAAATAGAGGGCAAAGCTAATCATGTGATATTATTATCTTTTCTCAATATAAATGCGACAGAATTGCGCATCAAACCATATAAGACAAATACAAGGAAGGAGAAAAATAAGAAAAGAGAAAATTTAGAATGCGCGAAATTTCAGATATTTGCCAAAAGTGTCAAACATTTGACAATTTTGATTGAATTTATTCATTTCTACTATGGGCTTATGTGAGTCAATCAGTTTGAAAAACTATATTGATATTGAAAGTAAAGTGGTTATACACCCTAACACCAGTAATCGTACCATATTAAAAAGAACGGCAAATATTTTGTGTGAACGACAGACCAGTGCAACTACTACAACTTTTGTAAACATCCAGATAATACATCCACACATAAAATAAAATTGTGCAAAGCGACAGAGGGAGTTTTCTTTCAAGGAAATAAGAAGAAGAAACAAAAAAAAAAAAAAAAAAAAAAAAGAAGGAGAATATTAATATTACTACGGTTAAAAGTTATTTCCTCTATTGTACAACTATTACTCTATCAGTACTAAGTGAATTATAGCCAAAAAATAGTATGTACATGATAGTATATATAATGTGAATGTTGTGATATTGCTATTGAGAAATAATTTATTAATTCAAGGGCCAAGTGTATGAGAATCTGATCATCTAATGTTACTTTAAAATAAGATCATCTATGAAGGTACTATGTGCTTTTTATATATTAGAATATGTGGTGTCTCATTATAAAGAATAGAAATGAACTGTGTATGTGGGTTATTGTGAGAAATTATATCATGTATCATGTTATGGTTAGTGAATGGGAATTAATATTGAATATAATGTATAGAAAAATGGTAGCTAATATTTCGTGGAGTATTTAGGAGCAAGGTGTACATATATGAACCATTGAAAAATCAATAGTCATTTTATGGTTATTAGGTGTAATAGTGCTCAATATATCCTCTAATAATATCACTTCTAACAGCATAAAGAGAGGGCCTAATGGTTTTTTTCTAGAGAATTCTAACTAACAATAGTATTTGTATAGCATAAAAATGAAGGTCGAAGTTGATTCCTTTTCCGGTTCCAAAATTTACCCAGGTAGAGGTACCCTTTTTGTTAGAGGTGACTCCAAAATTTTCAGATTCCAAAACTCCAAGTCTGCTTCTTTATTCTTGCAAAAGAAAAACCCAAGAAGAATCTCATGGACTGTTTTATACAGAAGACACCATAAAAAAGGTATCACTGAAGAAGTCCAAAAGAAGAGAACCAGAAAGACTGTCAAGAAAGAAAGAGCTATTGTCGGTGTTTCTTTAGACTTGATCAAGGAAAGAAGAGAAGCCAAGCCAGAGTTGAGAAAGGCCAACAGAGAATCTTCTTTAGCTGCTGCTAAAGAAAAGAAGAAGATTGAAAAGGCTAAGAAGAAGGCTGCCAAGGCTAAATTAGTTGCTGCTCAAGGTGGTGCTGCTAAGATTTCTAAGCAAGGTGCTAAGGGTGCTTTCCAAAAGGTTCAAGCTACTTCTCGTTAAATCTAGTATTTGATTGTTAAATTTAAATTTAATCTTTTTAATAAAAATAAAAAGAACAAAGATTATAGGAAGGATGAGAAATCTAATAATAAGAAATACTTTGATGATTTTATTTTATGTAATTTATTTATATTTCCTTTTTTTTCTCTCTCTCCATCTTTGTTTTAAGTTCTTTTTTTTCTGTTAAATACTAATGAATCCAAAATGTTTTATTTAAGATGTAAACAGGTTATAATGAATTGAATATTGATCTTTATTTCACGGTATCTCTTATTGTAAGTGCTCGTAACTTTGTTCAACCTAGAATATTTTTCTAGTATAAAATTATTGTAGCAGAAATGCGCCACTTAAGCTTTATTACAAAACGAGCTGAAAACATGGAACTACTGCTATTGCTACTACTCGTAAACAAATATCATTTAGTTAAACAATTCCCCAATAAATAGAGCATGTCAAGTATAAGAGATCAGTGGAATAGCTTTGTTGAATCAAGGGAAGAGCCTGCTTCAGAAGGATTTTTCTCCAATTTTAAAACAAACTTAGTGAATTCTACGAACTCGCTATATCAGCAGTTACCAACCTACGAAAATGAAGACACAATACAACAAGAGCCATCATTTTTACAGATGTCACAGTTTGAAAAGATTATTGGCTTTGTAGTTTGTTTATTGGCATCGACATTTTTCTTTGGGATAAGTTTTGTCTTATTTCCAGTTTTAGCTGTGAAACCTAGAAAATTCGGATTGCTTTGGTCATTGGGTTCTCTAATGTTTATAGTGGCATTTGCAATTTTAAATGGTCCCGTAGCATACTTGAAGCATATGATGTCCAAAGATCGTATTTATTTTAGTGCGTTCTTCATAGGCACTGTGATATTAACTATTTATTTTTCCATCATTGTGAAAAGTGTAATTTTAACTTTTATATTTGGAATTTTAGAATTGATTTCTGTTGTTTATTACACTGTTAGCTATTTCCCATTTGGTGCTCAAGCTCTCAGTATGATCACTTCATCATCTGGTAGGCAAATATTATGGTTGATGGGTTATTCTTAAGTAGATATTGGTATTATCAAGAATATGTATATAATAGGGATATAATATAGATTATAATATTATAATATTTTACACCTTGAATAATATATTGTAGGTTGATTTTACATAAATACGTCTTTTCACTTGGAATAGAATAAATATATTATTATATTGGAAATATAAATAAATCCCTTTTCTTCCCGCGCGTATTAGAAAAGAAAGAACAATAAACATAACTTAGAAAAAAAAAATAAAAAAGAAAGAGAAAAAAAAGATGAAGCCAAGAACTTGAACATAGGAAGTATATAAGTCTATACCATCATATCTAGTCGCTAAGCAAATACATATTTATTAGTAAATAATTGTTACAAGTTTGCAATTAGAAATAACAATTAATAGTAATAATTATGGCAAAACTTTCTCAGCTCGAAATAGTATTAACTAGACCATTTCGAAAATTACTCAAAAAATTGAAGTTTCAAGGACAACACCAAGATACGACGAATTTGAAAAAATATGCATTTCTTATATCTTTAATTTCTTGCCTTAGCAGTGGCTCAATAGTTCTATACTCGGTGTGGACCCCATTTTTCCAAGATGTACTACACTACTCGCAAACTGATATAAATATTATTAGTGGAACTTCATCAATTGGCATGTATTTATTATTGCCTATCATTGGTAATTTATCAGATGTCTATGGCACTGCGTTAGTTACCTTACTTTCTATTGTCAATCTTTGCTTGGGGTA
The DNA here is from genome assembly GCA_010994365.1 of Saccharomycopsis schoenii. Taxonomy (NCBI): domain Eukaryota; kingdom Fungi; phylum Ascomycota; class Saccharomycetes; order Ascoideales; family Saccharomycopsidaceae; genus Saccharomycopsis; species Saccharomycopsis schoenii. The sequence goes on along the minus strand of JNFU01000009.1, from coordinate 273,139 downwards.
TGTGATGGCGGCTTATGTCTTTTATAATAGACTAAGCCATTATTTTATGGCTTTTAGTTTCTTTATGATTGGGTTTGGTACAAGCTGTTTATATTTCAGCAGTATGTTGAATTGTGCTAATATTTATCCTAATTATAAGGGATTGAGTATTAGTTTACCGGTGACTTGTTATGGATTAAGTTCTTTATTACTCAGTAGAATATTGAAGTGGTTACATTTGGATTTGATCGATATTTTTAAATTTTTCATTTACGTTTATTTAGTTATGGGTATATTATCATACAGCTCCTCTTGTATCTTGACGTATTTGAAGATTCAAAAGAGTAAGGATGCTATTTTGTTGGAAGGATCAATTGGTAGCTTTAATAACAATTATGGAGGAGTCCTGTCAAATATTGAAGGAGAAAACGATGATGAAATTTTAGATGAGATCGATAGCATTGCTGAAATTGATCATAATGAGAAATTCAAGAGAATTTTGAAGACTTCCAAGCTTTATTTTTTGTTAATGTCATTCTTCCTTTGCATTGGGCCATTAGAAATGTACCTTAACAATATTGGTTCGTTGACCACATCTTTGAAATTCAGTACAATCCCTGATCAAATCTCAATGCATGCCATTCTTTCGACGATTACAAGATTATTCATTGGATTCACAATTGATTATTTTGAATCTTTGACAATTCCTACGTCTTGCATTCTTTTCATCGTAATTTTTATTGGCATGATAGATCAAGTATTGTTAGTTTTTACAGTAGAAAAAAGCCCAAAAATGTTAACTTTATCATCATCCTTATCAGGATTGACATATGGCGGAATTTTTACGATTTTCCCAAATATGATTCTAAAAATATGGGGCATTGAGTTGCTTGGATCAATTTGGGGTTTTTTCATGATTGCCCCTGCATTTTCTAGTTTGTTGTTTGGATTAGTTTACGCATTTTGGTATGATTGCCATAATGAATATTTTTCAATAGTATTCATTTTGACAGGAATTAGTTTGTTTGGAAGTTTGATATTCGCATATTTGACATGGAAGATCAAATAAAGAAGAAGAAAGTTATGTCATCGGCTGGTTTTTTTTCCGCATATGCCAATATTTCGTATTCCTTACTATTATTTTTTTCATACATTTATTTGCATTTGCTGTAATTGCTGTTATATTCATATATATTGCATATTTATTTAATAATAAATTTATTCAATAATAACTACTTTTAAGTTGAGAATCAAATTCAGCCAATAATTTGTAAAAAGAGAAAAGTAAAACTGCCATGTTGAAAATCAACGAATAACAAAAGCATTATAGCTTTTTATACGCACCATGCCTATTTTCCTTGGTTTCTAATACGCACAATGTTACCCGTTGATCATTATTATTTAATCTTTTTCTCTCTTAGTCCCTTTGTGTCAAACATTATAAGGAAAAAAAAAAAAATTCGCAAAAGAGATACAGACATACAAGAAATGATAACGTTGATATTATCGATAGAAACAAGTGTATTATGGAATATCAAAGAATACAAAGCGAGAGAATAAGCTATTAATAGACAAATATAATAATGAGTACACCCAACTTACCCCTAACAGAAAATTTGGTGCCGTTATATGAGTTAAATTTTCAGCTAGAATCGATTCTTGAGGAATCCAATCTTATAAAAGATTCCATTAAAAATTGTATAGATTCAATTACTGATCTTAATAATGATAAAATACCTAATATCCAGGAAGATCGTACTGAATATTTAAAACAGCTAAGAATTAAAAATGAAAATTTGAAGAAAGAAGTATATGAAAAACAAGAATTTATTACAATGATAACTAGCTTATTAAATAATTATGAGATTTCTATCAATACAGTGCTTGAATATTGTAATGAGGATGTCCTTAATTATTGTTTGAAGTTTGTACAGATTAATAGAGAGACATTCAATGAGTTGGTAAGTAAATTAAATTTGGAATTCGAAGAATTTGAAAATTTGATTAAATTGAAATTGAAATTATTTAAAGTATTGGAGTTTTTAAGAAACTTGGTTAACAAATTCGATAATGAAGTTATATTTAAAAATGATTTAGTGTCAAAAATTTTGGAATTAGAAATTTATAGAAAATTGTTGATTGAGTTGACTGAAAAGAAAATAATGTTTTTTCAAAAAGAGTGATTTAGGTTCCATTTAGTTGTTGCAGGTATAAGGAAAAAAAAGATCAAAAGAACAAAAAAAAAAAAGAAATACATTACTATAAATGTTAAATAATATACTACTACTTCCTTTCTTTTTCACTGTCGTCTATTACTTATGCTGACACGCCATACTATCAAACGTATAACAAAAATGGTGCTTCCGGTGTTTGAGTTAACACTACTTGCTTCTGTATCGACCATATTTGATACCACTAGCAATAGAAACTATGATTTCGAGTTACTATCAGGGCCACTCATTGATGGTCATAATGTTGATGTTGCAATTGTGAATAAAACTTGCCCAATTTTGAGATTTTTGGAAATTGCAATGTTGGACTTATTTATAGGTCTTAAGTACGACATTTTAAAGAATATGAGTTCCAATAATAGGGATAGTTATGGTACAATTATTTTTCGGTTTTTTAATGATAAAAGCAAGATCCAAGAAATTTGGAGTTTTTTGGAAGGAATAGTTTTAATATATTGCTTGGTATGGGTAATTCAGGGATTTATATGTTTTCTAATATTTGTTGGCCAAATTCGAAGAGTTGTTAATTTTTGAGACAACATTAGTAGATCCTGTATCCCATGAGAATTATGCTGATGAATTACTTCGCAGGAGATTAAGATGTACTTTCTTGAGAAAGAAAATAGCTGGTTGGAAGTGCTTCGTTGTTGATGTATTTACCATCATCTCTCTACATATTGGTTAACGTATAATTAGTGTTATAGACGTTTAGAAAACATGCATAAAAATATCTCATTGATATCTCTTGTGTACTTAATTCTAACAGTAAACATAGAATAATAATAGATTTCTCGATCGACTGTTCTGTCACTAATGAGTTGACTATTACGAAAATGAGATATTTATGTCCACTGTTTATAATCTGTGTGGCTGAACAGACACCCATTATTTTGGATAAGGGTTTCTTTTCTTGCTTCTTTCTAATGCGCGCGGATGTTGCAACCCACGTAAATAAACTCTTTCGGCAAACGAAAACAACCGAGAAAGAGAAAATTTTTTTTGTTTTTTGTTTCGTATATAAATAGCATCTGCCATCCTGTATTTACTATCCCTAAATTCCTTGAATTGCAAAATCAAACATATATATACTGTTTACTAGATTCAATTCATTAATAAATAATAGCAATGTCTTTACCTCTACAATCAAACAATAACAACAATGATGATGATGATGCGGCTAGCAATATATCTGCGCAGCTCTCCATCAATTCGCAAGAGATGAACCCGACTCCTTACGTGGGTCAACCTGATGCTAATGAAGACGCACAATCAGATTTATCTGACGCTATGTCCCGCTCAAACACAAACTCAACAAATAAAGTAAAGCTTACTCGTACCGAAACAGTCAAATCTCTTAGAGATGCTGGCCTTAGTGCAGATGCGAAGATTCCCGATGTCAACGCTCCGCAAATAGAAAACCCTATTTTCCCTGAAGAATATACTATGGAAACTGAGACCGGGTTGGTCCCCGTTGCAACCTTACAGTCCATTGGTAGAACACCTACGAGACTTTCGAGGACTAGAACTGCCCATCTTACTCGTACTCATTTGGATGATCTTCTTGTGTCTGATACCGAAGAAGAAAAACTTAAGGAAAAAAAAATTCAGGAGCTAGACCCGGAGATTCAATTCGTTACATTTGTCACAAAAGATCCTGAAAACCCTTATAATTGGCCAATGAAAATGAGAGCTCTTTACACTTTTTTGCTCTCTTCTTTGGTCATTGCAGTTGCTTTTGGCTCTGCTTGTACTACCGGTGGTCTTATTCTTATCAACGAAAGATTCCATGTCTCTACTGAAGTCTCCATTTTAACCGTATCTTTGATGGTGCTTGGTTTTTCGATTGGTCCTTTGCTTTGGGCTCCATTAAGTGAACAGATTGGAAGACGTCCAGTCTATTTCATCTCTCTTTTCCTTTATACTCTTTTCCAAATCCCTTGTGCTTTTTCGCCAAACATTGGTGGCCTCTTAGCTTGTAGATTCCTTTGTGGTGTCTTCGCATCATCCGGCCTTTCTCTCGTGGGTGGGTCTATCGCTGATATGTTCCCACAAGAGATCCGTGGTTTGGGTATCTCTTTTTTTGCATTTTGCCCATATTCTGGTCCAGTATTTGGTCCTTTAATAAGTGGTTGGATCAATGTGGGTACTGCCGGCCGGGATTTGGTTTGGCGTTACAGGTTGTTATTCTGGGTAAATATGGCTTTTGCTGGTTTAACGTGGGTCATTGCTTGTTTCGTACCTGAAACTTATGCTCCTGTTATTCTAAAGAAAAAAGCTGCAAGATTAAGAAAAGAAACTGGCAATATGAAAATCATGACTGAACAGGAATCACAAGGATTGTCATTAAAAGAAATTGCCAAAAATTGTCTTTTACGTCCACTTTACTTCACTGTTACTGAGCCCGTTCTTGATTTGATGTGTTTTTATGTTTGCTTAATTTATGCTCTTTTATACGCTTTTTTCTTCGCTTACCCGGTTATCTTCTCTGAATTATACGGTTACAATGATGGTATCACTGGTCTTATGTTTATTGCTATTCTTATTGGGGCTCTTTTGGCTCTTTGCACTACTCCAATTTTAGAGGCTCAATACATGAAAATGACTAAGAGACGTACACCAACTCCAGAAGATCGTCTCGTAGGTGCCATGATTGGTGCCCCATTCCCAGCAATCGCTTTATTCATTCTTGGTGCTACCTCTCATAAAGGAATAATATGGGTGGGTCCATGTTCTTCTGGCTTGGCATTTGGATATGGAATGGTCTTAATTTATTATTCCATCAACAATTATATTATTGACACATATGCTTTGTACTCAGCATCCGCATTAGCTACCAAGGTTTTCCTTAGATCTGCAGGTGGTGGTGTTTTTCCACTTTTCACTACTCAGATGTATCATAGATTAGGGCTTTTATGGGCATCATTTTTGTTAGCCTTCATTTCTACAGCTATGATATTGATTCCATTTACTTTTTACAAGTATGGAGCTCAGTTGAGAGCTAAGTTGTGTAAAGAAAATTATGCGGCTGAACCTGCAACTGAGTAGATATTTGTATCTCTCCAGTCGTTCCCTAATTCGAATTATTCTTAATCAAAATAGACAACTAATTCCTAAGAAAGGAGAAATAATAAAAAAGCAAAGGTATGATATGGGAATAGGCTGTGCTAGTGAAATAGAAAGTTGATTCCACTATACCTTTTCTTTATATTATTTTCTCTATATTATATGCTACAGACTGCTTCTTATTCTACAGTCTAAAGATTAACAAAACTTGGTAAAAATCATTTTAGAAAAATATCCTAATTAATATATTAATATTATCTTTCTTAGAAAAATTGCTTCGTGTTAATTTAATTTTCTTCTCTTAGACAGCTCTTTTTTTTCTTCCTCAGCTATTCTTCATTTTGTTGATTTAATTTTTAATATATAAAGTTTAATAATTTTAAAAGAGAACTTGCATAATTACAAGTCTAGGTCTATTTCATACAAACAGAAATGTTCTCTACAGCAAAAAGCGAATTTATCGAGCAAAGAGGTAATTAATTTTCATGTACTCAGTACGTTTTTTTCTTTATTTCATACTGTCTTAGATAATATTCTTGGCCACTAAGTATTCACCGATTAAAATACCTGCACCAGCAGCACCGATGACAGTATTATGAGATAAAACTACCATTTTCAAATCTAATACCGGATCTTCTCTGATTCTTCCAACAGAAACAGAATATCCATTACCTCTATTTCTATCCAATCTAGGTTGTGGACGATCCTGTTCCTCTAAAACAACGATGGCTTGTTCAGGTGCAGATGGGCATCCTAATTTATAAGCGTCACACCGATATTCACGTAATGTAGCTTTGACTTGTTCCACAGATGGTGCAGGTCTATTTTTGAACCTAATACTGATACATTCAGTATGACCATCACTTACAGCGACTCTAGTACACTGTGCAGATACCTTAATATCATCATCACTAAGGATATTAAAGCCATCACCTGAGCTATTGATATCAGCCAAAATCTTTTTGGTTTCCCATTCAATTTTTTCTTCCTCTCCACTAATGAATGGAACAATATTGTCCAAAATGTCTATACCTGGGAAGCCTGGGCTGAATCCGGCACCAGAAATGGCTTGCAATGTGGTAGCAGTGATCAAATCAATAGGTCCAAATTTATCAACCAAAGGCTTCAAGGGAGCAACAAGCCCAGCAGTGGAACAATTGGAGATACAGATTATAAAACCTTTTTTCCCAGCTGTTTGCTCTTTTTTTTCTTCCTTCAATTTTTGTAATTTGTTTTCTACGATATCAATATGACTAGTATTAACAATTGGAACTACAAGTGGCACGTCTGATTCACGACGATAATTCTTAGCATTGGATACAACAGCTAATCCCTTTTCTTTAAACTCCTTTTCGATAGGTCCAGCATATTCTGCATCTAATCCACTGAACACAATATCACACTCTTGGAAAGCATCAAATGTACATTCATCAACAATAATATCTTTAGCTGATTCAGGTAGAAGGTCAGTTTGTTTCCAAGTGACGGCTTCCTGATATGTTTTACCGGCACTGCGTTTGGAGGCTCCTAATTTGAATAACTCAAAATTTGGATGATCTTTTAAAAGAAGAATGAATCTTTGACCAACAGATCCTGTGGCTCCCAAAACGCCAGCTTTTTTCTTGACTTGACTAGTAGTGGTTGACATATTGGTTTCTCTGTTACTATCTAATTATGTTAATACACCGTTAGAAAATTTCTAACAGGAAAAAAGATATTAATAAAATATTTACAAAAAAAAGAAAGAACTGCACTCAATTATATTATTATTCACGAATCTTGTATCGTTTAAATATTTTTTTCTTTTTTTTTTATCTTTGTATGAATTTCTCGTCCACAATTTTATTGAGTCATCTTCAAGAAAGAAATACCTGACATACACGCACAAAAATTCAACTCTAATTGCACCGGACCGGTGACCGGTGAAACAATTTTGCAGAGGTATAGTGCAATGTTGGTAGCTGAAATTCAATAATATCTCTTTGAATTCATTAACAAACATTGAAGTAGCTTGAAAATTTTATGAATTTAAAGAAATAGAATTTATTTCATGGTTCAGCATGAATATTTTATTATATATTAAATGCGATGACATGCTATAATATGCATGTGTACCGTGAGATATACTGTGCCATGCGCGCAACCTCCAATCTCATCTCATCTTTTATTTTTTATTTTTCACTATATATATCATTTTACAAAGAAAATCTAAAACTCAGATGGCTTGACCAAAATATTCGTATTTGTCTAATTATTTATTTATATAAGTATATATCGTAGACAAACAGTTACTCGTATTTTATCTTTTGATAGCATCCATTAATATGACTACATCTGTTATTTGATGGAAACAAGTTTCACATCGAAGGTTAATTCAGAGTTAGCTGGAATACCTGGCAAAGATTGGGAACCGTAAGCGGCAGCAGCAGGAATTATAATTCTTCTTTCTCCACCAACACTCATGCCAGAAACACCAATATCCCAACCGCGGATAACTTCACCCTTACCTAACTTGAAAACAAATGGCTTACCTTTAACGTTCTTATCAAAGACTTTTCCATTTTTCAACTTACCAATGTAGCGAACACCGACTCTGTCATTGTTCTTGGCTTTTTTGCCTTCACCGACTGTTCTGTCTTCAATAATAACACCAGCGCTTAAGGTTTGTTTCTTGACTTTATTGGCAGTAGCGGCAGTCTCTTTAGATTTCTTTTCGATTGGACCTTTTTCCAATTCTTTGTCAAATTTAACTTTTTTGGCATCTTCTTTTTGCTGTTTCTTGGATTTCTTTGGTTCCAGAGCTTCTTCCTCTTCAGCAGCTCTCTTCTTGTTTTTCTTAGATTCTTTCTTTGGTTTTGGTTTCTCTTCTTCGTTTTCTTCTACGATTTCTTCAATACGGTTTTCGATGATTTCATCTTCATCTGGAGTTAAATCATATGCATCATCATCGTCTTCACCTTCAAAGTAATCTTCATCACCTTCATCATCAGAAAGATCGTCGTATAAAAAGTCATCATCTTCTTCATAATAAGAATGAGTGACATAGTTACCAGACAAATGGATTGGGTATGAGCCAGTAACAACAAAGTAAATGTCTTCATCTGGGGTAATAGTTAGCTCAAGAGTTTGTTGATATTGTAATTTTGGAGATAAGGTACAAAGAACATATTCTTCAACTTCTTCGTCGATTTCATCTTCATCTAATGCTTCATCCGACTCTTCTTCTTCTGGTTCTTCTTCCTTCTTTGAAGATTTTTTTGTTTCTTCTTCTTCTTCCTCATCTAATTCATCTTGTTCTTCGTCTTCAGAATCGAATTCCTCATAATCTTCAAGAGTGATTTTCTTTTTCATCAAACGCAAGGTGGATGGTTCGGCATCATCATCAACAGCTTCCGGGTCCAAAGCAGCGAGATTAATTTTAATGGTAACCGGGAACTCTTCATTAATGGCCGGAGTTGGGTCGTATGGCTTCAAGGCCAAGTTGTAAGTAGCAAATGGAATAATTGGTCCTTCGGAAGACATTGTTTAATTTATTAAATAGTTTGACCTAATGTACAATTATAGTAAATGAAGAAATTCCTTCTTTTTAATAAGTAATAAAGAAATACATAAATAACAGAGAAGAGATGATGTTGAATATTAGAAGAAAATTTTTAATTTTTTAGCTTACCACATACTCAGCTCTTCTTAATTTTCTTTTTTTAAGATGGGCTCTGTAAGAAAAAAAAAAGGCTACGCGGACCTTTGGTCTTTATTCTTTCTTCCGCCTTTCGATTGACATTTGTTAGAGACACATGTGGTAAAAGTTAATTTCCTGTTGTAGTGAATGCAATAGTTACATTTCCAATTTACGAATAATTGATTACTAGTGCTTATTTAACTTCTCTCTATAAACGTAAACTCTTTAAAATGATAATCATAATCATAACCTATCATTGCTATTTTTTCAACTCACAATTATACTAGACCTTTGTTAGATTCTTTTAAAATATAATCTTCATTATACTCGTCACAGTCCACTTGCTGGTAGTTTTCATCCAGAACCATAGTGTGGGGAAGATAACAAAGATTAGAAGTGAGTTTTGGAAAATATCTTCTGTACGCCCAGAATGAAACGACAAACCCAATCAAAGAGCCGATAAATACATCAGAAAATCTATGTCTATAATCTTCAGTACGTGAAAGTGCTACCATTAGCGCAAAAAAAGTAGGTGCGGATGCAAAAACACATCTCCAAACACCAGGCCTTTTATGAGATGCCATTGATTGTCCTAGAAGCCAAAAGCTCAAATATCCTAACCCTGAAAAACTGAAACTGGAATGTCCACTCGGACATGATCTCATTCCATCATCAAGAACAGACTTGTCTGGATTATTGCAAACGTCAGAAGCCACGTAATATACGTTTTCCTTCAAGTCAGGTTTAAGCTGACATCTCAGAATGAAATCAGGTCTTGGCCTACCAATCCAGTTTTTAGCAAACCCCGTTATGAAACAAGTAACAGAAACAGAGATCAAAAAACCATTGAAAGACACCCAGGCCATGTGAAATCTTTCCTTGAAGGTACCTCGTGTCATTAAAAGACCGACTACAAAAATGATAGATGTAGGAATAGCACCTGCTATCACGAAAAGTAATGTGGAACTAATTCTTTCAGACTCGGCATAGTTATGTCTTATACTCATATCATTGATGTAAAAGTCCCTTTCAAAAGGATGAGCTCTTTCAAAGATACAATAAATAATGATCAATGATATACTTGCGAGAAAATCATTGAGCCTCCATTTGTTGCATACTTTGAAGAATCCCAGGGATGATAACCCAAAAGTCAATCTATCTGTCACATGCATATTTTGAGTATCAGTGGTGTTCTTTGATGATACAATATGGTCAGCGACTTGTAAAGTGATACTATAGAATTGATTGATGTGAAGGCCGAAGTATATTATGGATGTATAAATCTCTCTGTATTCCAATCTTAGTTTAATACACTCCCACTCACTTGTTATCTCGAATCCGAGCGGTAAGTGTCCAATATCGTGTTAAGTAAATCCCACATAAAAGTTTATATAAACGCACTCCACTAAGCCCTTGTCACGTCCTTTTTTTGGATATACTAAATGCACTTGCGTACCGTCTCTGACCCTTTTTTCTTTTATATAATAGCATTATCTTGTTAATAATCTACTGCAAAAAAATGGTCAACCACGAATTTCGAAGACATCAAGGTAGAAAATGGTGAAGTTTGATAGATAACGTATCACAATACATTCAGTTCATTGACTATTATCCACAGAATCATCAACATACTTGATACTCGAAACCAAAATTTTTGCTTTAAAACTCACGTTATTGTAGACCTTTTATCAGCTTAATTAGTAATTCCGAATAGAGAGGAAAGTAATAAATGTCCGGTAGAAAACATCTTCCTAAGGCTGCTTCTGTCCCTATTGCATCAACCAAAGTCGCTAGTGATGAAAATTTGAGAAATGTTACTTTCCCTCCTTGCGATCATTTAAAGAGACTTCTTCAGTCTCAGGCGAAAGATTCCGTTTTAAGAAATTATAATTTGGCAATTAAGATCAGTTGTTTGACTTATCCTAAACCAAGTGTTGTCAAATGTCGAAAAACAAAACGTAATAGTAACACTAGGTCCGTTCCCTCATCCAATTATAAAGTAGCCAAGAAATCTGTTCCAGACACTCCTGTTCAAGATCATAAAAAACTTTTAAAGCTTCGAGGTTGCTCGGTTAAATGTGGCTCCTGTCAAAACAATCTACTAGTCAACTTGATTTGTATTCAATGTCCTAATGTGGGTTGCTTCGATCTACAGCATGCTGCTAAACACTCGGCGTTATTAAATCATTTATTTGCTGTTTCTACATTTGGTGAGGTATATTGTTTTCGTTGTAAAGATTATGTCAGCGATCCACAATTGGAAGCTAATCGTATTGAATCTTTAAGACTGTTTGGCCGTTTATCTAGTGCTCCGGGCATGCCAGTTTATCCATTTCTTGCAGATAATACATCTGCAGCGGATGTTAAAAATAGTAATGTTGCAATCAAGGAATTTATTGAATCCAATTCAAGATTGCCCTCTTTTAAAGCATCTACTGGTTTAAGAGGATTTGTGAATATGGGTGCTACTTGCTACATGTCCGTTATTCTTCAAACTCTTATTCACAATCCTTTTGTTAGAGATTATTTCCTCTCTGGTGATCATGTCAAATGTATTAAGAAACTTACAGGTACAGATGAATCATGTATCACTTGTCGTATAGATGAGATCTTCACCGAATTTTATACATCTAATTCCATTTCGGGTTTTGGCCTCACGCAGTTTCTTACAACCGCTTGGAAAGTAAATAAAACTTTGACTGGTTACACACAACAAGATGCTCATGAATTTTGGCAGTTCGTGTTGGGTGAATTTCACAAATCACATACCTTGATAATGATGGGTAACAGTTCTACGCCGCAAGTTAAAAATCACACAAGGTCATCCTCAATCTCTTTAGGAAGTAGTGCTCGATGTGATTGTATCACACATAAGATATTCAATGGGGAATTGCAGAGTACTATCAGATGTGAAGAGTGTAATCATATTAATAAAACAGTAGATCCGATGATTGACATTCTTTTGCAGATAAAGAATAAAGATAAGGAGCACCATGATTTAATGGAATGTCTTGAATGGTTTACTAAGCCAGAACATTTGGGTAATGATTATAACTGTACTTTTTGTGCAAAAAAGACTGGTGCATCTAAGAAATTATCAATTAAACATTTGGGTCCCGTTTTAACTATTCAATTAAAAGTATGTTAATTACTATATTATTTTGACTTATTAGTTTTAATATTTTACAATACTAACTATCCTCATCTGCAGCGTTTTGAACATTTATCCACTGGTATTTCTATTAAATTGGAAGGCTCGGTTAAATTCCCAGTTATTCTAGATATGTATGACTACTATACTAATTCAGTTCAAGAAACTTTCACTACAGGCGAACTCACGTACGAACTTTTTGCTGTGGTTTGTCATCATGGTCAAGTTAACACTGGTCATTATGTCTCGTATACTAAGAATATCGAAGGACAGGTATGTTGTTTTCTTTTCTTTCTTTTCATATCATTTTCATCAGTCCTAACATTTCATTTTTTTTTTTTAGTGGTTCAAAATTGACGATTCCATGATCACTATGGTATCTCAGGAAGAGGTTTTGTCAGTGAATGCATATTTATTGTTCTATGCGAAACACCAGTTTCCATAAATATTTTGATACATCCTATTTATTGTTCGGTTACTTTCTTATCCTTCCTATGGATTTCCATGCTTGGCTTCTTAAGAACTCCTCAGTATACTATATTTAATGAATATTCTCCTACTTGGCAAATACATTTGCTCCAAGGTAGTTCAGTTCGTAAAGTAATTACGAACAATTATAATGATAATTGATAAATCTTCTATTAAATTATTCTAAAATGTAAGGTATCGAAAGAAAAATATATAAAAGTTCAAAAAAAAACTGTTTTTAAGTCAGATAGCAAAATGAGGAGTGAAAAATAAGTTAGAAAATAAATGAAAATTGTTTTTGAAAATTAATAAGAATAAAAGTGAAGCAAACGTTCAAAGTCTTATGAACTCAACGAATGTATGAAAAATTAATGAATGATTTGAAATTACCAGATGTAAAGGATCCGACTATTATTGTGATATTTTTGTTTAACTTAAAGTAAACAAGCAACAGCCAAAGCACCTGCTAATAAGGCGCTAACAGAACCAACACTATTACCTCCAGATGAATCTTTGGTGCTTTGATTTCTAGATGTACTAGTATTAAGATCAGAAGTAGAACTACTCAACGCACTTGTATTATAAGTGTAAGAGGTTTCAAAAGAAGTTGTATTATCAGAAGCGCTGGAAGAAGTCGTGGTGCTATTTTGACTCTCATCGTCGTAGACACTAAATGTAGTGGCGGTGTCGATAGAAAGAGCATTAGTGCCAGAATAATCAGAAACTGAAGAAATGCCAGCAATGTCCAACAGGAAATCACCAGCATCGGTGGAAATAGAGTGGATAGTGTTCGTTACTGTCGGGGCCAAAAAGTTGAAATCGTAGGTGGAGCCAGCAATAACAGTGCTGACATGCGTGACATCAGAAACAGTTACCGTTAGCTCACCCTGGGTGTAGGTGTAAAGAAAAGCATTCGAAGCTTGTAAAACCGAGACAAGAACCAAAAGTTGAGAAGTCTGCATTTTGTGTATGTTTTCGAGGTTGGCTTTATTTTACTCTTTTGTATGGTTATTTTCTCTTTTGAGAGGATCCGTTAATAAAACTGATAGGGAGTACTGAATGTTGAAGAATAGAGAGAGAAACGAGGTAGAAGTATAGAGAAAAAGATATGAAGAAAAAAAACTATGGGAAATGTCTTCTGTTTTATACGTATTGGTATTCTATTTTCCTTAATCTTCCGTGTTCCTCGATTTCTAGCATATGTAGGTAATTATTGCAAACTTTGGTTTCTTTTTTTTCTTGTTTTGGGAAAATTCTTGATTCAGGCACCAGGTTCAACATTTCTGCTTTGTTTCTTTCGCGCATGCGTGATTTTCCTGACAATTGAAGAAGACACTTTTGGTTGTTGTACACAAATACGCGTTGTTTCATACAAATATATTATAATTAATATACGCACTCTCATAGACTATGCAGTATTTTGCATAGATTGTGTCGTATTCTCGAAATGTTGCGTCAAGGATCCATAGCATAAAATGCAATTGAGGTGGCTTGCAACATGGACCAAATGGTGTAGCACGCTGGCTTATGTTTGTTTGAGACAACTCTAAAAACGGTATCGGTGATGGAAATTGAGACCCAATGTAAAGACATTATGCCCCAATAACAAGTTCACAATATATGCGTAAACTACGGACAAGAGTTTTTATGAATAGCCACCAAACAAAGGAAAAAAGAATAACAAAAACAATACAAATAGGACGAAAAAAATATTAGAAAAGAAGGAAAATGCCTTACGTCATAGGCAAAAAAACAGTGTTCACAGTGAGAAACACCGGATATTGTCCAATTTTCTGTAAAAAAATTTGAACTTTAAAGGAACAACATCGTCCCTGCAGATTACAATAGTTGCCAGCAAGGGGAACAGCTTGATGCACCGCTGTGCATATATAAGTTCACACACCGCTGTTAAGTCGGGCTAATGTGCGTGAAAAAGGTACCGATTCACCAAAGGTATCCAACCATGCTATCGCCCAATCATACATAATCTTATAACCTAAAACGATATATGCTGATTTGGTCAGTACACGTTAATTGGCTATTAGTAATCTGGCTTAATGTTTAGATTTCGTAGTACAGGACTGTTTCAGTTCGAATTAAGATAACTTTAATGGTGTTTCATTTTTTTTCAATTGCTAGTGAATATGTATAAGTATTTTTAAACTAGTATACTATTGTTATTGAATAATTAAATATCAACAGTTACTCCTAAAGCTTTCAATCTCAGGATACCGCTGTTTCTGATATTTAAGTATTTTAAGTATGTACAAACAACCATAATTTCCTCTAATACCAAATTATCGCTGAAAGATGTATCCTCAACATTTAAGTATTCCAATTTTTTCAACGAGGTTAAACATTTCAAGTTTTTCAACCCTTTATTTTGCAGAAGATTGACCTCTTTTACATGCGGAATGGTAGAAAAGTTTTGGTACTCTACTGTTCGAATATTGTTACAACTCAAATCCAACTTGACTAAAGATTTTGGAAGGTTCTCTGCATGCTGAATTTTATTATACGATAAATTTAGATCTTGCAAACTTATCAAATGTGAAAAGTTTGAGGGTATCTTCAAAATCATATTCTTTGAAAGATCTAATTTCTTCAACCCTGATAGAAGATTGATATTACTTATCGACAATAGGTTGGACGGAGATACTTTTAGCTCAGTCAATTGACGAAACTTATTGAAGGAAGTAGGAATGTCCCGTATCGGCGATGAAATAGAAAGATTCGAAATTCTTTCAGACAAAATCCAAGCTGATGTAGAATCAAATGGTTTTTCTGATTGTATCGTCATATTTGTTAGTTCCGGTAATTCAGAACCGATGATAGTCACTAATGAGGCAAGCACATGTAATTCTGATAAGCTAGGAAGGTTCTTCATCACAAAATTTTTCAAAGTTATATTCTCATCCGCGGTAACTTTTAAGTACACTAATGACATAGATCGCAATTTTTCTCCATCGATAATATTTAGCTTTGATGGCAAATTTATTTTAAGTATCTTCAAACTTTGGAAAAATTGAACCTTTAAGAATTCCAATGATAATTTGTCATTAACTGAATCAATTTGTAATTTCCATACATTGTCTATCAAGGAACCATTATTTAAGTTTTCAAAATTATTCACCCGTGAAAGATATAATGCATAACTAGATTCTCTACTAAAAGTAATAGAATTGAGCTTAATATAAGGACAAGTTATTCTTACTGAACATTGTGGAATCCTGTTCAATATGTTAAAAAACAACCTTTTCTCTGAGTACCTTTTCCAATTCAAGCAACAACTCTTCTTATTATGCAGATCCAAATGGCATCCCAAGGAGAGCGTTTTTATAAACTTCCAGCAAGCATTGGGAACTTTCTGTTTCAATAGATCGCCTTCTATTCGATAATAATGAGATTTCTCCAAAAGTCTTAACTTTGATTCTATACTTATTTGACTATCCCTAAGTATATGATGATGGTTATTATTTTGTAAGCTTGGAATTATTATATATAAGTTACTGTAAATAATATTCAAGAGCGCATACTGTAAATTTCTAGGAAGAATATTGTTAAGCTTAGCTAATCTTTTCAAATCTAGTAAATCAAGATATTCTAAAATAATCAAAATGATTTCCACGGGAAGCTTTTCAATCACAGCTCTTAAACTCATAACTTCTTATGAAGTGGATTTCTTATTGGTTATTCTTTTATCCATTTTTATTTTATTTATGAGAGGTTTGGGGAAGATGAGCTGTATTGTTAAACTGATTTTTTTTTTTTTTTCAGATTTCACATATGCAAAAATACTTTTCATACGTGTGAATCCCAAACCGCTGTCAAGATTAAATAATTGAAGAGAAAAAAAAATTGTACTAACAAACAAAATAAACAAACATATATTATCTCTGCATTAGAAGAACATAAGAGTATATAAGTAAATTATATATAGTATTACTACTGATAATTGAAAGAGATAAATGAAGAATAATTAAAGGATTATTATAAAAGAAAAACTGGTTAAAAAAACAAAATTTAAATGGGATGGTTAAATAAAAAATAAATAGTTTCTTGTTGAACAATCTGAGCGTATGATTATAAGATAATGCTGCTGAAACTAACACAAGCGATAAATGCAAAAACCATAGACATTGGAATTCCATAATTGAATACTTGATTTGCACCACCAGTGACAACTGTGACTAACACTCCATTTGAAGTGCTTGTTATCGTTGATTTATGTGTGTTGTTATCGTCAGCAATAAGGGCAATGGATACATCGCCGGCACTATCAGTTATAACTGCAGATCCAATAAGAGTAACAGTAACGCCATTTGTATTGGTTGTTGTAACAGTAACTAAGTTTCCACTCAAATTACCACTGACAGTCTTACTTGATGCACTGTAGCTGCTATATTGGTTACCTATAAGAGTGGCTACAGTTCTGACACTATTATCTGCTGAAGAATCAACGTCTCCTGCAGTTAAAGTGGTTGCTTGAATTTGACCATCACCTATTTGAGACACGGCATTCATTGTAGTTTTGGCTGCAGAAGTGGTTGCTGTAGTGGCCTGAATTTGACCATCACCAATTTGAGTGATTGCTGCCATAGTGATCTGTGATTTACTGGTAGATGTCGTAGTAGATGGTGACAAAGATGTGGCAGTTGTAGCTTGAATCTGACCATCTCCAATTTGACTAATAGCAGCCAATGTTGCTGCTACTGCTGCAGAAGTTGTAGTTGTTGTTGCCTGAATTTGCCCATCTCCGATCTGACTTACTGGGTCATAAACAGCACGCTTCCCAAGTAATTCATAGGAGGCTATCACAGGACTGCAAGTGAGGCAGGCTAAAGCTAAATATGTAGCAAATTGCATTTTATTATGATATGCACTGAATATTATAAATTTCTTAACTTTATTAAAAATATATGTTTATCGGGTTCAAAAAAATTGATTTTGAGATATTTCGTGGAGAAATGTTAAATGGTATATATAATGAAATCCAAAAAAAAAAAGTAGCATCAGATTGAATTTTAAAAGTTACCTTACGCTCCATTAATAGTATTTTTTTGATTTGTGGTAAGTTTTTACCCAAATATTCAAGTTAATTTATCCAGAAAAAGAGATCCCAGGAGATAGCTGCTTAGACGGTGTATCGCAGCTAAAGAGCCTGCATACACGCGCTGACCCAAAATTTTGTGTGTGTGTGAATGCGTGGAACCGACTGAATAGTAAGCGTTGGCCAGACTCAAATTCACACGAAGTGTCTATAATCTAAGTAGAAATCTATTTATAAGAAATAGTTTTTAAATTTTTGGAATACCTTGATGTAATTTCTGATAAAAAAAATATTTTAACTGTAAATATGAAGATGTTAAAATACATTTATTCGTTTCGCAAATTTCTCTTCAGCGCTTAATTTTTCCGTTTGATTTTTTTTTTGATTTTAATTTCCCTTTTGTTATACGAAAACTATTATTATTCAACTGCACAAAAAAACCTCACAAATTAACTTTTTAGATCATTTTGGATAAAACCTTTCACAATTGTGTGTTAAATACTTAAGTTTTATTGAAATAGTCGCTTTGTAATACAATTCTCATCTATTAGTTAAGTCAAGATCAGCTGTTCGGTTGTATACTTCTATTTTCTGATTTTTGTAAAACATTTTATTATAGGATTGGGTAACTAAAAAAAGAAAATAGTAAATATCTTATTAGTTGATTTGTGGTGATAAGGGCGTCTATATTTATAGTTTTCAAACGTATTATAAGAGCCAAAAATGGTGAATGCAGACAAAGTCTTTTTTGAGACAGTAGAAAGAAGAAACACCTTTGACGTAAAGATAGATCCTCATCAGATAACATTAGTTGATGATTCTCCAAACAATATTGAAATAAATGAAAATTTAGCAGGTGGTTATTCCCCACTAGTAAATTCATTATTTATTTTTTTAATAATGGCAGGGATACTTCTTGTTATTAGTGCCTTATTATTTGTTATCAGAGAATATACTTATACAGTAGGACAACTCAAAAAAAAACAATTTGAAGATGAAGATAGATTAGATTACTGTTGGAATGAACTGAAAACCACAGCGAACTCACAGAACCAAAAAGAAAAATCCTATATTGAAAGTTATGGGCCCCATCAAAAAAGAGTTCATCACTGGCCGCGAGGCACCTTTTCACCAACAGTTGTAGATAACAATGTTGAAATATCTACAGCAAACTATTTGGAGGATAATGAATCACTGAAAACTAAAGCAAGTGACCAACTTTATGATTTCATGACTGCGATGGAAAGCATGGATAAATTGAAGAATGTTATAAATGTAATTCCGACAAGAAATGCAACGTTGAAAAGAGATAACTTGTTTTATTATTACACTGGTGTTAGAGGGGAATCTTTGTTCAAGAAAAGAAAGATATATTCAATAGACCAACTTATCAATTTAAATAATGAAGAACTGAATATTGTACAAATTTCTCCAAACATATCCATAGATGATTTTGATCAAAGTGAAACAAACTATGGTGAGCTAAAGAAAATGATACTCAAACCGTTTTTCAGATTACATCCAGCGAAATTTGAAAGTCTTTGGAAAGCTGAAAAAGAGATAAATGAAATAACAGAGTGTTTCATCAAAATATCTGATTCAAGTTCTTCGCAAGATATAGCCACGAAAAAAATCATGATTATACGCTTACTCACCTTCGCGTCAAATACAAAAAAATTGCATAATCCAAACATATATATTTCGAAGTTCGATTCATTGATGGAAATTCTTATTGATTATGGCATTATATTTGATCTTTTGAACATAAGCAATACTGTTATATCCCAGGCCCTCATTGACATGGTTTTAAGCTACATTTGGTGCCATTGGAATTTCAAAAAGGGAATTAACAAGAAAAAAATACTAAAAAAATTTGAAAAATGGAAATTGGAAAGTCCAAGTATTAGACCAAATAATATATTATTCAGATATTTATTGAACCTTGAACTTGGAATATACACTGTTGGAAAAATGGATATTCTTCTTTCAAGGTATTCTGAAAATAAAATAATAACCTTCTTGAAGTTTGCTTCGATGAATTCTCATTGTAATGACTATGTTAGATTTGTTCCATTAATTGCTCAGGCTGTTCAATTCACAGAGAGAATATGGACACAGAGATTGTTTTACAACATCTTGCTTTGTATAGTTAAGAAACACAGGGATTGTTGCATTAAAGAATACTTATTGGATGATACGAATTGTTTCAAAGAGATCGTTCAGCATGGATTTTGGATACAAAATGATTCCCAAGTGAGAAAAACTGCTGAGCTCATTCATATGCTAATAATAGAAAAGTATCCGTCAACAATGTCGTAAGTAAAGTACAATCATTTTATTTCTTTTCCTTGCTTTTAATCCCCAAATTTTGACTTTTTTTTTCTGTTTTTATACAAAAGAAGAAAATAAGAAACGCGTAACGAAATACATATTTATTAACATTTACATTTTAGATGGTGGAATGATACTGACGGCGGCCTAAAATTAGTGAATGCCACAAGCCAAAAAGATGGTGAAATTAAGAAAGACAAGCTAATGCTGAAAAAGAATATATATTTGTTAGGTAATTTAGCTGGATCAAAAGGATCAGCAAATATGGAGAATGAAGTCGATCAAAGGAAAGCCGAAAGTATGGAAAAAATTAGAATAGAAAACTCATTAATTACAGAATCCAAAGTACCAGGATCTTTTAATTTTTGACTCTATGCAAATACAAAGGTCGCCAGACATCGGATATTACTTAAGCTATAATTGATTAGTAGTTTGATTTATTAATATTTTTTATGGTTAGTTTGATAGTAAATATACGATGTTGTGGGAACTGTATGTACATATATATATAAAATTTCTCGCACGTGCATAAATACAGGCTAATTGAAATAAAACCGATAGACGATGTATTTGGAAAAGAAAAGTTGCAACTCCCAGTTGAAAAATATCACAGAACGGTTTATCTCTGCAGGTTTGTGTGTTACAGAAATATGCAGACACCTGTACAGGGAAGAAATGCGTTATTAATGTATGTACCATTTATCAAGAATAGAATAACAAACGTAAATCAAGAAGACGTTAAACGTAAAACGAATGCACACCGCACAACGCCGCTGTAATTATATTACTGAATACTTTCCTGGTGAGAATCTTAAGTATATACAATAAAACCAAAGGATTCTGTTCTTGCTACGTGAACCAATTAAGACCTTGGATTTTAGAAATTTATATTGTTCTGCGGCATATGAGGGGTACTTGAGGGGGCTGTATTGACGTTAAACGGCACTGGCTTAAAGGTTGACTATTGATAATATTGTTATAACTGTATGTTTCCAGAGACACGTATACAGCAATCTTATTCACCACAGATACAGATATATCTTTCTTTAAACAAATCGTAATCAAAGGGAATATCAAGTTGATATTTTATTGTTTTCATAGCGTGGAGAATATACCTTTACAGAATATTGCAAAAGCTTATTGAACACCAGAAAGAATAAACTCTCTCACAAAAGTAATAACAATAAAAGAAGGAAATAGTGAAAAAAGCAAAAAAAAAAAAAAAAAAAAGGGTGTTGAATTGTGAAGAGTAAAAATTACCAATTGAGTAGCTGCGCTCTCTCAAGCGATTTACGTTTGCGTTTATTATCTAGCTTTGAAATAGAGATGATTCTAACTGCAAGTGTACGTTATAAGGTTTCGATGATGATTGTTGAAGCAAGGAAACGAATTTGCTCTGCAAAAGGAAATAATAAACCATCCAATTCGAGTTAAAGTTCATTTCTTAAATAATATCATGATATCTTCTTGCTTATAATTATCTTGATAGCGCTTAGTTGCGGCTAGTCGGCAGCCGCAAGCAGCAAAAAAGCTGTATTCCGTTCCACGTTGCAAGTACCGCACATTATCTTCGCACCTAGCAGCATATTAGAACCGTCTGTATGGATAGGCACTGCAACTTCTACAACATTTTCAATCGTATTAACGACCAGCTAACAGATTTATTTTAAAGCAACTTATATTTAGATATCGTCTCGCCGGTTCCATCTGAGTTACTTATTGTGGTGAAATTCCGAAAAGGCAACGGTTTCTAGTGTAAAGGTTTGTGGTCAAACGAATCACTAGGTTAGAGCAACGTGGCAACATCAAATCTGGTATAATCATTCAAAAATAATCATTAACATATACATATATTTCTGGTTTATGAGGGGATATGTCCACGTGATGTGAAACATGGCTTAGGGTGAAGCATTAAAAAATAACAATTTTACATTTTTTCTTCCGAGGCCTAGGCTAATCACTTATAAGATAACAGTTCGCACAGTAAATAAAGTCTTCAGTATCTATTGTGTAATATGTCGCCCCCAAAAATTGACGTTAATTACATGTTTCTCTTAAGTAACTTAACTTAGGGGAAGGAAAATAATAATTCTTATAATGCATATGTATACATACACACATATGCAGAAATGCCACTAAATTGTTATTTCCCACACTTGTCTGATGAAATTAAGATCAATACAATAATTAGAGAACAAAATAATAGTAAAAATAAATCTTTGGTTTGGTTTAGATATATATATATCTTATTTATATGAACAAAAGATAAGGGAAATGAATGAAAGGAAAACGAAAGTAAATAAGAGAAAAAAAAGAGATACAAAAAAATATCATATGTCATGCGCTAAATTCATCTTTAGTAAAATCTAGGTGTTTGGGAATATATATATTTATTAATCTATTGACTGTCATTTTGGCAATTAGGTAAACTTAAACTCAGAGTCTGGGATCCAAAAATTATTCTTGTTTTTTAAAACCACTTTCCTTTTTATTTGGATAACTTTAGAGCAAAGATATATCTTTGTCTGCTCTATGATTTTGTTTTGTTTTTCTCACTTCCAAAGTGTATACACATATTCTGTATACACTTTTTTTGTAATAAGCGATAGGGTCATGCCAAATAAAAAATTGATAAAAATTGATGTTTAAGGTATATATAGAGAAAACAGTTTTAGCGTTGCGTAACTTTAATTAATCAATACAAAATAGCCGGAATTAGAGATACATTCTGTTGCAATTCCAAACACTTATATAATTTCTTGGTTTCTATGTTACTCAGTAATCATATAAAAGGATTGAAGATTGCTTTCATTTAATTACTTTCGTGAAGCTAATTATCATTTTCTCTTATTTTTTTTTTCCTTTTTTCACTTGATTCTGTGTATCTTTTTAATTAACCAATTTAAGCATAATTTTGTCTCAATTCCAATCTACTACTATTAATTACATTATTTAATTGACAGGACAATAGTCATAAAAATAATTGAAGTAATAATTTATTAATAAGTGTTATTAATTAACAAAAATAACAGTAATAATAATAATTAAGTATTAATTTAACTTAATTTGTTTAGTTAATTACAATCTCCACTCAAAGTTGATTTACATTTGTTACCCACATTTTAGAAACAACAAATTTGAATCACCCACACCCTTTTTGATTCCCACAAACTGATCAACCCACAAAATAATTTATTAGTCTTGATATTAATTTCTGACTTTACTATATTCTGGATACTTCAAGTTCAACACCATATAGGGCTCCAGAAATCCACACAAATACTAGATTTCGTAAACCTTTTGAATTCTTTACTCTGTTGTATATTTCAGCTTCATCTAGTTGGTTTTTAGGCTTTTGGTAATTTTTCTATTTAATATTTCACATAATGTCTCTATCAAACAGATCTGCTCCATTTACGCTTCCGCCAATATCCACCTTATTAAGCAATGAACCTATGAGAAATAATTCATTCAAGTTACCTCCACTTGGAAGTAACAGATCTAGTCCAATCTCTGCTATTGCTGATGCTAGATTATCACCATCGCCATTCAGCCAAATTAGTCAAATACCAACCTACCAACAATCTCCACAACAACTTCCCCCACTTCCAATTCAACAAACTCAATATCAACAATCCGCCGTCTCACAATCGAGTTTACCTACTCCATACTCACGAAGTCGCAGCTATTCTCCCAGTACTAAGCGTGAGCACCTTCAACATTCCGATCAACACCATCAAAGCATAGAATCTCCGTATAATGATACTCCATTTGGTCATGATCCATACACAAATCATATACTTCCCTCGCAACAGCTTCCTCAATATCCTGGAAGTCCAAACTATGTTAACAACACAAGATATGTCAACAGTAATAACGTGACGCCAATCCAAATGAATGTGCAAGCATCACATCATGTAAATCAGCCTTACATCCTGCCAAATATGGCAATACCATCTCCTGCTCAAGCAGTGGCATGGGATATCAGAGCAGGATCAGCTACCACAAACAACGCCGTTGTTGGCACAACGGCACCTACTGAGATAAAGCCTAATAATGATTCACAATACGCTTTCATTTCGCATTCTATTAAGAGCTTTCCATCTAAAGAACCCAAGATTGACAATATTCAATTAGCTAGAAGAAAGAGAAGACGCACAAACTCTAAAGACTTGGAAATTTTACAAAGAGAATTTGACTTGAATGATAATCCAAATAAATTGAGAAGACAAAGAATTGCTTCTATGGTGAACATGAATGAAAGAGCTGTTCAGGTTTGGTTTCAAAACAAGAGACAATTGAGAAAGAAGCAAAGAATGAAGGCTGCTGAGCAAGTGGAGATGAACGCACGAGAATAGGTTTTTAACATTCGATATTATATTATATTATTAATTTTGCTATTTTTTATTATTTGATTTATTTAATTTTGCTTTGCTTTGATTTGATTTGATTTTTTTTTCTTTTTTTTTTTACCACGGCTTACCCTTTCAATTCGTGTTGTATTTTATTATTATGATCATTCTAAACATATATAGATCTTAGGGGCACAAATACATATGTTTTCAATACTTTTATTGTCTTCAAATACAAATAGCATTGGTAGCAACTATAGCGAATCAGTGGGTTTATTCAAATCAATCCATATATCATTTTCTTTGCAGTTGTGGTAATAATTGTCATATCCGATAAAACAGATAATGCAAACAGAGAATCTGCGTCTGTCTTAGCAAAGCTTGAGTAATAATTCTTTTTCTTGTTTTTTTTCTCTAACATATTGTGCTGATTTGCAAGTCTATCAGTAATTTTGCGTATACAATGAATATAATCAGGAGAAACGTAGATCCCAAATTACTGCCGTTAATTAATATATGTAATTAACCCTTATGTACACCAGAAATAGAGCCGATAATATTTTAGCAGGCATGCGGTCGGATTTTTTTTAAGCAGGCATGTGCGGACGGGTTTCAAACTGAAAAGCACGTCAAATAAAAAGAAAGAGAATAGAAAGCAATTGTTATGTGTATGCAGTAACAGTTGTCGATCGAATATATTTATATATTTAGAAAAATAAATACGGGATATTTGTTATTACCTCAACATATTCTTGGAGAACTCGAGTTATAGTAAGAGTGATATTGCACTGGTGAAGGATCATAAAAAGCTAGGGCTGAGAGAGTAATTTTCCCATCCAAGCACAGGAAGACACAATAAAAGCTTATTATTTGAAACGCAAGTCTGCATCACAGATAAAGACACCTGCAAGTAAAAATAAAAAAGAAATAGTGAATTATTTTTGCGGTTGCTATTTTCATTACACAAACCGAAAATGAAGCCATACATCATGGAGTTATTACATCTAATCATCTTATTACCGGTACATCAAGTAAACATTTATGGTTAATAGCACCAACGACTGATAAATTAATTCTGTCCTGTTTTCGTAGGCTTAGGATATTAAAGAATAGTCTTTAATTAGAGTTGGCTAAGACCTTTCCTGGACAGAAATGAGCAAATATAAGGAATGTGCTTATAAAGTTAATATGAAGTATTCCACCAAAGAAAATTATATGCAATATTCAATTAAGAAGTAAAAGTCATTTAAGACCAAGTATATAAATACACATTCAATATCCTTGTTTTCAGCTTCTCTTGTTACTTAACTCGTTTTATTGTCTTCCATGGTATACTCTTCAAAGACTTCAACTAACAAAATGGATCATTCAAACATGGACCACACTATGATGGGCCATGGAGATATGGATATGCCTGACCATAAAATGCCAGATCACAACATGCCAGCTGGAACCTGCAAGATGAATATGCTTTTTAGCTGGGATTACGAAGATACATGTGTCGTTTTCAAACAATGGCATGTCAAGACAAAAATAGATTTTTTCTCCACTTTGGTAGCTATTGTGGCTATTGGTATAGGTTATGAATATTTCAGATTTAGAATCAAGAAGTATGTAACTAGGAATAATTTAACATATTGTTCTTCGTCTGGTCAGCCTACAAATAGTGGATATGATAACTATTCCGCTTCCAGCTACAAACAGTTCAGGGTGATTAGTAGCTGCTTGTATGCTGCTCAAGTTTTTTATTCATTCTTCATAATGTTGATCTTTATGTCATTCAATGGTTGGTATATGGTTGCCGTAGCTGTTGGTGCTGGTATTGGAAATTATTTATTTGATAAAAATGATAATAGTAACTCGCGAATTGATTATGAACAGGGTTTAGCATGCCATTAATATCACCAGCAGCATGTTGGCTCCCTTTTGTTTATTATTCCAAAGTTAATATCAGTGCTTATTCTTTTCATTCAGACCACTTCCACTTTTGATTTTTTGATATAGTTTATTCTTTATTTAGTTACAGCTACATGGCTATAACAAATTAACTCCGTAATATGTAGTTAATGAATAACAATCGTAATAACTGTAATTAATATATTAAAAAGAGATAAAATAGAAATGCTTAACCAAACAAATAATAGTACAAAAGAAAAAAAACCATATAAAAGTATGGTAAACAAGTCGTAAGAAGCAGAAAATCATAAGCCGTTATTCTTCTTCCTCTTAGCCCATTCTTCATTGGTCATCATTCTTGTTCTTCTTAACCCATTCTTCGTAATTACTACTGACAAACACTCTTTCCAAAAATGCTTTCCAATACTTGTAATTCGTAGATTTCTTCTTTTTCTGACCTGCTGCTAGCGCCTTACCATATTTGACCCAATCTTCAACCAATAATGATTCCATCTTGTATGGCCCAGAATCACTGGTATATTCAACTTCATATTCAATCTGATCTTCGTCATTTTTCATAGAGTTGTGCTTAGCCAAATCTAAATAATACTGAACAAATCTTGTAGGACTGAATGTCTGTGGGACAAAAGCTGGTCCTAATGTCATATTTGTGAATGATGGATTAGGAAATGATTTGTCCTTTTTAGGCTTTTTCTTCTTATTTTTCTTCTTATTTTTCATAATAGTGACCAAATCATCATTATTTCCGAAAAGTTCATCAAACTCATAATCGTAATCATCAGTAGATAAGATCTCATCCATCTTAGTATTGAGTTCCATAAAAAAATTGTCCCATGGTTTGCTATTGCCTTCAAGTGTTGTAAGAATAGTATCTAAATTCGTAATATTATATTCCCATACTCTAAATGCTGGATTAAATGTAGGAATCACACTACCTGCAACGTGTGCAATAGAATATCTAGAATTAGGATCAACTGAATATTTCTTTTTTTTGTTTTTTTTCTTCAGCTCAGCATCATCTGCAGTTACTAACTTAGAATAGAAAACTTCGCTAACATCATTCATGTAGTCAAGTTTGTTAACCCCTGGGGAAGCACCCAAAACATGCAATTCGGAACTAAGGTACGCGGATTCATATTTGTTTTGCTCATGATCACTCGTAGATAATCCAAATAAAGCATATAATTGATCCAATGAGATCAACTCGGTTTCATCTTTAGAACTATTGTCATCAACTTCACTAACAATATTATCCAAATGTGAGAATGCTGATAAAAGATCTGCATAGCCTGGCATACTCGTATCTTCTTTCAAAGATTTATAAGCCAACTCTGCGTCTAAAGGTATGAAATGATCTAAATTCATATGCCCATAAACACTACCAACGATAATATCTCTGAATTCATAAACCCAAAGAATGTACTTTCTGTAACACGTCAAATCATAATTCTTAGGTACAGGAGGAACATGACCAGAGATCCACACTTTCATATTTCTCTTCCTTAATTCCTTCAAGGTGAACCCCAACCAAAGGAAAAGAGAGTATCCAGATTGCTTCTTTTTATCACAATTATCAACCAATGGATTAGATTTGAATAAAAACAATGTGTTTAAAGAGATAACTGCAAGCTGGTTAGGGATAACCTCAACCATGAAGCACGCATTTTGCTCAAAAGCATGTGCTTGATCTTGAGGAATGTAATTCAGCCACAGCTTATACATCAATCTTGTTTGCAAAGTGGGACCAAGCGCCAATAAATTATGTGGATAAACGTCATTATTGCCTACACTTGGAATTAACGGGATCTCCAACAGCCTTGGATCCAAGGATTTACGATCTTTAAAAGACTCAAATAGTAACGTGCTGATATTCTCGTTGGTTTCAAAAATTTGGAACTCTGTTCTAGGAATCGATCTATCGTTATCATGACGTACATTGTCCCCTGTCCAAATAATAAAATCGATTTTGTCCTTCAAATTCTTATCTATCCATTCAATTGTGTCTTTTACCAATATGTATGGAGCATCACAGTTAGTAAAGGCATCCCCATATTTGGAAGCTGAGCCTTTTCCTGAATGGCAGGCCTTATCTACTGATCCATTTGTCTTATAATGGATATCTGGGTGCATATCAGTGATATGTAAAAATCTACCATGTATTTTTCTTTTAGTGTCTTGAATTTCAATTATCGGTCTATCAGATAGTCCCAATCTGGTTAGTTCTTCTCTCTGGGATTCATTATTAATGAGTATTTTTATATTATCAGGTGGTAAGCTTTTGTCATCATGCGAGCTCGTAGCTTCAATCTGCTTGTCTGCTTCACAGTGGTGTTGCTGCTGAGGCTCGTTTGCAAATGTATTACCTATTTCACCTTTTGCACCTTGGTAATGACGATTGATTCTAATATTTTTACCATATTCTAGTACATCATACCGTGCGTTGAAACTAAATAGTATTGCGAAAGTTAATAAAACTATAACTAGCAACCTTTTAAAGCCGAGAAAAAAGGATGACATCAAAGGCAAGTAATTGCTAGTATTGTGCTATCCAAAGAAAGTATTGAGAATATTGACAGGTCTAGAAATAAATGGTAGACGCTTTTGAATATTGATGAAAAATTGAAAATTAATGAATAATGAAATAAACCAAAAAAAAAAAAGATGTGAATGGATATTAATGTATATATTCT
Organism: Saccharomycopsis schoenii; assembly: GCA_010994365.1. Taxonomy (NCBI): domain Eukaryota; kingdom Fungi; phylum Ascomycota; class Saccharomycetes; order Ascoideales; family Saccharomycopsidaceae; genus Saccharomycopsis; species Saccharomycopsis schoenii. Next base: position 244,228 of record JNFU01000009.1, on the reverse strand, counting down.
AAAGCAAAAAATACTAAATCTTAGTTATTTATGGATGAATATAAAAACTTAGCAGCAGTAAATAGTCATGCCGAGAAGAAATACGAACATCTAAAGTAAGCTTCACACAGCTACGCAATATACAAAAACGTGATGCTTATATTAGACAGCAACTGAGAAACGACTTATTTTGTACGCTCAGGCAATTCTTTTATTTTCTCACTTGTTAACATTTATGCGCAAATTAAAGGGACCCAACAAGCGGTGATCCATTAGCAAAGAGACGCACGTTATATTTCTTCTTTCGGACAAATATGTTCTTGATGTATATAATGGTGTACGGGTGTATCACGTACGGATGTAAATCTATGTAGGTTTTGCAAAAAAAAAAAAAAAAGAACAGAAGAAATAGTAATAACAAAAATTGAAAATCTAGATTTTAACCTGTTTTTTTTACTCGTTAAATCTCAACAATTTTAGATCATTTTTGTTTTTATGAGTTTTACATTGCTTTTCTTGATTTGAAGTTAGTATTAAAGTTAGCTCCGCTATAGTCAACTTGCTTCTTACGCTTCTGTTAATTGTTGTTTTTAGACTGAGCAGCCAAAAATTAATTAATAACAAGGAGAAGAAAAGACTTAAATAAATGAATTGAGCAAGCTAAGAAAAAAACAACTGCCATGCAAATAAAAAAAATAGGACTATTTATTGGATAGTAGTAATGTCATAATCTTCAGGATATAAAAAATCGCCATTGCTCAACTTAACTTCCATCATATAATCACATTGGAAGTCTCCATACATTGTGTCTGGATCATAAGCAGAAGTTCTAGTATAGTTGGCAGTTTCATCATCTATGATTTTCTTGGTGAAATTTTTATTGGAGTCAACCAAAAGCTGGACATGACAAGTGTTTTCCATTAGCGTAAATTTGTAGGCGGCTTCGTCTACATTCAAACCTGTCGTCAATAATCCGTGATTTTGCAAAATTATAACTTTTTTCGAATCACCCAAAGCTTGAGCTAGTTTTCTACCTTCCTCTTCTTCTAATACCACGCCACCGAAATCATGATAGACTGCCTGGGTTTCGTGGAAAGCGCAAGCATCTTGGTTAAGCATTTCTAATTCTTTGCCGAATGCAGACCAAGCTTTCCCGTGGATAGAATGAGCATGGCAAGCGGCATTCACGTCAGGCCTAGCCTTATGCAACTGTGAGTGTATCTTGAAACCAGCAGCATTAACAGCAGCCCTATTTCCACCAATGACATTGCCGTATTCGTCTACACGAACCAAGTCTTGGGCTTTGATTAACCCAAAGTGGATATTGTAAGGATTAATCCAGAACGTTGATGGGTCCTCTGGATCACGAACAGAGATATGACCGGCAGACCCTTCTCCGTATCCCTTCCGGGCAAAGATTCTGAAGGCGCCAGCCATATGTTCTAGAATATGCTTTCTATGATGATAGATGGACTCAAAAGTCTTTGGCACTGGAAATGGGTGCGGAGCGCCTTGTATGATATTGTCGCCACTTTCCTGGACTATTTTGTAGCCTTTGCTGGTGGTCTTTAGCGAAACAGATTCATTAGTGGTGATAGTAGTTGTGGCAGACATTTCCGATAGGTTGAAGATTGTCGGTGTCTTTATGAATTGTATTGACTTCTAAACTATAGATAAAAAGCGTAGAAAGAGGATTATACTAGATTCTTGAGTATCTACGAACTTAATAAAAACTGTTTCTTGCTGAAATCTGTTTCATTATTGGAAAGATGAAGAAAACCTTTATGAGAATATTTTTTTTAAAAAAAAAAAGAAAAAAAAATAACAATTATAAAAGAAGTAACAATAAGCGGACGTTTCTGTCTATTTTGCGCTGATAAGATAACCGCTGGTAATGGTAATCGAGGAGTGTTTCAGGGCATCGTTGCAGCTTACATAGCTAACGAACAAACTAGCGAATAACTGGTTCCTTGTTGGTGTTCTGGAAAATGAGGAATTCAACACCTGTGGACGGACCTAATCGAATCAAGGAACAACAGTCTCCTGACACGAAGTGACAAATGTCATGTGCTTCCTGATAGATATTGATTTGCGCAGGTTCTAAATATAGACCAAATTCTTTTTCTGATATAACTCAGGAGTTCCTCTAGACCGCTGCTGGCCAGCTAGGGTTCTCTCTGCCAGTAGTGTTTGGTTGGATGTTTACCGCACCTTTTCCTAAAACTTCTTCAAACTGATTGTTTTTACACATGAACTTTAGCATATGTTATTCGGTCTTCGTCTAGCGAGCATTTGTTTGGTTTTGCCGCTGTCATGTGAGCTATCTGTGATGTCCGGTGTATATCGTGCGTGAAACTACCTGTATTGCGCAGCCCTTATCCCATATACATACATAATTGGACTTTGACGCTCGTCTAGATATTTTCAACATTAGTTGAAGGGGGAAAAAAAAACACAAAATATAAAAACATAAAACAAAAACTTGATGGATATCCATCAACTTTTTATTATTTGTTTGACTGTATTTATAAGAACTATCCTCCAATCTGTTTATTTATAACGTACTGGTTTTCCTTTCACCAACTAATTGTCTTGCCGTACTAACACTTTTGGTTTTTGCACTCTTGCTCAGAAGACAACTGCATCAGAAAACACTTCTGAGAGAATATTGAAAAGCCGTTCGTGAGTCGATATCAAAAACTCCTTCTTAACCACGCCGCGAAAATAGAGCAAACGGGCCAGAAGTACCACTGGAAAAATATCTGATATTACTAATCCTAGAACTCAGCTCGGGGAAAAAACTCGAAGACGCAGAACAATATTTAATACTTATATTATTTAGCAAAATGGTTCCTCCATCAACACCGCAAAAGAACTCTAGTTGCGCAAGCAGCAACAACAAAAATGACTCGGTTTTCGTTTCACCAGTATCCACAACTAAGCACAAATATCCATTATCTTCCCAGAAAACGAAGTCTGTTTCTTCTCCTCCGTGCACTCCGGTTCTTGGTACCTCCTCGTTTATGTCCTCAACCCCATCTGCCGTCAACAGCAGCAAAAAAGGTATATCACAGATACCTGGCGAAGCGTCTCAGTCAATGAATATGTCTTTCGCAGAACTGTCCTTCTTATCTCCTGAACTCACGCCTGCCACAAAATCAAAGAATAAACGCGCAGCATCGCTACGAGACTCCGAGATCCTTGAATATGATGGAATGAATACTCGTGCGTTGAAGAAAGTTAAGCTTTTATCATTGATGAGCTCAACTAAGAGAAAGTCGTCTCCAGTGATTATACGAAGCATTACGGAGTCTAGTAGAAATTCTAGTAAAACTCCTCTGATGATTGACGATGATATGATGACCCAAGAAGAAGATGATGACGAAGAAGAAAATTCTAACTTGATGGTAGATAGTGACGCCAGTACTGAGATAGCGAGTGATATAGAAAAAGATTTTTTTAATGATTGGGATAATGCTTCTTCATCGTCATTCAAGGTGGATAGCAAGATTAACAGTGATTCATTGATGATGACTCCAGTGCTGAAAAGACAACCAATTTCTATTCTTGAAGATAATGTGATACCTAAGGCCGGCTTACCAGCGGCAAGAACACTTGCGGGAGCTAGCAATAGACGAAAAAACGCTAATTTTGAGAAGCAGTTTGTGGTAATAGATAAGCAGGGGAATGAAATAGTGAAAAATTTCAGATCGGGGATTAATCCAAGCAAGAACTTATTTGAAGAGCTATCAAAATGCTTAAAAGATGATGAAAAAATTAGGCAAAGCTCAACAAGTGAAACCTATGAGGATGAGCTAGAAAGGAAATTAATCAGCGAGGCGATGGATGAAGATGACGATTCAGATATTGAAGATGAGTTGCAGAATTATTTCCAAAGAATTAAGAATAAAAAAGGTGGCCATGTCGCAAATATTGAAGATGACGAAGCCATGATCCGTAACATTCTTAAAAACGATAATGATGCAGACAGTGACGATAATGAACATATTGAGGAAGAAGAAAGATATCTTAGGAAACTTTTGAACAAGAACAGAAATTCAAGAAGTTCAAAATCAAATAGTCCCAGTAATCAAGGATTGAATAATAACACTGGAAGTTCTTCTAATTTTGGGTTTACGCTTAGCGAATTATCAAATATGAGAAACTTTAAAAAAATATCAGTTTTTAAAGATAATGAAGGCCAGAATGAAAAAAAGAAAAAATAGTGTATAAATTTAGTAATTCCTTATTGAAGAAATATATGATTCTCTTATTCTTTTCTAATTCATATATTGAGTATGTATTGTAGTATCTATAACTATTTGGCGGAATTATGTCTCAAAAGTGAAAGTTGAGAAGCTCCTTATTATAATGTGATACGTGCTGTAGCATGTGGTGCAATTGATGATCAGAAAATATTAGACTAATTATAAATTAATCATTTACTTGATACTAAATTATTTGTTTATTATAGCCTTAATTTAAGTAGCCTCAAAATTTGATACCTTTTTATGTTATAGCATAAACACTCTTTCATGCTAAAATCAATTCCACCTAGTCCAATAGATAATTGTTGTTTATTTTATTTTATGTCGTTATACCTCATAGATGAGTTTAATCGTAGTACTGCTATCGCAAAAATGGAACTATATAAAAAAAATCTGCAACCTTAAGAGTAAAACTTAACAATTACTACTACAATGGCCTCTTTCCATGGCTATCCAAAGTTTCTTTTTAGGAAAAGACTCTGGGAAATGGATCCAGTAAGATCAAAAACAAATGAATGCTTGAATTAATATTTACTAATAAATAATTAGAAAGCTATTATATTCTAAATTTCTCACCTATATCATCTTGATTATTAACCTTTCATTATTTTATTGACTTATTTGAGTTTTCACCATCAGCCGCTGGTTGACTAACAAATTCGGAAGCTAATTCCACATTCTTCATAGTGAGATCATTCTTTGGTTGTTGTTGTGATTCATGGCTTACACCAAATGAAGGATTTCTCCCCTTTAAGTTTTGCATCGTGAAATGCAATAAATTGTCAAATGTCGAATTATGTTGGTTTTCAGCTATTGTAGTGGATCCTCTATTTGCATCTGAATTCTTTTTAATAGACGAAGATTCCACTGTTGTTGATGTTGCTGCCACTGAAGAATTATCATCTACTGCACTTTCTGAAGTCTCATTTGCCATAGTTATAACATCAAGCTGCTTCTGTAGCTCGTAAATATTTTTATGTATATCATTTATTGAGAACTGATGACCCTTGGTAGTACTGAAATCTGTTAAACCACCCAATAGACCGTAACTTTTTTTGAAATTGGTTAAGATATTCAACAATCTGGAATTTAATATTCCAAAAATAGTAGTGCTTAAATAAATATTCCCATTGATAACATAGTAATCACTTTGAACATCCACATGTTGAGGACTATGGCGATATTGTTTACGAATCAAGTAATAGCTAGGTTCACCGTTTTCATGAACCACGAATTCTACACCTGTCATCTGTTTTAAACTTTCCAAAAATCTTGGATTTGTCTGTGTGATATGTTGGAGTTGTGGATCAAATTGATACTGCATTCGTAAAACTTGATTGTTACTGTTTCTATCAAAATATGGAGACAATGAAAAATACTCCAATACATTAAAGTAGTTCAACCCCCATGATTGAATCCATTCAGGATTACTCCATTGGATTTCGTCAAGTCCTAGCTGCGAGTCCATTATTATTAGCTTATTTTTATCATTTGTATGCCGCACTTATCAACAATGCTTAAGCTTAAGTATCATTATACTGTCTTCGTTGATTGATTCTCTGTAACATTTTTTTGTCAAATAATTGTTATTTTTAAAAGAGGGTGTTTTGGTTCATATTATGTTAGGGTTTGAAAGTGTGATAAGTATCTTATGTTGTGCTGTGTGAAATTAATATTGAACAAAAAAATTTTCTCTGTCTCGTTATTCTAATTTTCACTCACCAATGATTTTTCAATGCTAAGATTAACATTTACGCTGCAATAATTAACATTTGAATACTCTTACACTCAATCATCACCTGATAATAGACAACTATAAGTAAGAAAAAGAATGTTCAAACTGGTAAATAGAGCGTCCATCAGAAGTTTTAGTACAACATTGACAGCAAAAACGGCTAAGCTTAATGTTCCACCGGAGAATTATACTGTGGAGGAATTCTTGAAGAAAATAGGCAGAGGTGCTAGTGAACATGTTGAAGCTTTCCCAACTTGGGAATCTTTGTTCACAACAAGAGGGCCAGGCATGAAAGAAAAAGGTATCGACGTGAAATTAAGACGTTACATAATGAACTGGACCTATAAGTATAGCATAGATCCAAGCATTAAGTTGATTCACATTCCAGTAGGAAAGAAATTACATGGTGGTGAAAGAAATAAGAGAGATGTTTTGTCTAGAGAAGCTATTAAAAAAAGACAGGAATTAAGAGAAAGAGCAGAAGCTTACGCCAAAGAACACAACACTGCTTGAATAACTCAGCCTGTGTTAGTATGCTATTTAATGTGATGGAAAGATCATATATGTGAGAAATATAGTAACTGAGAACAAAAAGAAGAATAGTTCAGCTGTTATTTTTATTGTGTGACCTTGTATATATATATAATTAAGATGACGAATATATTCGTTTCAAGAAAACCGAAATATATATTTCAATAAAGGAGAGAATGTAGATTGCTGATCATCTGTATATCTGTAATTAATCGTTTACAGTGGTAATATTAAAGATTCTTGTTATTATTAATTATGATAATAATAAGGAGATGGAGAAAAAAAAAACTGGAGGACGAGAAAGCAATTAATTCTTTTAAAGAGCAGAATGTAAATTATTTTCTTAATCTAAATTCAGTCCAATCCTAACTCATCTGACTAACTCAGTAGTCATTATGATGGAAATTTGAAAAATAACCAAGTAGAAACAAAAAATCATTGTTCACATTGAAAAAAAGAATAAAATGCACTCAGTTAGAAATACAATAGACGGAAATACCAGGGTGTATAAACGAAAAAAAAAAAAAAAGAACACACGAAAATAAGAGGCAAGAGATCGGTATAAAACATTGTTAACACCATTTACTTTGATGACCGAGCTTACACAATAGATAGTAAAATAAAGACGAATTGACCAGTGTATTTAAAACAAATTTGAATATATGTATTAATTAATTGACTTTGCTGAAGTATTCCTTAGATTTTTCAACATCTGGCTTGATAGTAGCGGCACCTTCAGTCCAGTTAGCTGGGCAAACTTCACCATATTTCTCGGTGAATTGGAAAGCTTCAACCAATCTCAAGGTTTCTTCAACATTTCTACCAACTGGTGTGTCGTTGATAGTAATTTGTCTAAGAATTCCCTTTGGATCGATGATGAAGATACCTCTGAAGTCAATACCTTCTTCTTCAATCAAGACACCATAGTCCTTGGATAAGGAGTGGTTGGTGTCAGCAATCAATGGGATGTCAATGGCACCCAAGCCACCATCTTTTCTTGGAGTGTTGGTCCAAGCTAAGTGGGTGTATTCGGAATCGGTGGAAGCAAACAAGACAACGGCATCCTTTTCAGCAAACTTCTTGGCGTAGTTAGAGTAAGCAATGACTTCGGTTGGACAAACAAAAGTGAAGGCCAATGGGATGAAAGCTAAAACAACCCACTTACCTTTGTATTGTTCTAAGCTGATAGTTTCGAAAGCACCGTTGACAACGGCAGTCTTGGTGAATGTTGGAGCTGGCTTAAGGATTTGTGCGACCATCTTGAAAGAATTATGTTTAATCGAATATGAAAGGTTAATTAAAAATCAATTGAGGAGTAAAAGAAAATTCAAAGGAAAAGAAAATTAAATAAAAAGAAAATTAAATATAAAGAGAAAATATCTACATATGAAGGAAATTGAAATTAAAAAAGACGAGAAATCCAGTGATTTAAATATTTGAGAATCAGAAAATCTGCCACTTGGTTAGGCAGTATAACAAATTGTGAACATGACTTTTTTTATTTCTACTATTTTTGTGTGTGTTCTACACGGAGCGCACCAAAAAAAAAAGCTAGAACTTTCTATGATTAATAAGAATCAACCCTTTCAGGGCCGGGTGATTTGATCTATTGATTGGCTAGCTCAGATAATTATTAATCCAATTAGAAGCATTCTTTAATAAAATTTCTTAAATAAATCTTGAAACAATAATCCGATACTGCCTATATTCAAAGACATATCTATAATAAAAAATAGAGCTTGCATAAACTGAAGTAATATAAACATTAAATAACAAACGAAATTTATATGAAACCAACAATAATATCTATGGAAAAGTGTGTATCCTCAACATTTGCTTGAAGAGCTACGGGAGTGGTAAGATTCTGGTTACGGGCACTGATATTGTATTACGGTTAGCAGCACTGTGACATCAAGCAAAAAAAAATGGAAAAAAAATGGTACTTCGGTGTTTTTATAATTAGTATGAGAAAAGCCAACAAATCTTCTTTAATATCCTCATCCTTATTTACATTTAATTATATATTTATCATTTATTGTTTGGCAATTGAACTATTCATATTGTTGCATTCATTTGATCTTTTTCATTCAATTACTGGTTTATGTTATTTAACTTGTCATATTATTGACTGTCGATTTTTTTTTTTCGTTTTTTCTGTTCATTACTGCTATTTTTCATTTAATTGAATCAAAAAGGTTTGCATCTCTTTTATAATATATTTATTAACAATTAATATATACCTCTATAAAAGATGTCTTCAGAAGAAGAACTCAAGGAAACTGGCCAAGAGTATAAGAATTCTCTTAAAGAATTAACAATCAATTCACATCCAGTAATCGCTACTTTAACAACAATAGCTCAAGAGAACATCCCTGCTGCTAAATATATAACAGATGCAATCACACAACGTTTAAATGAATGTATACCCTCTCAGAAATTGTATACATTATACCTTTTGGACTCTGTCTGTAAAAACATAGGTTCACCTTATAGTATTCTTTTTGCTCCTCGTTTATCCAAAATATTCATTCACTGTTATACATTGGTCGATAATAACACAAGAAAAAAAATGATCTCGTTGTTTAAAACTTGGCAAACAGCAAAATCGTCATCTGGTCTTCCTTTATTCCCTGCTGAGTCACTTGGAAAAATAGATAAATTCTTAATCAAGGCTACCAGAAACGCAAGCAAGCCTAGCCCTCCTGTTGCTGGCAATCAACACCAAAATAATAGAAATAGACCAATGAATCAAAGTCAACCGATGGTGCTGTATCCTCGTTCTGCTGATTCTAATAATAAAAATACCGGAAACCCGCAACAACAATTTAATCAGAGCACAGTGATACCTCCTGTTCTTATCAACCAGATCAATCAATTGCAACAATTGATTGTGACGAAAATTCCTCTTAATCCACAAATAGAAAATGAAAAATTGGGTACCTTATCGCAATTGAAAAACGTTCTAATGACACAAACTTTAAATCCTAACGATTTGACTAAAATAAGCTCTGATTTGCAAGCAATATTTGCTACAGAAATTCGTGAATTGAGTAATAAAAGTAATCCTAAAAATATTTATCAGCAACAGCAACAACCTAACTTTAATGGGAAGAATTCCTTTAATAATTATTACAATAGCAACAGTCAAAATTTTAATGACAACTTTAATAGCAACAATTTCAACAATAATAATAACTTCAACAACTTTAGTAACAATAATAGACAATTCAATAACGTCAATAGACCGCCAATGAATACTGGAAATGTTTCAAATGTTTTGTCATCGTTAGTAGCTAATAGATCCTCAAATAGGCAAAATCAAAGCAATTCTATTACGCCGATTGTAAAGTTATCTTCAAATTCAGTTCTTAAAAATATACTTTCCAAAACAGTCACTAAAAAGAACCATGATGCACAGTCATCTAATCTTACGTTTAATTTTCTATTAACCAATCAAAATGTTCAAGAAAATGTATTCAAAGTAGACCAAGCTCTTAAGTTCTTCTATTCTGAAAAGTCTATCAAATGTAATAATTGTGGTAAAAGATTCACAAATACTAAGGAATCACAGGTTCATATGGATTGGCATTTTAGAATCAATAAACGATTAAAGGAATCAACTACGGTATGTGCTAGAAGTGATTATCTTACCCCTGAAGAGTTCATTGAATATAAAGAAGACTCGAAAGAATCTGCTGAAGATAAAAATATGTCGACTACGACTAGTAAAAATAATCATGTTTTGTCTGTTGGTAATTCTGCTACAGATAATAAATCTTTAGGCATCGATAAATCTAAATCCATAGAAAAAAATAAAGAAGAGCATTACGTTCCTGTTCCTACTGATTCTCTCGATACCAATGCTATGTGCTATGTTTGTAAAGATGTCTTGAAAGGTACTTGGAGTGATAGTAAAGGTGAATGGTTATGGATGAATGCTGTTAAGGTCGATGGAAAGATTTATCATTGGTCCTGTTACAAGGAAGCGAGCGAAAATATTAGAAAAAGACCACTAGAGAATAATGAAGAAAAAGTACAAGTTAAAAAACAATTGGTATGAAACTGACAACCAATTAGGTCTATACATTATTGTTGTCAATAATATATTTTTTCAATTTATATTTTCTATATATAATATTTAGATTACCTATAGTACATTATTTATTTTATTATTATACCATGTATGAGTCATAGTAATTATGTTTGAAATACTATCATAAGTATGTTCAAAGCTGTCGGGAAAAACCGGTGATTGTTAATGTCCACAACGAAGGAAGCGAAGTCTGTTGGCAGGTGCTGTCAAAAAAATAGAAAAAAAAAGGATTTAAGAATGCATAAATTTAAAAGTATTGCCAGCAGACTTATTCCTATCCAATATAAACACTTCTAATAAAATAGCATCTAATAGCTGATAGAGAGAAGGCAAAATATTATTAGAATTATATTCATGTCATTTTTTACGATTATGAACTATGAAAAGGTTAAGAATAATAGTAACAATTTCACTCAAAAATTACCTGTTTCGAAAGGTGGCGACAACCTGAATGATTATAATCATCATACGAAAGTGAAAGACATTACCATGATAAGCATTCATGATACTAGTTCAGACGCATCTCATTTTTGTAATTCTATGAATTGTAAGGCTGAATCAAGTACTTCATTGTCAGAGTTGATACCTGATGAAGACTCAAAATTAAACATTGAAAGGAATTCAATTCCGACTTCGACAAAAATAAAATTGCAAAACATCGATAAGTCTCGTCGAGATGGAGATATTTTGATTAGTACTTTGAGCAACAATCATAATACATTTTTAAGATCATTTGTGGAAAATACAGAAACTACAAGTAATGCTATATTGATTGAGGATAAAAAATCAAATAGCATGCAACTCACAAACTTCTCAAATTCAGGTAGTAATCCTATCAACTCTAACAATATTAACTATGCTGAATTTTTAGAACCCACAGGTACCATAACTGACTGGAAATCCAAGCAAATGAACCCGGAGGAAATTATTAGTAAACTTCTTAATCAAGTTGAACAAGACAAGATACAGTTCAGCATATATCAAAAAAAGACCGCCTTGTTAACTACTGCCTTACAGAAGTCCAAAAGTATATTATGTAATATGAGCGAATCGATTCAAAAGGTAGTAAATGATAATAATGTGTATTATGAAAAATTAAATAGTTTGCAAAAAGATCAAAAAGATATAAAAACTGAAATTTACCGATTGCGCACCACTAATGAAAGGAGTCAAGCTAGATCCGATAAATATAAAAATGAAATAAAAGCTCAAATGCTTGAAAATGAGACAAGTAAGTTAAAGCATGTAATAGTTGCTTTTTTTGGAAATCATTTGACAAAGAACTAACAATGTTGATAGAATCCTTAGCATTAGAAATCTCAAAAAAGAAAAATAAAGAGCTCTCCGAAAATCTCTCTAAAAGCAAACTAGGATATTCAAATCTTCAAAAAGATTTTTGTAATTTCAAAAATAAGTACAATTCTTTAAAAAACTTATACGCAAAATCCATAAATGAGAAGTTGGAAAAATCAAGTCAAACTTTAAGTGATCTGTCCGATATCGCTAATTCTTCTTCGTATGTTCAAAATAAACCTAATTATTCTTATAAAGAAACTTTTAAAATACTGACGTTACTCGAAATAGTGATGATATATTATCTACTAATGAATCAATAATTAATGACTTCAAAAGATTTCAAAACGATATTGCATCATTGTATGTAAAAAAGAAAATAGCAAAAGTTCAAAATCATTTTCACAGGATTTTGTAAAATACTGACTCTTCTATAGTACCGATAAAATGTTTGCCAAAATCGATACTTTTCAGCAAGATCAGTCATCAAAAGTGACTACATCCTTTGATAGTATTTTGGAGTGTCATAAAAAGTTAGACATATCAATTAAGAGTCATATTAATTCTCATTTTAATAATATGTCAAGTTTCTTGGCAACTATTGAATCAAAAATTTCTGATAATGCTAACCGAGAAGATTTAAGGATAATAAGAGACTTAGTTAGGAAAAGCAATGATGATAATCTAATTAATCATGATTTTGCTGTTTCAGAAACTCAAGAAATAAAAATGTTAGCAATCAAAAATAATAAGATTATTGGAAAATACAATAATTTATTATTAGAAGTGAGTAATATTAGAAATGATTTGTTGAATTGCAAAACAAATTTTGTTAGAAATATTGATTCTGAAAAGTTTGAGGAACTAATGAAATTCATTAATAAACTCTCTATTGATATTGCATTCTTAACTGCCAGAAAAGATGATGGTTTCCGAAAACTTGAGGACGAAATTAGACTATCAAAAGAAAATAATCAAAAAATGTTGTTAAAGGATTCAGAGGTATCAAATAAGTATGATAGAAGATTAATAGCCCTAAATAGCAAATACGAGCAGAAGAACCAAGAACTTCAAAATACAAATTATAAATTTGGAGAAGAGATTGTGAATCAAAGAAAACAGAATAGCACTAATTTGATGAGCAAAGAGCTTGACAGGGGATTGGAAATAGTCGGTATGAACGTTAAACAGAAGGCAGAAAAACCAAATTTTGAGCGGGAAGCAATAGATAAAAGGAATATAAAAGTAAGTACTAGAATTGAGATTAGCACTAAAAGCAGTATAAAATCAAACCGAACTCAGGAGGGAAATGCTCAAATCGCTTCTGCTGTGGTAAGCAAAGAACAGAAGGAAAAGTCTTCATCCAACTTGCCAACTTCTAAAAGAAATAAAAGCAGAATTGAATATTCGTTACAAAAAGAAGATGGTCAACCTGTTAATGTCTCAGATGCAAGCCCCAAAGAAATATCCAAGAATATATTAAGAAGATCTACAGTTAAGAGGAAAAATCTAGATTCTGTAAATTCTGTTACGATTTCAAGTATGGAGAATAAACGAGTTACCAGGTTTCAAAGTTTAAAAAGAGCAAAGAAGTTCGTGAATTGTTTAGACAAAGAATTGGATGACACTTTAAGCGACGACGAAATCATATTGCAGGTTGCTAATAAGTCTGTAGACATAAATTTTCCAAATAGAAGAAAATCTAAAATGTCTCTTATGGATGACAATGAGCCGTTAGATAGATTGTTTTATATAAAACCAAAGCAAAAAAGATAGCAAAAGATATGAGCAACGTTCAATTATTATTGCTATTTTGTTATTCTAATAAATATCTTCGCAGTGGAAATATAAATTGACTTTGTAATTTTAAAGACCCACTTTTCTTTTTCAAGCTATGTACAAGCGTGGTAGGGAAAACAATGTAGTTTCTCAAGTCATTTACTATTTATAGCATCTATAATCCTGGATTCATTCATTCTATGAAAAAACTTGACAGGATGTTGTTGATCCCCACGAGTAAGATGTAAGACTGGAACATCAAAACAATACAGATCCCACCATTCTTTATTTTCAGGATGTGTGATATCTATCACTTTATATTGAATCTTAGAATTGTCAACTTGAGGATTTTCTAAAATTTTGGATATCACTTGCTTCGCGGCTATACATAGCCCACAATCATTTTTACTAAACAATTCAAGTTTGATAATTTGATAGGCACTGCTGCTTTTGTTCAAGAATTGTGAATTCATTGTGTGAAAATATTTATAATCATTCACCAAAGAATTCTTAAATTGCCTCAGTATTTGAAATTGAAAACTTGATTTTGTATACCTTAACATTTTTGTTTACTTGATTGAATTTATTTCACTGATTTTGAAAAATTATTGAACATAAGATAATATTCACACACAAGTCAACGAACTCCCTGATGCTCCCCCAATAACGCAATCAATTTCAACTTTCTAGGAGAAACTATCGAAGCACGAAAAAAAAGGTACAGGGCTCACATCTATTTGGAGAGCACTAGAACTGGTTTTCAGAATATGCAAAACATTTGATATTCTACAGTGAAATTATGGTAAACCTTCTACAAAGATATAAAAATGAAATTGTAAATGATGTTTGAATAAGTATATTTGCCTTTTTAGAAAATCTCATTCTGATGAAATAAATTAAGAAAAGTGTTCACAGAACAGAAGGAATTGAAAAATGAAAGAAAATTATAAAATTAAACCACAAGATTGATCAAGTTTAGGCAGTAGTGGTTTCACTGGTATTGTTTGCAGCATTTAACTTCCATGGCCCTGGGTGACCTCTTCCTGGTGGAGGTGGAGGTGGTGGACCTGGTTGTGGACCTCTTCCAGGTGGAGGAGGTGGTGGACCTGGTTGTGGACCTCTTCCAGGTGGACCCGGTTGTGGACCTCTACCCGGTGGTGGAGGAGAAAACCCCCATTTCTCGTTAATGGCATCGGTCGTAGAAGAAGGAGCAACAGAAGTCGATGCAGCAGAAGCACTTAGTGTAACAGGAATAGCAGAGGCCTGACTTGTAGTTAAGATTGCTAAAGCGGCAGTAATAAGAGTAAAATTCTTCATTTTAGATCTGTTAAAGGCTTTGAGTTAGTATTTTGCCCAATTATATTTACTGATATTTCTAATAAATAAAAGCTAAACAACCTGTAAACTTCCTTTAGAACAGAAGAAGGGAATTTCTTGTTTATTTATATTGAAAAATTAGGATTCCATATTTTATATAAACTATAATGATATACATAAACTAAGGTATAATGCTGTTAATAATAAAATATCCGTAAAAAAACTAATTCGGAATGGCATGTTGAAAATATGTTAACCCCACAATAAATGCATCGAAAAGTATTCATCGCATCTTCTTTTTTTCATGATGTCTTTCTTTTACTGGCTTTAAGTATTTTTATGTACATGCGTGCCGTTCCATATTCTTAAAAATGAAAAATGAACGGCAAAGGGTTTTCTTTTCTGTATTATAAAGTATAATGATGGATTACAAAACGAACAATCCTAATGGAAATTAATTTCCTAAAAGTATCCTCATGATTTTTAAACAACTATTCAATTCCGATCTATATACATGAAATATTCTTCAACTATGATGCCAAAAAAACAATGCTTATTATGAAAGAAACATTAAAAGAAAAAAAAGAAATTTAAAACAAAAAACATACAAAAAAAAATAATAAATTCAAAATCAAGCGTAGATTGATAAAATAAAATAAATAAAAACATTACTTGTATTATTATTAGAACAAAAATCCATTCTTTCATTGCATTTAATAGCCTTCAATATTAAGATTTAAACCATTGTCTTCATTACCATTCTGGTTTTGATTACGGTGAGTATGAACCTCAGAAGGTGACTCATCATCAATATTGATCAGCTGTGGTGCTTTGCCTCCTTGAAACATAAAACCAAAACCTCCCGTATGCTTACTTGAATCTCGATTAGAACCATCGGAACTATGACTATTACTAGTTCTTATATTATCGAACTTATTGAAGTTATTGAAATTACTATCCATATTAACATCAAATTGGTTTCGTTTTTCACTAGAAAAACTGGCTTCTCTTCCTGTCAGAGAAGGAGTCACTAACGAGGGAATGGAGCCATTATTATAATTAATGTTTTTTCCATTATTATTGGTATTACTTGACAGGAGTTCATCTTTAAACTTTAACTGATTATTATTATTAATAAAATTGTAAGTGTTAGTATCTTCATTTCCTTTGTTACTATCTCTTAAATCAATACCCAATGAACTTGATGCATTTGCAAAATACTTGTTGATATCATCAAGAGTTTGATCATCAATTAAAACTTCTCCTAAGGGTTCATTCATATATTCTGCCTTTTCCGTATTCGAATGATTATAACTATTTTTATCTGTAGGAGGAGAACTGTCATCCTCACAGTTTTCAAAATAATCATCGCCAAAGAAAGGCTTAAAATAATTATATTTCAAGCGTCCTGCATCATCTATCATCTTAAACCAATGTTCACCACTGTTATTAATACCTTCAAACATCTTAACATCTTCAAGATGAGCATAGAATTCAGGTACTGATTTCAAGTTAGAAGTATCCAATTTATCGTAGTCCTGTTTAGCTATGTTAAAATTATTGCAATTATTGTTTGTTTCCCCAGAGAAATTATATAATGAATTTTGTCTTTTGTTGTATAAATTATTTGAAAATTCTTTATAGATAGGATATTTATCTAACAAATAAACGACAAACATAATGACAAATTTCTTGAATTTCCAACTTAAGTAAAATTTATCAGCTAATCTGATCAATTTTGAATATACTTCCTCCACATACGCATACAATTGGAACGACATTATTTTATTAAAATCATTGATTGGAACTCCAGATACTTCAGAAATCTCCTGCTTGTTCTTAGTCAACCAATGAATAACCTGTTCACTTAAATATTGGTTCTTATTGACACCGGTAATAGTGAAAGTCTCTTCAAAATTTTCATATTGCCTAACAACAATTATGCAAATCATCTGATAAGCTTTCAAGGAACATAAGAAAATCTTACTCACCGCCATATTCTTAAGATCCTTACCAAAGAACAAGTCTTCAGAATCATTGACAAAATGATACGAGAAATGAAAAATTTCCAAAGCTGCACCGATGGTAATCCTTAAATATTTCTCTTTCATTTCAGGCTTAGTTGGACCTGAAGTTAACATTAAAATGTAAGATAACACATAATAGTACAACTGCATGTTAATTTTCAAACAATATTTCTCATAAAATGATAATCTATCATCGTACGCCAATGATCTGATTTTAACTTTAAAATTGGAGAAATCATCATAGTTCGGCAATTTGTTATCTATAAACTGCTTAAGCTCCTTCAAGCATCGAATAACTTGCGAATATCTTGGTACTGTAGTAACTGTAATCATAGTTTCACTGATTTTTCTTAAAATACAGACAGCCTCATTTTCCAAACAAATATTATCAATGACTTTTTTCTCTGTTGAAGTCATACTACTCTTATAAATTGGTAACTTAGTATCAAAGCAATTTTTAGAAATAACTAATTCAGAACCAAATTCCATTGATCCAATAACATCCAATTTCATTAATGCATGCCAACATTTTCTCCACACATGCTTAACGGTTTCACTTTGGATTATATCGAAATTATCAGGGTCTCTATTAAGACCTGCCATTTTAGCCATTTGAATAATGTACGCATTAGTATGAGTAAAATCAAGACCACAATCACCATCTTCGGGGGATTGAACTTTATAATATTTCAATGCTAATAATACTTGTACACTTTCAAGTTGAACTATGGCCATCAAGTTACTTTGCATTATACAACTCTTGCAGTGCTCAACAAAGATAGGAGAAATATTAACATTTTCACGGTAACAATCTAAAGTGAGTTCATCAACTAACCAAGGCTGCTCCTTAAGTGGAATCCCGTTTTCAATTAAGATAGAATCCAAAGGTAAAGTCAAAAATGCACATCTCAATACTAGTAAAGCTAAACCAACCATAGCCAACTCTTCTTTTTCTGAAACTTCAAAATAAATTAGATTTTTGAAAGAGACAGATTTTGTTACCTGATACATTTTTTCCATGAAAAAATCTCTCTCTATAAAATTGAACATCATATAACATTTCTCAAAGAAACGATCAATCAATTTTTTGAAAATGGTTTGCGATGGTAGAATTTTATTTATTGGCTTAAGGAACTCTTGAACTACCAAGTTTTTTCTTTTAAAAAAATTGACATGTCCAGTATGTTCAGTACATAAACCAGTCCCACTGTTGTTTGTATCTTTCAAATTCAAGAATCTAGAAAACACATCACTTATTATTGGATCATTAGAACTGATAGACATGATACTTGTTGAGCCAAAATGATACAAGTGCTGTTCTTTAAGAACAAGAACATCAAAACTGTTCACTAAATCATGCATTACGTCGTCATCATCATTCGCGTTGCTATCATTGTTATCGTCGTTCGACTCATTATTGATTAATTCATCATCATAATCATCATAGTCATCCCCTAAGTCAGAAGAAAAAGTGGCCTTAGCCAACAGTACTGAGGAATTTTCTAAAGTGTTCGCTATAAGCTCCTTATCGGCTAGATCCTTTTTGGAAGTTAATATTTTAGTAAACAATTTTTCATAATTATTAACGACTATTTGCAAGGCTGCATTATGTTTTTTCAAATCTTCAATTTGTTTATTCAAAACAATATTGGACAGCTGCTCATTATCGGATACTTGATCTCTGGAAAATGTCTGATATGAGCATAGATTGGTACATAAGTTTTTCACACAAGAAGAGCAATGCGGTCTAAGTTTGTCACATTTTATCTTCCTTTTACGACAAATTGAACAACTTGTCGGGATTCTTCTTCTCCTTACTTTTCTAATCGGTGGCGAGCCTGTCGACGGTATATTGCTTGTGTTTGTTGTAGTGTTGCTAGAAGAACTGATAGTATCATTTTGGCTCTCCGGGAGCTGCTGGGATGCTGCGATTGTCGCTTGAACAGCATACGAACCAGTTTGCGCCGACATTCTGTTGGTTTCCAGAGAGTGAATATTATAAAAATAAATCTAAGAACCAAGATGTTCTACAAACAGCCGAGGAAGTTATAAAACAAAAAAAGTTTGCGAGAGCACAGGAAAAAGACTAATTAATATATTAGGATTCCAATAATTATTCAAACCGAAATATTGTTCAATGGACCCAAAGGATAAAGTTTTTATAAAGATGTATTCAGCAAGAATGCTCGTTTGTGATACTCGACTGTGGCTAACTTTGTAGATAGGCTCTCTTTTTTATCCTTCTCTTTTCTTTTATTCTGCTATCGTGGCAATACGATGATAGAAATTAGGTATAGCAGTAGTATGGCACCTAGTGATATTGATGAGCGTGTCAAACGTCGCTCTAATTAGAAAGGGTGGCAAAAAGGCGCAGTACAAACGAAAGCAAAAGCAGTGAAAAAAAAAGAAAGAGATGACCATGCTATGGCATCACAATGTGACCCGAGGTGCTGGGTGGCAAGCAATCACCCTTGGTTTGTCCGGTAAGCCCCGCCAGCAGCCTGGACTTCCTGCCCTAGCAGGAAGAGTTCAGCAGCACTGCTGCAGGGCTACCTGCCCCCTACACGATTGGACTACTATCGTGGCCCAATCGCCAAATGCATTATTACTATGCCAGACACCCCCACGGTGCATGATGTTTCTCTGTATTGTTTGGCGATTATCTATTTGATTTATCATCAATTTTTTGTGTCTACACCCCACTGAGAAAAGTTTAAAAGCGAAATCTCCGAGCACATCGCTTCTGTGCATACGGAAAGCATCCATACATCTGTTCATCCATAGTTACATCCACACACCACATATGAATGCATACATTTGCTTATTAGCCTGCTTATTTAATATATATATATATATATGTATTTCCAAAACATCTAGCAGCATTTCAAGCCTAAGACATCGGGGCTCTTGAGTGTACAGCCATTGTGTGTCTGGCTGGAAATTTGATCCACTCGTATGAGCTTACAACTTGGAGCCTGGGCTGTAGGCAATGGCTTCGATCTCGATATTGCTGCCTTTTGGTAGCTGGGCAACAGCGACACAGCTTCTAGCCGGTGGGTCCATGTACTTGAAAAAGGTTGGATAGATCTCGTTCAACTCGACGATATCCTTGATGTCCGTTAAGAAAATGTTCACCTTGACCAACGAATTCAATGCCAAGTTGGCACCAGCCAAAATTTTTTGGATGTTGTTGAAGATCTCAATAGCTTTTTCCGTGATGCTGGCTCCTTTAAGTAACAACTTACCCTCGTCGGTGACCGGAAGCTGACCAGAAATGTAAAGGAAGTCGCCGGCCTTGATGGCTGGAGAAAGGTATGTCAGTTTGGAGTTGTTGTTTCTCGAGTAGACCTATGCAGCATGTTAGTAAACTTTCTTATTGTCTAGTCATTTCTTTTCAATGATGCCTGCTATATTTCAATACATACCGCAGTTCTTTCAGACATGTTGACTCGTTATATTTGCTTTACTTTGATCGCAATGCAGAGTTTTAATATATATATTTGTATATACGTGTGTATAAGCGAAAATAGCTAGCTAGCAACAGCAACAGCGTCGAATGCTGAATATGTCTTATTTTAGTTTTCTATAATAGGCCAAGGCAAAAGAAAGAAAAAAAATATAGTACAATCCAACTCCGCGCGGGAATTTTGATGATTCATTCATACGTTAGCTTTGCGATAATTTTACTGTGTGTTTGTCTTTGAACGAAACTATGCAAATTTAGTGCGTTTAGATATTATTACTCATGAAAACATCATGAGTATATATGAGAATGTATCGTCCAATTTTTTTTTTATTTGACTCAGAGAAATAGAGTCAAGGAAAAAATGCAAGGAGACTCATACTGAAATCAGCCAGTAAATTTGATAGATAGCAAAAAATTGAAATTAAACCGAATAATGAATGGCCCGGTTGATATTCGCTTAAATCCTTCAAACCACTCACTATTTTTCTTAATCATACATACATATCTGCTATCAAAAACACACCCTGTCCTATTTACATAAGCTTCCTCGAATCATTCCCCATCAAAGGCATCTGAAAATATATATATACACATACAAGAAATAAAACCTCAGCATATTAATCAAGTAAGCCTGGAACCCATAGTTATAGCGGCTAGCGCCTCCATTTCACAGACATTTGAAATTATTTAAAGGATGATAGCGAACAGCATCGAAGACAAACAGAACCTATTGAAGCCATGTCCGGTGGTTTATCCATCACAGCAAGAATTTGATAGCCCAATCAAATACCTTTCCAGTCCGGAAATACAGACGTTAGGTGCGAAATACGGAATTATCAAACTCGTACCCCCAAAGAACTGGAATCCGCCATTTTCCTTGGACTCTGAAAACTTCAAGTTCAAGCCTAGAGTGCAACAGCTAAGTCTACTAAACTTGATGAATAGAACAAGAATCTTTTTCCGAGATGGGTTACTCCGTTTTATGAAGATGCAGAATAGCGGCCGTCCCAATTATACCTGCAGAAAGACACCTAAGACTCCATATTTTACTTTGGCGAACAGATCAAAGGTTTACTACTATGATTTATTTTGTAATGTGGAACACTTCATAAATAATCAGAACACACATCGACACTTGAAGACAAATAACGATATCAGAGAATTATACAACTCCATATCAAATGATTTTGGACAACTAGCAACATATTTGAATGAAGCTTATGATTGCAAAGACCCTAACGAAGTAATTCACCATTATAATGGATACTTGAAAGATTATTCCATATTTCTTAAAGAGAAAGAACTTGAAAAACAGCTGAGAGCTGACAAACATAAGATCCATGATTTGAAACCGGAGAATTATGATGCGTATATTGATGAGTACAGGTTTAATGAAAATCCATATAATGAAGATGATAGTGGGAATTCAGCAGATGAAGACGAAGATGAAGATGCATGGTGTCATGTCTGTGGTCTTGAGACCGATGAAGTTAAAATGCTCATATGTGACGGCTGTGACAAAGGGTATCATACGTATTGTGTAACTCCTAAGATAAACAAAATTCCAAAGGGTAAATGGTTTTGTGAGAATTGTCTTGTAGGTACCGGGGACTATGGATTTGTAATGAGTGAAAATTCATACTCCTTGAACGAATTCAAACGGTTGAATGATAAATTTACGGAGAAGTATTTCCGCGGAAAACAAAGCAAAAAATATTATCAGCAATTATCCAGTACATATTTGCCTAACAAAGATAATCGATCAATAAGGCAAAACAGCAATGGCTCTTCTGATTATGAGAAATTATATGTTGATTTTTTAGAAAGAGAATTTTGGGATAATTTGGTCAACAACGAAAATTCCACGATTAAAGTGAACTACGGCGCAGATATTCACAACATGAAGAAGGGACAGATATCAGGGTTCCCGATGAATTTTCCTTATTCTCCGCAGAGGAGTAATGATAAATATATGAGCCACGAATTTAACTTAACACAGCTCCCATTTGCTAATGGATCATTATTGAATCATTTAAGTGAGAAAATCAGTGGCATGACAGTCCCCTGGCTTTACATTGGTGCATTATTCTCTACTTTTTGCTGGCATTTGGAAGATCATTACATGCTATCTGCAAATTACTGTCATTTGGGTGATATCAAGAAATGGTATGGCGTTCCAGAATCCAGTAGTGGTAATTTCGAATATTTCATGAAATTGAAGGCACCTCATTTATTTGAGAAACAGCCAGATTTATTACATCAGTTGGTCACATTAATTTCGC
Organism: Saccharomycopsis schoenii; assembly: GCA_010994365.1. Taxonomy (NCBI): domain Eukaryota; kingdom Fungi; phylum Ascomycota; class Saccharomycetes; order Ascoideales; family Saccharomycopsidaceae; genus Saccharomycopsis; species Saccharomycopsis schoenii. The sequence continues at coordinate 221,458 of JNFU01000009.1, read as the reverse complement.
CTTTTGAATTGATTGAAAATGGCGTGGACTGTTTTTACGCTAATCAGAAACCTGGCGAATTTGTGATCACATTCCCGAAGTGTTACCATGCAGGTTTTAATTGTGGATTCAATGTGAATGAAGCTGTAAATTTCACTAATAGTGAATGGCTAAAATATGGTATCAGCGCTTTAGAGGATTATAAACGGTTTAAGAAACCATCAGTTTTCTCACAGTTTCAGTTATGTTATAATATCTTGAAAGATTTTTTAGCTGATGAAGAATTTGTTCTTAATAAAAGCGAATCTTCGTTTCAGATGAAATTGGTTGATCATGATATGATTTGTTTATGTATTGCATATCTATTGAAGATAGCTAAAGAACAATTTCAAGTCATAAATTCCAAATTGGAAATCATTGAAAGAATACCAACTAACGAAAAGGTTGAAATTATTCATAAGCAAGCAATGAATAATATTGATGCATCGAGAAATTGTAAAATTTGTGATGAGTTTTGTGATATAAGTTATGTTGAAATTATGAGGGCGATAAAAACTATGCCATTAGAATTACCACCTACCCCTGAACTGTCACCAAAGCATGATAGAAGAATGAAAAGGAGAAGAAATAGTTCAAAGCAATTTAACTATGATGATAATGTTTCAGCGACAACAAAGAAATTTAAGGTTGAGGAAAGCTCAACCTTGGACGATGCTATTAAAAATGAGAATGAGTTGAAGATATCTAAGTTTTGTAAAATATATGAAGATTATGTGAAAAGCTGCTATGAAGAAGTTGTTTTAGATGATAAAAACTTAAAAAATACTAATAGTTGTTATTGTCTAAAGCATTTGGAGAGTTTACTAAATGGGGAAGAAGATAGTTATAGCGAATTTGAAAAAGTTCGAGTGTGTGTGAATTACAAAGAAGATGATATTTTACATTTGGTAAACGAAGTTAGATCTAAGTTGAAAGATGTAAAAATTATTGATTAATAATGAATAAAGAGTAATGAATTTTTTTTTATTTTGGTGATACCTATTTCAAGGGAGTTTTATAGAGTTTATATGTTAGTATGTTTTTTTTTTTCCATTATTTTCAATTTTTTCTTCTTAAAATAAGATTACCCTTCAAATTAATTAGCAATCTATTATCAATGGAAAACTATACTCTGACTAATTAATATAGTTAGTTTTCCTGCTATTCTGCTTTCACTGCATCTTTTTTCTGATTAACCAAGCATATATAATTTGGTAGTCTTACTGTTCTAAATTCAGATTCGATTTCAAAGATTTGTATACATATATGGGTAATTATATTAATATTTTGTAAGAAAGATTATGGAAAATAATAGTTAAATAGATAAAAAAAATGGCAGGTTACATAAAAATATGTATATTTCTTAAAAAAAGAGCCATTATTCCTTTTCGTCGACGAATGGCTTCCATTTCATAGAAGGAGCCAAGAAGTCAAGATCGCCGATTTAAAGGTTCAAATAGAAGTGAATTAAGCGTTCAGAGTTCAGAATTATTATATAGTATCACAGGGGATCAACATTAAGTTGAATCACAGAGATGTTCAAGTAGATTGAAATATGTCCATGCAGAATCCAAATTATAAAAAAAAACTACAACAAAAGGTACGTGAGCTTACAGGCTAGAGATAGATAACAAACCAAGGAAATTTACCAACTACTTAAGAGCAAAACTTGAAATGGCACTGCGATTGTTGCGCATCATTGAATAATTAATGATACAATGTATGATGTATAACCTAAATATTGTACCATATTGGGTGTTTTGTGGTTAACGGGAGGAACTTGATTTGAATTTATGTTGTGCATGATTATAGAGTGCTATTAGAAACAAAGAGTGGAGGCATCATTATTGCATACACACATCCAAACATCGAAGAGCATTTCAGACAGGCGGGCGCTACTCCACCATGTACTCCTCCCCCGGTTTTCGGGGTATTTTGTCTAGAACCAAAATTTTTAATGATTTGAATGAATGACCGACTGATAGCGTTGAGGTCTTGTATTTTTGGTCCACCACGCAGAAACCAACGACTTTTGGAAATTGTCATAAATAGTATACTATTCAAAAGTGCAAAACTCAAAAACAAAGGTCATTGGTGTATATCAGTGTGTGTCACTGAAAAAAAAATACTTATGTGTTAGTTAATAATAACTATTATAATTTGTAAGATCGTAATAAAGAGCAGACTCGCGAGACATTTGTATGTCATTTGTGTGAGTTGCGGAGGTGAAAAATTTTCTGACAATATCGAGGACGAAAGGAGAGTAATTAGAAATTGTTGGGAAATTTAAGGAGAAAAGGAGGAAGAGCGTAAAGTATTCGGTATAAGGGAAAACAAGGTTGTCGCGTGCGCATATAATAAAAAAATGAAAAATTGGCTAGTTGGATTTTTCAATTTTAGTTCTCTATGGGAGAAACAGATCTCAGGACTTGAGATTCCGTTTTGGGAGGGTTGATTCTACTATGAGCTGAATTACACACAAAGTGACATTTTTTCTTTTTTTAAATATCATATAGTATACAAGAAAATACATATATATGTATATATTGTTAATTTATTTTTTATTTAATTTTGTAATGAATCAAACTAATCTAACTTTTTGTCACCAATGTAAGGAACTGTGCTCAAGAAGTTTTGCATGTATTCGTAAACGGTGAAAGTAACAGCTTGACCAGGAGCAACTCTCATGATTCTTGGAGTGACACCCTTGTAAAAGGCGTGGATACCTTCTTCTTGAACCAATTTCTTTCCGATTCTTACAATTCTAGCAGAAGCAGACTCTTTTGGATCGACACCGATTTCTTTTTGCAATCTTGTTTTGATAACATCAATTGGGGCGTTACAAAGTGGACCTAAAGCACCGGAAATCAAACCAATTGAGGATGTTTGCCAGCCTGGAACATCTGTGGAGTTATGGTATTCTTGCAATTTGACTCTTAACTTGGAGTAGACAGTGAAATTCACACCTTGGTTGGTGGCCTGTCTCAAGGCTGTCAAAGAAACACCTTTGTAGAACGCAGCAGCACCTTCTTCCTTAGCAATGACATAAGCTGCTTGAATAGCATTTCTATATTTTGGGGTACCATTGGCAGCTTCTTTCTTTTGGGCCTGCATTCTGATCTTGACAACTTCCATAGGGTTCACGATGGCGACGGCTTCGGTGACACCAGCAGCTAAACCAGAGACAAAAGTGGCACCGGTGGAGATGGATCCGTCTGGCTTCTTGAACCATGTCTTGTAGTACTCAAAAGAGGAGAAACGAATAGCCATCTTTGGAACGATACCGATACTGACTGCACCCAAACCCTTATAGAGGGCAAAGAACCCTTCTTTGGCAAAGATGTCGGCCCCGGTTTTGATGAACCCTGGAGCCTTGACGTTGGACTTCTTGTAAAGCTGCATACGAACCTTGATGGTGTCTAACGGATGGCAACAGAGGGCCTCCATCAAACCGGCAGAACCACCAGAGACGAAATGGATAATCGGATTCTTATTCTTATTTTTTGGAGCCATTATGTATCTATTGAGATCTATGAAATGTGTTTTGGTGTGTTACTCTTTTCAGGGGAGAAAGAAATATCTATGCAAATACTGGGGTAGAAGAAAAGGGACTTTCCTTTTGGCTGGAATATTAAATATGTATGTTTTTCGAAGATTGGGCTTCTTCTTTTTTCACTGCAAGGAATTGTGATAGAGAAAGGAATGAAAAATTTTTCAGAAGTGAAAATATATATGGAAATCAGCAAAAGAAAAAAATCCGATAAAGGATTAATCACTGTATAAATACCAATTTTTTTTTCTTGTGTTTCTCTGCAACTCAAAAATTTCTGGGTAATAGGAAATGTATGTGCATCTGTTCTTTTCTTTTCTTTTTTGTAGTAAACACGCACACATGTATTATATAATACATACACCCTTTGTGGATAATCAGCACAATCAAGTGAAATATCCTTTCGTACGTCTTATTTTTTTTTAAACTTTTCAGTTCGTATTTTCTTTCCACTGTTTTTTTGTTTTTTTTTGTTTTTGCTTTTGTTTTACTCGTTTTTGCTTTTGTGTTACTCATTTTTCTCATTTTTTTACTTTATTCTTACCTTATTTTTTACTTATTTTTTTAGTACACTGAATTTTAGGACAGGAGAACCACAGCTGGACTCATTGCTGTAATTGTCAAATAATCGCTGCAACCAACTGCTAGATTGTCAAATGCAGTTATAATATACCTGGTATGAGTAATTATAGCACAAAAGGAAAAGTGAAAGAAAACTTTCACGGGCTGCGGCTTTCCTTCCTTATTTCCTGTAACGCTCCCCCGGATTTCCAACCTCGCCGCCAGATACTGAAAGAGTCACCACCACCCAAAAGAAGGACAGAAATAACCAAACCAGAAAAGAAAAAAAAAAAAAAAGCGTAAACAAGCGTTGGGGGGGGGGGGTTCCCTCCGCTGACCGTACCACCCGGGAATCAGCCGGGTTGTTGGTTAGCGATTAGCCTAAACGGGCGGGCAGGCGCGAACTTGGTCATTCGCACTGTGGAGGTATGAAGCGCAGATTCGGGCACATGACCAGCGGATCCGCCGTGCCGGCCCGATACACCACATCACACAGCACTACGGCCGAGAATAATGGTATTATCCCGTGAGATAACAATCTGCTACAGCATAAAATTACTAATATGGTATAAAATAATCTACTAGTGCACAAATAAAAACATCTAACACAACCTATATAGTACAAAAGGCCTTCCAGGCAGCTTGCACATCACAACCGTACAAACACCATCGAGAACGACACCGATTCGGACACCGTGCGGTTTGCTAGCTATCCCAGCTTCTCAGCACTACAGTCAAAAAATGTGGCAACCCAGAGTTTTCTCAGAGGGTTGATCGTTTGTTGGCAGACGATTTCTGCTATCGCTGCTGCGCTGGGGCTGCACAAGCAGCCCTGCGCGCATACGGACGACGCCGTATATACAAGCGATGTTTCCCCAGGATTCGCGAACCAAAACTCAAGTGAAAAACAAAAAAAAAAAGAGAAGTAACTGATCAGGCGGATACCGACAAGCATCTTCGTTTTCAACCAAAATTACCCCAACCGAATTTTTTTTTCTTTTTTTCGTATTTATTTTTCTTGTTCTTATTTTTTGGAGAATAAGAAGTAGGGTGCTTATCTCGGAGTTTGTTCCTCAAGGACCCTCTGCCAGCCAGCTGCAACATCCGCACCGGTCCACAACACGGAACAAACGGCTTCCAAGAATGTAACCAGCAGCTTCCAAGACTTATAGTAGGCCTGTATTTCAGGGTCCGGCAATCGCCTTCTTCACCAACTCTGAAGCCTCGCTGAGAAATCTAAGACATCCTTCGAAATCCTCGTAGTCAGCCGAGTTGATTGCAAATTTGCACTTCTTCTTGATCTCGCTGACTTGCTCCTGACGAGTCATCAATGTCGGAATATCCATGGCGACCTGCTCGTCCGCCTTCTTGACACGGTCCTTTCCCGCTGGCTTATCAGTACTGGAGACACTTTCTGGTTCTTCAGCATTGGACATGTTTTCTGGCTCTTCAGCATTGGACATGTTTTCTAGTTCTTCAGCATCAAAGGAATTTTCTGGTTCGTCAGCACCGGAGGATGTCTTCGGCTCTTCATTCTCGCTATGCAGTTTGTCGATGGAATCTTCCGTGGTTCCTATTGTTGGTTTCTCACCGCTTCTGGTTCCATCCTTCTTTTTTCTGCCAGTTGGCAACGACGGAAACAACTCATCCATTTCTTGCCTCTTGGTGCTGTGTTCTTCTTCTTCCTTCATAATTCTCGCGATCAAGTTGTTTATCTCCTCGGCGTCTTCGTCATTTTCATTGCTGCTGCACTCACAGTTGTCGCGGTACAACTGGGAGATATCAATAATCATCGAGTTTATGACACTGTCAGTGATCATGAACAACTCAAACTTGCTGGCCAATTGCGCTTCGTCGTTCTGGGGGCTTTCTCTTTTCAGTGCTTCGTTCAAATTCTGTAAAATCTTGACCCCTGCCAATCGGGTCTCTTTCACCAATTTTTTGATTTGAAGCTTGCTGACGTTGGCTCCTTGTTGAAAATTGGGCAAGTCGTACAACAAGGTGTTTTGGTCGTCTTGCAACGAGATGTCTTTACGTTGATCTTCGAGTCCTTCGATTTCTTCCTCTTCGTCCTCGTCCTGCGCATCATAAATGTCTTGGATATTCTTCAAATTGATCTCCTTGCTAGTTGTGGACTTATTAGCCGTGGACTTGTTGGCTGTGGAACTAATATCTGTGGATTGGACGGCTGCGGCATGCTCGTGCTCGTTGTTGCTGCTGCATTCGCCGTTGTTCTTCATATCTTTGCTATCCTCTTTGTCTTTCAGATCTTCAAAGCCGCCGTCCCCCTTCGCAATCTCGTCATTTGAGTAGTCCTGCCAGGAAAACAAGAGCAACTCCAAGAAGAAGGAGCAATCCGTTAGTAGCTTGCCCAACTGCTTCATGGCCGCTAGGCCCGCGGTGTCCAGAGAGGCGTAGAGCACGTCATCGCTGTCGACGGCGACATCCACGTCGCTGTAGCTCGTAAACAACTCGATAATTGTGCCGCACAAAGGCACAATCACCGCGCTCAACAAGTACCTGCCAGCGCGGTAGTTGTTGGAGTTGTTGTGGGCGTCCAAGAAATGTGCGAACTGCGTGTTCTTTGCGATCTCGAACTCCTCGGCGCGGATAGCGTCAAAATACCTGGACACCTGGGTCTCCAAGTTGATCAAGTCCCTCGAGGACAAGCGCGCGGCGGAGCCTGCCAGCCCGTTGTTCTCTATCAAGCCCAAGGACTTGGAAATGACATGTGCTAGGACCTGGTATCTGACTAGCGGGGCAAACACGCCGGTGTCGTCGTAGGGGTAGTCGTAAAGAAGGCCGTACCAGTGCTTGTAGCCGTTGCGGATCGGGAAGGGGAGAGCGGCGAGCTCGAGATGTTGGGCAGTCATCGGTGTGTGCGTGTGTGTGTGTAGCTGTGTTCAGGGGAAGATACAATAAGCGATCCAGGTCGAGGATATAGCGAAAGGATAGTGATGGTGATGCAGCGAGACGTGTTTGCGGGACGTGTGGGCGAGAAGGTGTCGTAGAATGTGGGAGAACGGGCAGCTGAAGACTCCAATGGCAACGTACGCGTTGTGACATCGCTGCGTGGACGGATGGATGCACAGAGAGACCTCCGGAGAGGGTGGAGCGCGGCGCGGCGCGACGGTGGTCACGTGACGCGGTGTTCTGTGCTGCTTCTTCTTGCTTGCATATGTCCGGTTTTTTGCAGGTCGTATGTCCGTCTTGATTTGTTTTCGTTTTTTCCATTTCTGTTTCGTTTGTTGGTTGTCAGTGCAGCGAGCCCAGCGCTTTTTTTGCGCGCCAAAGCCACGGCATATTTTTCGCACTCTTAGCGCTCACTGTCGTCCCCGCTCTTGTGATCTTTGCTCCGGCCGTCCCGGCCGCACATCCGCGCTGGTGCGCGGATACTTCTGAGCGGAGCGCCAAGTGTGAGTAACTGGATCTTTTGTCTTGAATACGTCTTGTGTATGTTTGCGTATGTCTTGTGTCTTGGGCTGGTTGACTATGTCTTTGCGTTTACACTTTCAGCACTCTGAGCACTCTGAGCCGCGACATTGTGCACTCGCTATATATTACAGATGTCATGTGTATTGGATGCCACATGCAAATACACTGTAAATATACTGCGCACTATGGTACAATATAGTATGTCATGCCCAGTATGTGCCATCCATATATATACTACGTGTGTAGCATGCGCACCCTACACGATATTTCTGTGCATTACACACCATATAATGTGTCCCGAAATGCTGTCTCCGAGTGTGGCAGCTAAGCCAAGGATGCAAGCAATGCAAGCAATGCAAGCAATGCAACCAATACGGTAGAAAGTAAAGCAATGAAATACAATGAAATACAATGAAATACAATGAAATACAATGAAATACAATGAAATATAATGAAATACAATGAAATATAATGAAATACAATAAAAACAATAAAAGCAATAAATCATTAATGATGTACACCCACCTTCCAATGACCTCATCCTCTCCTTGTTGCCCCGTGTATAAATAGATTTCGCGCAAGCCAGGGAGCTGCGAAAACAAAAAGCACGAAACAAGAAAACAAGAAAACAAGAAAAGCTGAGAAAAGTTGTGAGGTGAAAAGCGTGAGGAAGGAAAGCATCAGGAAAAAGTAATAAAGGGTAAAAGGTAAAAAGGTAAAAAGTAAGACGTAAGAAAGTAACAAGAAAAAAGGTAACAACAAAAAGTAACAACAAATGTAACATAAACTGAGCAAAGCGAACTCAAAAGTGAAAAAAGTGGCATGAATGTGCCCACAGCTACGTTGGCAGGGTGTGGCGTAGCACGCAGCCAGGCAGTTCAGGCTCTCCGGCTCTCCGGCTCCCAGGCCAGTGCAGCCTAGGCGCGCTGGTCCCCGACACCGACACCGCGCTAATTAATTTCAGCGAATATTGACTCAGCGACATTACACTAGATTGGCGCGCGCTACGAGCTCGCGGGCTGGCTCGTTTACAGTGGAGTGGGTTTACAGCAGTGTTTTACAACTCGTTTTTACCGCTTGTTTACGACTGGTTTGGTTTTCTGCCTGTTTCTTTCTGTCTTTCTCTCTCTCTTCTCTCTCTTTCTTTTGCGCTGCCGTTTTTCCTCTCGGGTACTTGCGCATCTCGTTGTATGTGTGCTAAGTGTTTTTTGTGCTCATTTGTGTCTGTACTTATTTGCATTTGCGCCTATTTGTATGGTGCCAGTTGGCACTGCAATATGTCTGTAATATATGTCCGCAATTTGCCTGAAATTTGCCTGAAATTTGCCTGAAATTTGCCCGCAATTCGTCCGCTGCAATTCGCTTACTCGCTCTGCTCTCGCTCGCTCGTTCCACTCTCCGCGCTAACACGCGGTTGTCAGTGTAACATTACTGTTGACATCAACGGGGCCAGCCGCAAAGCGAGTAGAGTGCTAAGTTAACAAGAAAGCACTAGAGTACTAAGTAAAGTGCTAAGCAAAGTGCTAAAGTAAGTAATACGTAAATAAGTGCAAAAACAAAAACAAGCAGCGACAGAAAAAGAAATATGTAAATAAGAAATATATAAATAACAAATATGTAAATAAGAAATATATAAATAACAAATGTATATATAAATAAGGTTACAAGAAATAAAGAGCGAAATACCGCGAAACACTGCAAAACACTGCGAAAATAGCGAAAATAGCGAAAATATAAGAAAGAAAAGACAAATTATAGCGAACAATGCGAACAATGCGAGATGCATCAGCTTTGCCTAACGTCCTCGGTTTATTTTTATCCATTTTTTCTCTTTCTCTTTCTCCAAATCACTGACTTCTTTTTTTTTTCTCTCAATCACGTCTCATTTTTTCTCAATCACTTCTTCTTTCGCCAAACCATTCTCATCCTCTGCCTCTTTTACCATATAAAAGACAGCATTTCCCCAGACCCCTTGCCTTGCTCTGTTGCCCTCTTGCCCCACCACACCCAGCATTCTTCTTGACGAAGGACCACACCCGCAGAACTAAGACCCGCTACCTCCAGAAGCTCCGTTGCCCTTGCACTTGCACACTCGCCCCCACTTCCCCCAGAACAGCACCGAACACCTCCCATGAGCTTTCGCGACTCCAAAAAGAAAAGGTCCTCCACCTTCCTCCCCCCAACCGTCCTCAGAAGCTTCTCCGACCCCATCGACGGGCCCTTCGACCCCAGCGGCTCCTTCTCCAACAGGTCCTCCATGCACTCCCCCGGCTCGCCCTCCAACAACGTCTCCAAGATGTTGGAAATCCCCGCAAGCACCCCCAAGGAGTTGGTCCCCATCGTCACCCTCTACAACGCCCAGCAGGCCCGCTCCTACATCGAGGACTCCTGCTTCTCCATCACCATCTCCCAGCGCAAGAACTCCATCGTCACCAGCTTTGCCAGCAACGAAAAAAAGTTCCACCCCCACATGAACACCCTCAACAACCTTGCCGACAACGTCATCAAGTCCTGCTACGCCTCCTTGTCCGGCAACGAGCTCTCCATCTACGACACCTCCGACATCCAGGCCACCAACAACATCGCCGCCTTGGAGCCTGAGCTCAAAAACCCCCTCTACATAAACATCGCCGACGCTTCCTTCCACAACTCCTTCTCCACAAACACGTTGACCATCAAAAACCCCTCCGTCAACGTCTACCATCTCCATTTCGACAGAAGAGAGGACCACATTAAGTGGTTCTCCGCTCTTTTGCTTGCTTACTACGAATCAAACAGCTTGAACGAGGCCTACACCGCAGGCTTGCTCTCCTCCAAGGCCATCTATCTCAGCGATATCAAGACCTTGCTACAACCAACACGATTCAGCACCGGTGAGTGGTGCAACATTAAGGTTGCTTTCCTTGGCAGCAAGTGGTTCAGGGCTTATGTCGTCACGCCAAACAATGCAAACGCCAAGAATAAGGACCCCACCAATCCCGAGGACTGCGTCTCTGTGTATTCCACTGACAAAAACACAAACAAGAAAAACCTCATAATGACCTTGTCCGGCGCCGCCAGCTGCGCTGCCGTGTTCCCCTCTACTGTTGCTGCGATTGATCTCTCATCCTTGATAAGAGTCGGTGATGTCAACGTCCATGTCCACAATTGGAAAACATTGTACAACCTTCTTTCCTCTGATTCTAATCACCGGAATGGCGGCCATGGCCATAGCCGTTCCCAATCCAACAGCAATAGCTTTATAATGAATGCACTCCTGGGCGTCACCAGCAACAACAACAACAACAACATCTGGTCGGCCCCAAACAGCCCGGCTGCAAGTAGCTTGAACAGATCCAGATCATCCTCGTTGGGTTCCCGCCTCAGAAAGAAGAGATCCACTATGAGTTTGCTTTCCAACTCCGACGTGAATTCATCCATCACTGATGAGTCTGGAAGTGTGCTCAATTTTAATTCCAACATGACCTCTACTTGGGAATCCGATTTCTCAACTCAAGTATACGTTATCCCTGAGATGCATCCTGGTGTTGCCAGCTTTGAAACTTTGATCCGTACTTTGATTCCATTATTGGACAGTTTTGAATTGTATGGAAGACCTAAAAGATTAAGATCCGATAGACAAGACCCCCAATCGTTGTTGTTTGGATTACCTGTTTTACCAAAACTGAAATATCTAGACTTAACTGATGTTTACGAAATGATATTGAGAAAAATTCAAGGTAGACCAAGTATTAGAAGATTGAATAGTCATTCCAATTATACACCTGCTAAGAATTCGGATATTAAAACAATCGAGAATAAAAATAAAAAAGAGTCTTCCTTCAGAAGAAGATTATTTAGAAAATTTTCCTCAAGTGGTAAAAAAGATGCTAAAAATGCACCACCTCCTCCTCCTACTGTCAATCCTCATCATAATGCTAAACAAGTCTACGATATGAATCCAGCTCACTATCCTGAATACGTATCTGAAAAGAGCTCCGATATTGAAGAATGGTCAAATGAAGACTGGTGTAATTTCTTGAAATATGAATTAAAATATTTGTTGGGAGCTACAAATTATAAAGGTGCTGGTCATTTAGCTGGTGATTTCGAAGAATTTATTTAAAGTAAGCATTGAGAAATATTCGCCAGTATAATGGCTATAGATGATATGGTTTTCTTTTGCCATATATATATATATATATATATTTCTTTACTTCTTTGTTTCTTTGTCCTTTCCCTTCTTTTCCTTCTTTTTCTTCTTTTTATTTTCTTTATTTTTTTTTTTTTTTTTGCTTGTTTTTTGTCTATTTATTATTCAAATTGATTTCAGTATTGGCTTCCTTCTTTTTATTCAGTTTCTGTCATTCTCTTTTATTACTTTTCTTAATTATTTATTTAATTAGGTTTTGCTGCCCATAGGTTAAAAATATATTTTATAAACTTGAAATAAAACTATTTTTAAAAACAGAATAGTATTCTTAACCTATTTATAGAACTTATTGTTCATATTCTCTGCTTTATTTTTAGAATCCACTAACTCAAGCTGCTATCTAAATAAAGCACATCTTGCACGTGCCACTTTTTTTTTTTACAAAACAAATCATGTAATAATTAATTTATTTAAGGATGTATTTCATTAGTCAGAGGTAAAATAAAATGCGGAGGTGCTTTTAGTAGGTATTTTCTTTGCCTTTCAATTTCGATTTCCCATTTATGAATTTTGAATTTTTTTTTTTTCCAAAGAGAGAAGACAAAAAATTTTTTTGATTTTTTTTTCAGTAGCATTAGATGAATTAATGAGGAAGTATAATAGCAGAAAGAGTAATATTAGTGCTACTACTACCATATCAAACTCATTTTCAATACCAACCTCTATAGCATATTACTGAAATACTTTTATATTGGTATAATACAGAAGCATAAACAAAAGATGAGTACCACGGAATGCAGATTTTATGAAAACAAGTACCCAGAAGTCGACGAAGTTGTCATGGTAAATGTTCAACAAATTGAAGAAATGGGTGCATATGTGAAATTATTAGAATATAATAACATCGAAGGTATGGTTTTATTATCTGAATTATCGAGAAGACGTATCAGATCCATTCAAAAGTTGATCAGAGTGGGCAAAAATGAAGTCGTCGTTGTTTTAAGAGTTGATAAGGAAAAAGGTTACATTGATTTGTCCAAGAGAAAGGCATCCGCTGAAGAAATTGTCAAATGTGAAGAACGTTACAATAAATCCAAATCTGTTCATTCTATATTAAGACATTGTGCTGAAAAATTCCAAGTCCCATTAGAAACCTTATATGAACAGATCGGATGGCCATTGAGTCGAAAATACGGACATTCCTACGATGCTTTTAAGCTTTCCATTACTGACCCAAGCATTTGGAATGATATTGATCAATCTGTGGACCCAAATATTTTAACTGAATTGAAGACATATATTTCTCGTCGTTTAACCCCTCAAGCTATCAAAGTCAGAGCAGATATCAACGTCTCTTGTTTCAGCTATGATGGTATTGATGCCATTCAAAAAGCTTTAAAGGCTGCTGAAAACTTGCTGACAGAAAACATGCAAGTCAAAGTTAAGTTAGTTGCTGCTCCATTATTTGTCTTAACTACCCAATCTTTAGACAAACAACAAGGGATTGATTTATTGACTAATGCCATCGAAGTTATCACTAAAGAAATTGAACAATATGGTGGAAGTTGTAAAATTGATATGGCTCCTAAGGCTGTTACTGCCACCGAAGATCAAAAATTGAAGGACTTAATGGAAGCTAGAGAGAGAGAAACTAACCAGGTCTCTGGTGACGAAGATTCCGATGATGAATAGATAAGATATTTAAATGAAAAAAAAATGAAAAAATCTGCTAAGAATTATAGTGGAACTCGATTTGTGATTCAAGAGTTGACATTTCTTCTGGATATTTAAAGAGGAAGCAACTATTTTAGTTAGTTGTTATTATTTGCATATTATTTCGTTTATTCGCTTTTTTTTTGTATCTTAACTTTTTACTACAAAACAACCCTCTTTATTAAATAATATAGATGTTATTTCCAAGGAAAAATGAAAGAAGCGGCAAAGCTCTTCTTGTAAGAGCTGCACTCAATGCCCATTTGTATTTTACAAAAATTCATCAATCGACAACCTTGATGCAAATGTCGATAGTATAGTATAATTCTAGAACAGCAAATCGATGTTGAGGTCCTTGTAGTAGCATTTTATAGTGTTAACCCTGCATACTTAGAAATATTTTTTGTGTGCCCGTGGGTTTCTGCAGAAAAAGAAATTTAAACCTGTCAAAATTGTATATGTATATTCACCTAAACTAAAAATTCGGATTTATGTGCCACCCAAATGATAATATAAATCTAAAGAATATTCTCCATAAGATAACAAAAGGTATTTGAATTCAATTAAATTTCTGCTTTCTCATTTCTGAATCATTTTTAGTACAGCAAAGTATTTCTAATATAACCTTATGTTTTCTTCTGCTTTATTGTCATCATCTGCCTCATCACGTCCAGCTACTCATGCTGGATCCTGGTATCCAGCGAACAAAGTTCAACTAGAGCAGCAAATCAAACATCATTTCAATCAGCAGAGAGACATCCAAACAGCCGCAAAGGCAAGAGTCTTAGTAGGCCCACATGCTGGCCATAGATATTGTGGCAAAATTTTGGCACAATCATATTCGGTACTTGATACTAGCAAAATTAAAACAGTTTTCATTTTTTCTCCGTCCCATTATGTGTATTTCAGGGGTGCTCGAGTTTCCAAATATTCCAAGTATGAGACGCCACTTGGAGATTTTGATATAAATAATGACTTATGTGATGCGTTTGTCCAATACTGTGAAGAGCATGAAGTTGATGATCATTCCGCTAAGCATTTCAGATCATCATCAGATAACAAAGAGCATGGAATTGAATTACATTTGCCTTATTTGTATTACAAATTCTCCAGCGAGAATAAGCCTATTCCCAAATTGGTTCCTATTGTCATTGGCGATGTCAACGATGATTTCGAATTAACCATGGCAAAGTTCTTGAATAAATATATGGATAATGAAGAATATGGCTTTGCAATAAGCTCAGATTTCTGTCATTGGGGTCTCAGGTTTAGATACGCTAAGTACACTGGCCTGTCGGATGTTAGTACACTTATTGATTTAGAAGGTATAATAGAAGATGATGATTATGATGACACTTATGAAAATGAAATTGACGCTTTAAAATACTACAAGAAACACAATAAAAAAGTCCCAATACATAAAAGTATAGAGCTACTTGATTCTAAAGCAATGAAAGTTGCATCAACTGGGTCATATCTGGCTTGGAAACATTACTTAAAATTCACAGGTAATACAATTTGTGGAGCTAACGGCATAAGCGTGGTACTATTAGCTTTGGAGAATCAAATTAAATATAAAAATAAAAAATTTGAGTGGCTTGGCTATTCACAGAGTAGTAAAGTCACAGATATCGATGATAGTAGTGTCAGCTATGCTAGTGGGTTTATAAGCTTGTCATGATAACAATAATATATTATGCAACGTTGAAGTATCAGCTAAAAAAAAATAGTAGAAGACACACACAAAAGAAAAACAAGAAAGCAAATTGCTACTAGCAGCAATTAGCGAAGTGTTATTGCATTTTCGTTACTGTATTTCACTCTGATCTGGATTCATATATAAAATTATTGATATCTCATTTTATTTTACTCAATTGCTTTAATTAGAAGCTGTTAGATTCTTATTAAATCTATCACAGTTTTTTTTTCAAGCGATAAATATCTATTCAAACAGAAAATAAACAAAAGAGACAATCCACAATTATATTGAATATGTCAAATTTTCTAGTAAGCACAATAGCTGGAAAATTTGCACCAACTATTGGTACAGAAGATCCTTACAACGAGTATATAGTAGATCCAAAGCATCCAAATAAAAAGTTAAAGAAAAAGAAACCTATTCCACCTTTCATTCCCCCAAAAGATGCAAAAGTTCTCAAAAAATTCAGATCGACAGCTCATCAACTAGATCTTTGTTTCGAATGTTGCTGTGGTTGCAGAATGGGTTGGACTGGTCCGATTTCTTTTATTCCATGGATTGGCGATATCATATGCATTTTCCTCCTGTTGTCATTGATTAAAAAACTAAGAAATTTGGAAGGTGGTGTCCCCCCTGCTGTTTATTCTAAAATGCTTTCTAACGTTATCTTCGACTTCGCTATTGGATTAATTCCTATTGTTGGTACATTTATTAATATTGCTTATAAGTGCAATTCGAGAAACTCTTTAATATTGGAGCACTATTTAGTTAATAAATATAAAGATTCACAGTATAATATACATGCTAATCCTAATAATCCTAACCAGAGATTAATGTTTCCCGACAAATATTGAGATAGCAAGAGATACCAATAATATATAAACCAATTACAACTATCAAATAAAAAAAGACAATTTTATGAAAAAAACAAAATATTGGATTATTTCATCTAATTTAAATTATAGCAATTTCAATTTGCAATCACACATCTATATATATATATATATATATATATTAACCTTTAGTCCGTGTAAATAATAATATAATTACTAATTTATAAAATATTGCTTATTTATACTATTTCTAGTAAGGATCTCTATTTTTTTCTATTGATTTCTAAATTATTTATCATGGTGATACATTTATTGTAGCAATTGACGTAACAAATGCATAGCGATTGGTGGTTCAATAGTTAGCAGGAGCAACAGGAAAAAAAATCACATAAATGATTCTTGATCCAATGTTCATACCGCTGCTGTTTGCAGTCAATCTTTGTGGTTCTTTTAATTCTATTTTAATAAATTTGTAACTTACAGCATAGTTAGCTTTTCAATAATTCATTTTATTGAAAAATCATGAAATATCAGTCATGCCAATGAAAAGATCAACATCCAGTACCAGTGTAAATGGCAATAATAAAAAGGTAAAAACGGTATCACCACACGAGTTAATCATACCCAAAACGCAATGGCCAGATGGATTCAAGGAACTTGAAAATATCTTTTTCAGGTTCAATAGTTTTTTCAGTTTTATCTCTACTAGAAATCATATACTACCCACATTTAATTCGATAAAACCAAATATTGAAAAAGCAATTCATAGAAAATTGGAGATTATAGATATTGCAAAGTTGGTCTATTTGCTACCAAATGATATCTCATTCAAATATGTCGAAGATGCTCAACTTTATCATAACAATGAAAAGATAGTAAAGTTTAATGCTGGAGGAGAATTCATTAGGAAAGATACAGATATGTTCCAATTAAAAGATATAGATGGTAATCAAGATAATCAGATCTTACTATTGGAATTCACAGATGGTAATCCTCTAAAATCTAGACTGAATAAAAACTATATAAATAGTACTGCTACTTCTATAAGCCATGAGTTCAATTCAAAATCGTTAAAAAAGGTAATTGAGAAAAGGAATGAAAAGTTTTTGAAAAATGTGTCAAGATTCTTGAATGAAAATCCAGAAACACCATTTGAAAATCTTACTAAGAAATGTGTATCATATATACCTAAAAAAATTAGTTATGTGGATCCTATTGAATTGATGAAAAGGAATAAATCTGAAGCAAACAAAGGTTCAGAGAGACCCATGATATCAGATTTAATTGACTCATTGGTACACGATAAGCTTTACAAAGACCAAATAGTGGAAAATGGATTACATTTGATTCCTAAATCCGAGGCAAAATATGGCGATTTTAAGTTTGAATTACCAAATGACATAATTGTAGCTTTGCATGAATGTCAACATATTGATAAGTTTTATTCACATCAGGCAGAAGCACTCAACTCCTTCTTTGAAGGTAATCATGTCATGGTTACAACCTCAACATCGTCGGGTAAGTCTTTAATTTATCAAATCATAGCTACCTATTATATCTACAATCACTTGACGTATTTTGATAGCTCTAACTCTGAATATTTAGAAAATATACCAACAGCCATGTATATTTTCCCAACAAAAGCTTTGGCGCAAGATCAAAAACGTTCTTTGAATGAATTATTTTCACATATTAATATTTTCAATGAAAGGCTGATCCTTGTTGAAACTTTTGATGGTGACACTGATAAAGAGGCAAGAGACTTTGTTAGAATGAATGCAAAAGTTATTTTTACAAATCCAGACATGCTACACGCTAACATTTTACCAGCATTTCATAAATGGAGGCATTTCTTAAGAAATTTGAAAGTTGTAGTGATTGATGAATTGCATGTGTATAAAGGTTTATTTGGTTCTCATGTGGCTCTAGTTATACGGAGACTAAGAAGAATATGTAACTCTTTAGGTAATAATAGTATTCAATTCATTTCTTGTTCGGCTACGTTAAAATCTCCGATAGAACATATGCAGCAGATATTTGGATTAACTGATGATACTGATAGTATTATTCATATTAGCGAAGATGGCTCCCCGCATGGTGAAAAACATTTAGTCTTATGGAACCCACCAATGATAGATAATAATACGAGGGAATCATTTTTAACTGAAACAGCGAAAATCTTGATAACTTTGGTAGAAAGAAATATTAAAACCATTTGCTTCTGTACGGTAAGAAGAACTGTTGAATTATTGATGAAAGAAGTGCGTTCCATTTGTAAGGAAAAGCATAATGATGAAAAGTTCCTTGAAAACCAGATTATGAGTTATCGTGGAGGTTACTCGATCAGTGATAGAAGAGAAATTGAACAAGAAATGTTCAATGGTAACTTGAAAGCTATTATTGCAACCAATGCCTTAGAATTAGGTATTGATATTGGTACATTGGATGCTGTTGTAATTTGCGGTTTTCCTATTCTGATCTCTAATTTTCATCAACAATCTGGTCGTGCTGGTAGAAGACAGAAAGACTCATTAACGTTATTTATTGGTGGTTCTGATCCTGTTAATCAATATTATATGCAGAACCCAGAATTATTACTTGGTAAAAATTTTCAAGAATTAATTTTAGATTTTGATAATCCTTTAATATTAGAAAATCATTTACAATGTGCAGCCTATGAAATTCCAATAAACTTGCGAGGAGATGATCAATTTTTCTTCCCTATTGAGACATCCCAGAGGATTCTAGATACGAAATTACGAGTTGATGAAAACGGATACTATCATCCTTCACAATCTTATTTACCTTGGCCCGCAAAACATGTATCGTTAAGAGGTATTGAAGAAGAAATGTATGCTGTGATTGATGTAACAAATGATAGAGATGTGGTAATAGAAGAAATCGAAGCTCTGAGGACTAGTTTCACCTTATATGAGGAAGGTATTTTTATTCATCAAGGTTTGCCTTACATTATACGAGAATTTAATCCCTTCGAAAGATATGCAAAAGTTGAACGCGTAAATGTTGACTGGATTACAAAACAGAGAGATTATACTGATGTAGATCCTTCAGAAGTTGAAAAGATTAGATCACAAAGATCAGACAGTGATGTTCCTATTTATTTTGGTAAAATAATTACTACCATTTATGTATTTGGGTTTTTCAAGGTGGATAAAAGGGGTAAGATATTAGACTCCATAGATGTCAAAAATCCACCTGTAGTGATTCATTCAAAAGGATTTTGGATAGATATTCCGCTGAAGGCTGTTGAATTAATCACGCAAAAAGGATTGAATACATCTGCTGGTATCCATGCTGCTCAACATGCAATAATCAATGTTTTGCCCATGATAGTTGTTGCTGGTTATAATGATATACAAACTGAATGTAAAGCTCCTGAAAAAGAATTTGCAAAAAGGCAAACCACAAGAGTGAGACCTGCTAGATTGATATTTTCAGACTCGAAAGGTGGAGCTTTTGGATCTGGTCTATCAGACAAAATATTTGACACAATTGATGGGATTTTAAGATTGGCATTTGATAAAGTAAGAAATTGTAAGTGTGATCTTGGATGCCCAGAATGTGTTGCTGCAACTTATTGTAAAGAGAATTCTTTGGTAATTTCTAAACTGGCAGCTATAATTATTCTTGCAGTAGTTTTAAATATTGATTTAGATTGGGCTAAAATTCCAAATGGTCCAGAAGAAAACTTACCGAATATTGAGATAGAAACTATTCAATCCGTTGGATCGCATGTTAAATTTTCTAAAGATTTAGAAATTATTGATGCTAAAAAGTTGGGTAAGCCAGAATATATCATTAAATTGGAGCAAGAGCTGTGATCTATACTATCTGTTTATTAGATTGGAAGGTTTATGTTGAAAATAATGTATCTTGAGTATATTAGTTATATATATATATATATAATGTGTGTGCAAAATGTTTCTAAATACAGTTTTAGTTTGTGAAGTTTCTGATTGCACTCGTCTTCGGAGCAATCATGGACTTTCTTCTTGCAAATGACATACCTTTTTTTAGCATACTTCCTATCTTAGGGCTCTTTGATGAATCATAACCCAAACCATTTTCAATACTATCAACATTTATAAATTTTTGATTGTCGAAATGATTCTTCGGACTGTACAAAACATCAAATTTATCATCATCCTCTTCATCACTATTATAAGAGCGACCCTTCGCATATGGATTCTCATCAAATGCATCTAAATCATCATTATCATCATCACTATATCTGGTATAACCTTCGTGGTCATCATTAGAATTATTAGTATAGTCAAATTCATTTCTTTCAAATGCTCCGAAAGATTTGTCTCCGTTAACCTTCGGTGACTTGATAATACCCAAATTAGATTTCATGTTAATCTTTAATACCTTTTCCTGAAGCTTGATATCGCTTGGATTTGGAGATTTAATGGATTTGTTGAAGTCTACTTGTAATGCTTCTGAGTTCATCAACTCTTTTTTCTTAGCCATTCTAAAAAGTTGCTGAACAGGCTTCAAATAAATAGAAGCCAAAGATCCAATATTCAATTCCAACTCCTCTAGCAATTCACTATCTAACTTGTCTTGCTCATCATGAATGGTTGGTGGCTCTTCAAGAACAATATCTTTAGCGCTATTAGGAAATTGTTGTTGTGAAGATAATAATCTCCAATAAAAATACGCTCTATCCCGTACGTCTGGTTCTATAACTTCAGTTGTAGCAACATTTAATACATCCAACAATAAAGGTTCACCTTTTTTCGGTTCATGCAAATAAAACTTAACAACTGCTGTCAAAAAGGTAAGTTGAACATCTAGTTCTTCATCTTTGAACGTAAATGCAAAATCTTTCAATAATTCTATTGTGTCTGGAATAATATCACAATAACTACCTATTATCCAAATAAAAGAACTTTTTGATTCAGGGTCTTCAATTAAATCTGCGAATTTCATGAATACATCAATTGTGTCTTTTGTGAATTCTCCCGGATATTTTCTATATATGTTTTTCATTACTATGACAGCTTGCTGCACTAAATGCGGCATCCCATTTGAGCACAACTTCAATAAAATGGCTGTTGAAAGTTTTGCCGCCGATTCAATTTTGATAGCCAAGTTACCGATAGCTCTTGTTGCCTTCTTTGTCATGTTCACATCAATGTCTGTTGCATATTCTTGTAATTCATTCAACACAATTGAAACATTGTTTTTATTTGCCAATAAATAAATTATTTCTAATTTTGTATCCTTGATATATATTGGATCATTGTATTGAATAAAAAACATAGTGACATCAAGCATAA
Source organism: Saccharomycopsis schoenii (assembly GCA_010994365.1). Taxonomy (NCBI): domain Eukaryota; kingdom Fungi; phylum Ascomycota; class Saccharomycetes; order Ascoideales; family Saccharomycopsidaceae; genus Saccharomycopsis; species Saccharomycopsis schoenii. Next base: position 200,211 of record JNFU01000009.1, on the reverse strand, counting down.
CTAAATTTGGTTTAGATAGAAGAATCAATATAATATTTCTCAAAACAATAAACTGGATTTCTGGTGGTTTTGATATTAATGATATTAATGAGTTACCAATCTTCTTTGGTAAATATGGCAAGCTATCTTGCGGAGCAATGACATAATTACATAAATACAAAATAACCTTCAAGGCATTCAATACTACAGAAGAATTGCTATGTTGGAGGTACGGAATAATTTCTTCAATCAAAGACGTTGATTGCTCATTAGTCTCTGGTACAAAATATTGGATAGCATTTAGAACGTAGGCCTGAAAGAACTCATTACAATTGGGCAAGCATTTCATCAACTTTAAGGTTCTCGAAAAATCAAAATACATGATCGAAGGCCCTTCTTGCTCATTTTCATCAATATAAGTCAAAGCAGCAACAGAAGAGGAGACAATCATCGCATTACTATTATCCAATAAATTAAGCAAGTAATCAATTAAGCCTGATTCTTTAACTAAAAGTGGAAACTTCTCAAACAATTTCGCAACAGCAAAACATGCAGTGTTCTTCAAGTACGCATCATCGCTCTTCAAGAATTTCTTTACATAGGGAATGGATACTTCTTTCTGGAATGATTCAATTTCAAAATAAACAACAGTGGAGAGAGTTAGCCCAACTATCATGGTGTTGTTCCCATTTAACTCTCTTATAAAAGACTCTTTATTATCCAAAATCAACTCTTTCTTTATAAAAAAGTAAGTGGTAAAATACTGTAAGCACCATTTTTTCATTTGTATATCGTCTATGTTAAAATACTTAAATACAAAGGGTGCTAAAGTAATCATATCATGGTTACCTAAAGACATGTTTGCTAAAATTCTGAGCATGCATTGCTTCTTGTGTTTCATGTCTTTTCGGGCGCCACCTAACTTCTTCAAACTTGAGCTACCATTGCCGTTCTCTAACAAATTCATTTCGATCTGTAGATCAGCAGCTCTACATTTTATAAAATATTTTGCATCACTCATAATATAGAAAACAAGAACACTAACTTCTGATATAGGGATAAGTGAATCGAGAAAAAATTATTTTCAGAATTATGGTCAACCAAAGTTCCAAATTTTAAATGAAAATGAGTAAATTTGATAAATGAATGAAGTTGACTTGATTATACAGAAATTCTGAAAAGAAGCTTACTTGAGTGTTATTTGGCATCAACATATAAATTCCGATAATTATATTTTCTAACCTTTAGTTTTTATCTAAGTTTGTGCAAAAAAAAGAATTGTATGTGCGCGAAGCAGATTTGGTGTGTCAGAGTATCTGATCTTAATCATGTGAAATCTGAGGAATAACTTTGATTTCTCTCTTATGATAGTAATCTGTAGTAATAATCAAATTAATCAAAACCAGATCGATAATATGTCCACTGGCATTCCTTCATTACCGCCTAAGGGATCCAAGCCTTCTGATGGTTTACAAAAAGCAACAACATTGCGAACTGCTGAGGAAACACAAGTTGTTCCACAGCATTCCTTGATTATTCAAGATCTTGCCAACCCTGTTTCTTTGTTTCCAAGTGATAAGTTGAAGCAGTTTGAGCAATCATTAGTACTTTTAAGAGGATATATTGCAAATGTGTTGGAATCGAAAAATGAAGAATATAAGGAGCTATTAGACAAGCAAATTGCTGAAATAGATTCCATAATTGAACAATTTACTTCATTAAATGATGGAACACAGAAGAATAACATAAATGAGAGGCTTAAGCATATTCATCAACTTGAAGCACAGTTTAGACAATTGGAAAATTTATTGTTCACCAAAATTCAGAATTATCAAATACAGTATAAAGACATCTTGGAAAATAAACTTGAGAATAAGATCAGAGATAAAGAGGATTTTAAGAACGCGTTGTTTAGTAGCATGGAGAAGGATTCAGATATTGATAATTTTATTAAACAATATAGGCGCTCGTGTACGAAATTTCATTTATTAACAGAGTTTCAGAAGCGTTTGAAGGAAGATAGAATTGGTGGAGTAATATAAATAAATTATATGCAAACATATTACACAAAAACATATTGTTTATTGATAAACTTATTTTGGTTTGAAAATGTTTGTACTTTAATAAAAATATTGATTTTGTATGATTATGGGGTATACCCATATCCCATACATTTTATTATAGTTGACAGATAATTACAGTGAAATAAATGTATTACAATTAGCCTGAATGTTATGTAGTGTATATTATGCCAATGACTTGATGCAAAAGTAACGGTGGATGCCAATAACAAAAAATCAATAATAAAAAAAAAAAAAAAATGAATGAAATGAAACGAAATGAGTGAAGAACAGAAGGATCCTGAAAAAGCAAATGAACGAACAAATATGAGATAGAAAAAAATAAATAAGAATGTACAAAAATAAATACATGACGCTACCAAGAAGTCATTGGTCGGAAACAAAATAATCCAGTTTAAAAAGTTGAGCTAGGCATCAAAGTGGTGATCAATATTTAGATTCATTGACATGAACAACTGCATCAGAAGCTTTCTTATCGGTAAGTGTAGATTCGTCGCTCTCATAGTCATCTTCGATAACCATCTTAGACTTATTGCTGTATTCACCGACTGCATAAATTGAACATGTTTCTGAAATATTATCAGATTCACCATCACCCAATTTGCTCATATCGAAACCAGTAGACTCCAAGTAACGCATGAATGATTCATCTTCTTTTCCCATTGCTTCAGGACTAACATCCGGTAAGAAAACCAAACCACAGAAAGCAGCAATAAGAGCAAGAATAGAAGCGATGAAATATGGGGCTTGCATACCTGAATTGCTATCTTTTCCGCCGAAGCTCTTTATGATAATAGGGAAGATATAGGTACCAACAAAAGCTCCAATTTTACCAGTGGCAGCGGCAACTGAGTAATACGTTCCTCTGATAGAAGTGGCACTGGTTTTTGAAGCTAAAACACCAATGTTGTTACCAGGCCCAAATTCACCCATAGTCATAAAAATACCATAGATAATTACGAAACCAGCAATGTTATTCTTTAAAACAGGAAATAAACCACCTAATATCAACCCGAAAAGAGCTTGAACTACTAAACCGGTGACTAATGTTAATCTTGGTCCGATATAATCTGAAGCAATTGCACCTAAGAAAGCACCAGGGATATAAAAAAGATTTAAGACAATGTTCCAACCAAAAGTCTTGTATAAATCATCTCCCGGGATAATGATCTTCAAGATAAAAGAAGAATATAAACCAAATGCATAAGCACAAAAATCATAAACGAACCAGATTAATGCAACAACAATCAATCTGAACCAGTAAAATTTTAAAACAGAAATGTAAGGAATGGTAACTTTCTGGAAACTGGTCTTTTTGAAGTTTTCATCTTCCTTGAATCTAGTTCTTAAAAGGAATAAAGCCATTGGGAAAACAGCACCGATACCTAAAGTCAATCTCCAAACCCATTCCAAATGCTTTGTAGTGAAAATATGCAATAAAATGAAAGGAACCAATGCACTAACAACAAACCCAACATCTATACTAAAATTGGTAAACCAACAGAAGTATCTGTTTCTTTTCTTTGCAGGCAACATAGCAGAAGCTTCTGCACATGCCACAGAACCAGTTGGATATTCAGAACCAATGCCAATACCCAAAAAGAATCTATAAACAGTCAAGGCGACCAACATACCTTGAACATTATTTTTACCACCGTATGAACCAGCACACAAAATAGAAAAAAGAATTAATAAAAGACTAGAAATTAACATTCCCAACTTTCTTGAAAACTTATCAGAAACATAACCAAAGGATAACTGACCCACAATTGTCCCTACGAAAGCAATAGAAGATACGTTGGACAACGCGGAAGAGTTGGCAACTTCATTGGGATATAGGGTTGATAAACAGGTGCTTGCGGTCGAAATGGAATTATTGATATAACCATCAGAGAAAAGGCCGGAGCCAGCAGTTAAAATCTTGAAAATAACTTCCTTTTTACTTGTATTCTTTCTTACTTCATCATCATCTTCCTCGTAAGCGTTGTTACCCTTGTTAATTGTCATTTCACGTCTTGCTCTGGCAATCCACCCATAGGTGAAATCGCTGAAAGAATGTGGAAGGTCTCTAGTAAGATAACCCATAATAATTACCTTTTATATAATAATGATTTAATAATGGTTGTGAACTGTGGGGATTTATTGAAACTTCCTTTGTTTTTTGCAGTTGATGATACCTTTAAAGTGAATAGGCGTCTAATTATCAAAAGTAAAATAAGATAAAATAACAAGTGAACGTATTATTAATAGGAAAAATAAGGATACCTCGTCTCATTTATATAAGACACAAGCACTTGGTATCCATTTTGTGCTCAATTTTACTTTTCATGCTAGGAGGGTTCTGTCAATGCCGTTTGCAAAAGCTGCGAGCGCCGTGGAATCCATGAAAAATAGAAACGTGTATGATCAAGTATCCTTCAATTTGCACTTTTATACTTTCTATTTTATTCAATTAAATGAAGAATTCATTAAATGATTCAATCACATGCATTAATAATCTATTTTGTTGAGCGTTTACGTAATTCAAATGTTCCTATGTAGAGCATACCGATTGATCAGTCAAGATAATGACAACAATAATAGGCAATTATCATAAGTCTTACATAATCTATGTATGACCATCAGAACTCAAAGAGTTTCATCTTTCTTATAAGCCTAACATAATAATTTTTTTTCTAATGTTAATTAATAAGTTTCGACATTGCTTCAAGAATATATTGTAATATTGAAGTCTTGCGGTAAACAAATTTTACACGTGGGAAAGCCATCAAATGTTCGTGAGCATATTTGAATAAATATAGTGTGTTATTTCGATATGGATTGAATTCTGTTGGATTGAATAATTCCGTCATGTGTTAACAGTTTATTTTCTTAACATATACCTAAGAATTAAATAAGAAGAAGAGATCTTCATTCAAAAATTCACAGGGCGAAATCATATAGGAATTCGCATGAGTTTCATGCATGCTGAAATTTTTAGGGGAAAAAAAAGAGAAAAGCATACATGCATCAGCGATGCTACGTACATTGCTGTTTGAGGCTTGTGGTATCTACTATTATGCCACAAATTATAGATTGACATAACAGTATTTGAACTATTTTTGATTTTGGTTGGACGTAATGTCCTGTTAGGCTAAAATTTTATAACATACTGCAAAATTCCTATGTATTTATAAACTTCAGTGAATATGTCCCTCCCTCACCATGATAGGATAATAAATGAACAGCGTACCATCTCTATAAAGGCACAACAGATATTGGTTCACGTGCTCATAACTCTTGTATTTAAAATCAGATGCGAAACAAAAAAAGATGAGCAGCTGAAGAAATTACTAATCGAAGAGCTCAATAATGGTTGCCTCAGGTTATTAAAGAAAAAGAGCACACATAACTACAATTAAAAGTTTTTAGAAACAGGCAATCTAAATGAAAACTTGTTTTGTAATATAAACAAAAATGTCAAGAGTTGCTGCTATTGTTTTGGGTCCTGCTGGTGCAGGTAAAGTAAGTTTTACGTTATAAGATATTTGCAAATTAGATCGATCATAAACGCGTGTGGTCAGTCGAATACCACTAGTTGATACTAACAAGCACTAATTTGTTTCAGACAACATTTTGTAATTCATTAGTCACTTATATGCAGAGAATAGGTAGATCGTGTCATATTGTTAATTTAGACCCGGCAGCCGAGGCTAAGAAATATGAATTTACTGTTGATATAAGAGATTTAATATCGTTGGAAGATGTGATGGAAGAATTAGATTTAGGTCCAAATGGTGGTCTTATCTATTGCTTTGAATTTTTGCTTAAAAACTTGGATTGGCTAGATGAAGCAATCGGTGAATATAACGATGATTTTCTTATAATAGATTGTCCAGGTCAAATAGAGCTTTATACACATATCCCTGTCTTCCCTACTATCGTTAATCATCTCACCAGAAACTTAAACTTTCAAATCTGTTGTACATATTTAATGGAATCTACATTTGTTATTGATCAATCAAAATTTTTTAGTGGTACCTTAAGTGCTATGTCAACTATGCTTCTTTTGGAATTGCCTCATATTAATATTTTATCTAAAGTGGATTTAATTAAAGACCAGGTCCCTAAGAAAAAATTAAAACAATTTTTGAATCCTGATCCGCTTTTACTAGCTCTGTCAGAAGCTAAGACATCTCCTCTTGCTAATCCAAAGTTTGACAAATTAAATCATTTGATTGCTAATTTGATTGATGAATTTGGTATGGTGCAATATTTACCTCTAGATATTAATGACGAGTCATCCTTAGCTACTATTCTTTCATATATTGATGATGTTACCCAGTGGTCTGAAAACCAAGAACCGAAAGATCCTATTGATGAGGGTTTAATTCCTGATGAAGACGATGATGATTATAGTAATCCGGCCTGTTAGTCCAGTTTGATGTATATATTTCGATAAATTTTAATATATTAAGTCATATTTAACAATAATAATGCTTATTAAATAATTTCTTCGCTATTGACAATTATTATTCTGGTGTATAATACTTATCAGGTACAAATGGAATATATTTTTCCATAGCGTTGATGAATCTAGATCTATATCTATCGGGAGTAACAACCGTAGGCTCCCTACCACCAGTACCACCAACTAAACCTTTTTCTTTGACCCATGTTTCTAATTTCTTGTCCCATGTATAAGTTCTCACATAATCAATTATACCTGCGACTAATTCCTTCTTTATATGATCTATTCCAATAACTAAGGAGTAATCCATAATATTTAACTCATTCAAGAATCTCGTATCGCTTAATAATGATCCTTTCAAAAGTTTTTTATCATTCAAATTTACAAAAAGAGGAGATTCAAATATATAATCAAGCATATTCACATCCAATAAGACTTGATTCTGGTTGCCTGTTTGTTCAACATGTCTATTTCTAATAGAACCTTTTAAATCAAAAATAGTTAATTTCTCTCTGTTGTAGAACAAGTTTTCCATAACAATAATATTCATTTTATAATTCTTCCCAGTAGCAGCATTCTTCACAACAACTTGAAAAAATCCATAAATTTTAGAAATGCATGTTTTCAAATTATGGAAAAAAGTCTTTGACATGAAATGGAAATAATTAGGAGCCATCTTAATAAAAGAGTCAAATTCAGATTCTGACAATTGCTTGATAATCAACTTATTATCAAATGTCTTCAAAAAAGCAGAGCCAGATTTGCCACCTTGGGAATCCCATTTCACGCATCTTGATAAAGATTGAATGAAGTTTTCACCACAAGCTTCTCGTAAAGCTTCAAACTGTCCTGAATAAAAAATCTTGCAGCCTAAATATGCTTGGCCATCCATTATGTAAAAATTTAAATGGCGTGCTGTATTTCGAAGCATTTCAGCTTCTAATATAATATCACTATTTTGTGATTTCAGATTAATTTGATCACTCAATTCTTTTCTCAATGTCTTTATGGTTTGGATGTACGTATCAGAACTCATAAAAAAAGAAATCAAAGATCCCGGTTCATCTTCTCTTATAATAACATCACTATCCACAAAAACATGTTCAGTTTCCTTTAATGGATACGCTAAAGGCTTCCATAAAACAGATCTATCAGCCCAGAACTTTCTTATAGCAGATAAAAGTGAGTTCTTTTCTGGAATTTCCACGTCTCTTCTCACTGGAGTAGAAGATGATGAATTAGTAGTACCGGTTAACAAATTTGAACTGCTACCTGCAGTACTAGTCTTTTTGAGCTTTATGATAGTTTTAGTAGCATCTGTATCTTGGTCCGCTGAATCAACAATTTTGGAGTGATTGGAATTATTTGCCTCTTCATCTTTCAGAGTATTTATGTCATTTTCATTCATTTCATATTCGGTGCTTAATTTATGATCAGTCCTGAAATCTTTCGCACGCTCATTTGTTAAATCATTTTGGTTATTATCTAGTTGGTTTTTCTTCGTAAACTCATCACTATCGTTTTTAACCTTAGATTTAATAATGTTTTTATCATTAGCTTCTGATTCTCCTAGAACAGCATCTTCGACATCCTGATAAACTTCAACTATTGGTTTCGAGCTCATCAATGGATTAGCCTTATATCTATTGGCTATCATCTTTCTTTCATTTTGTCTTTGAAGGACAAATTCTTCTTTCAAATTAGCATGCATTCTATCATAATATTCTTTAAGTGCCGAAACTTTAGTCTTCTTTGCAATATCAATACTTGACTGTGAATCCTGTGAGACCATTTTTGGTGGCGCTCTATCATGAACTTGAGCGCCTTGACTTCTAGATGATGCAATGCCTTGGATATTCTTATTATTATTCATTCCTGATTTCTTTGTTAATTCTTTCTTCAACAATGTTTCAGTAGACATTTGATTATTACTATTTTCGATCCTCGCTTCCATTTTTGAAACTCTGTCTAAAACGCTTGGACTTGATTCATCAGAAGCAAAATTCTGATTCAAATTATCGGTATTTATATGGTTTGAAATCGAATCCTTATTCAACTTTGGAGAGTTAATTTCAGAAATTTCATCGGTTATGTTCTCTTTTGATATTTCTGTTTCCTTATTGGAATCATTTTGGTTTCCAGCTGAAGCTCTATTAGTAAATATTCCCATATTTTCTAAAGTTTCTAAATGTTGCTGTTTTTCATTCGCTAATGTATATTCAGTCTCAGACTCCGAATCTGATAAATATTCAGGATTTTCCTCTTTGTTGTCAATGCCTCCAACCACATTATCCTTTTCAGATATAGCTTTTTTATCTGGTTGTTTTTTTTCTTCCGTAGTCTGAGGCTTCTTTTCCTTGAAGAAATTTTTCAACTGAAAAGCAGTTATTCTTGTAATATCATTTTCACTAGGTGAAAATTCTTCTTCAAAAGTATTGAACCATAAATCCCATTCCACACTCATGTTTTGAAGGTCTTTTATAATAATATTCAAAGGAAGGTACTCTGTAGGTGATGTATTTTGGTATAATTCGCTAGCCTTACTCATTATATCTCGATGGTTAGAATGTGCAGTTAACAATAATTCTTCAATACGCCTCTCACCTAAATCCGTATTTGAACCGTCAACTTTGACACCCTGTAATCTTGCAACCACACTTTCAAAGAAAAAATCAACCTTGTTAATGATGTTCTCATAAACGGTAAGTTTAAGGTTAGCATCAATAGAAGGTGCGCTTGTAACATTTCTACTCGGTATAATCAATTCAAGCACTGTGATTCTCTCAAATTCAAGTCTAACTGCTAAATTTTGAAAACCAAAATATTGAATTCTATCATTAAATTCATGCGAACAATTTTCAAAACTTGTCCTCAAAGGTATGCTCAAAAAATAAATTTCTAAAACTTTACCAAAAGACATTTCCCAAACAAAATCATTAAGATATGTAGGTTCCAGAGTATGTCCGCATTTTCTACAAGTACTCCATGTTAAAATATCATTGGCGGAATTTTCAATCTTAGATGGACATTCTTCAATAAAAAAAGTAACCTTACCATCACCATGAGCATAAATTCTTCCATGATCAATTAATTCCGATCCACATTTTTCATAAGGGCATAAATCATGAGCTGTATATATCAAGTTTTGAATGTATTTTCCAAAACAAAGATCACTTTCATCACGATAATACTCAAATAAAGATGCTTTTGGAAGATTACAGTGGATCTTCTTATCCATATTAGCTGTTAAAAATAAACAATAAATATTTTGATGAAATGAAATAGCTGTAAATGCACCAAACTTTTTCAACATATCAAGCTCCCAGCGCTTGCTATATCTTCTGAATTTAGCCTGCAATTTTTTTATCTCTGAGTTTATTATCTCTTTGGATATATTATCCACAATTGGATCATTATCCATTTCATTTGAAAGTTTAATACCGTGGTTTTCCGCTAACTTTTTAGCACTCTTGACATCGATTTTAATACTACCAGTATTAATATCACCATTTGAAAAATATTTCTTTCCCAAATCTTGCAATTTTGCTTCATAACGCCTAGCTTTCTCTAAAGCATTTGGTAATGGAATTACAACGGTAGGAGAAATAGAAATCATAGTCTTTTGAAAATTTTGTACTAATTGTGAATAATATCCAGAGGGAACAACAGGATTATTTAGCCACTTAAGAGCTGATTTTCTAGGATTTCTAATCTTATTTTCCGTAAAATAATGGGTTTCAAGTTTTAAATGGAATAACATATAAATCATAAATTCCAAGATGCCTTTAATGTTTCTTAAGACCTCTTCATTGCCTCCACGGATTACAATTGTTCCTCCCAAGAATTTGTTGCATCCGGTGAACCCCATAAATGTTTTCTTGATATTATCATGAGCATACGTCCTTACCTCAAAATTTTCACAATATCCCAATTTCGGTTTTGTAGCTAACTTTTCCATAGAGAAAACAATATCTGCCGCTAATAATCTTGATAATTTTTGCAAAAGCGTTGGTTTCACATTATATGCAACAGATATTCCTGCTTTGTCAAAATATTCTAATGCATAACCAGATATACTAGAGCTTGACATGATAACATCCGGTTTAGGTGATAACAGAACAATTCTCTTAACTAATTTATTAAGATATTCTTTCTCTTGTGCGATCATTTGATCCATACTTATAAAAGTCTCTGCACCCTTTGAATATTCTAACGGAAACAGGATTAGCATAACGTTGGGATTATTTATCAGCGTTCTCATAGATCTTAAACCAACATTTTTCGTAAATATGAGGCCATGGATACATCTACTATCTGTTGGATCAGCCCCAAGTATACGTTTTACTTTGATATATCTTGTAATATCAAAAGACTCATCACTGAGTTTATTGTTAACATCCAAATCATTGATACTCAATAATAGTCTCTTTATTGTATTATACCATAATTTTTTTCTTTTAATGTTAAATTGAATTAATATCTGTTTCAAAAATTTGTCTAAATATCTAAGATTTATCTTACTCAATTGATCCATCATGTATGCTTTATTATCTATATCTTTCAATAATGATTCTCTGATGGATTCTCTAAAACCCGGTGTATAAGGATCAAAACTCTTACTTCTTGGTCTCTGAAGACTCGGTTCGTGGAAACTTGATCTGTAACTGGTATCCAATAAATCAGGTTCATTGATACTTTTTTTCATTGATCTACTTCTTTTAATCCCTGATTTAATATGCCGTATAGATGTGTTGGGGTTTCTTCTAGATATGGATCTTGATGATCTAAGATTGGATTCTGCACGACGTCTCTGTGGTAAATTGAAATCTTCTAAATTGGAACTGTCCATCAACACATCATTATCAGAAACAATTCCCTCACCTAAATCCTGACTCAGTGATCTTGAAATTGAGTGTATATCATCAAATAGATTTGACATTATTGTATTATTGTTATTATTATTACTATTATTATTATTATTACTATTATTATTATTATTCATAATATTATTGTTATATATGTTTGAACTAGAAGTATCTTCATCATCATTTGTGTGTGTTTCTGTATCATGGAATAAAAGATTGTTATTATAGTCATCATCGTCATCATCTTCATAATCATAATCTTCATCTTCATCACTTGAATCGTTAGCATATTCATAAGATAAACATGAATTACACAACCTTATTTTTCCATCATAATTAAATTTGTCACCAGGAACCATAGTGGTACAATTGTCACAAAATATTTGGCCACATACTCGACAATGATGGCGACGTCTAAATGTAGTAAATGGTTTACCACAACTAAAACATTCTTTTGCAGAATCATCTTTCATCCAATAATCCTTGGATAGAAGAAGGTTTGTTCTATCTGGTTTATTTTGAAATAGTTGATACACTATACTCATATCTTTCCAAAAAGAAGCGAAGTTTCTTTTTTTTTTCTTTACTAATATGATATATAAATATATGTCTATTTAATAAGAGCTCTTCATTTGAATATTCGAGAAAGAATTTATGTTTTTGGGTGTTGTTTCCACAACTTTATAAATTTAACAGGAGTTGAGTCGCTTAAAATAACAATAAAGGCTAAATGAAATTACCTAATACTCACAAAGGGAAAAGTAATGCACCAATACAAATGGGATAGAAGCCTTGTTGCACACCGTTTTTTTTTTTTGCATTCTGTCTTTTGCGTTCGAGTTTTTCCTTTTTTTTTCATTTTTACCTAATGAAAAGTTTAACAATCAAACAGGTATTGTTATATTGAACGGTTAACGTTTCTTAAAACCAATTTTGTCAGCTTAACAAACGATAACCACAAGATGAGTCCAGCAAAGTCAAAGCTTTTAGCATTTGACGTATTTGCAAAAACAGTGGAAGATGCTAAAGTTAGAACTACATCAGGAGGTCTTATTACAATTGGTTGTTTCTTATTGATTATTCTTCTTATTCTTAATGATTGGCGTGAACTCAACACAGTTCATTTATTACCGGAAATTGTTGTGGATAGAGATAGAGCTAAAAGATTAGATGTGAATTTAGATATTACTTTCCCACATATGCCATGTGATGTTCTCACTTTGGATATAATGGATTCTTCAGGAGATGTGCAATTAGATATCACAAAATCGGGATTCCAAAAGATCAGAATAGCTGAAGATGGGAAAGAAATTTCATCTGAAGCACTTGAAATTGGTAATCAAGAAGGTGCTGAAATTATGAAAAGTATTAGAGGTAATGATTATTGCGGTGGCTGTTATGGTGCTAAAGATGGATGTTGCAATTCTTGCGAAGAAGTTCGTCAAGCATATGTCGCTAAAGGATGGGCATTTTTCGATGGTAAAAATATTGAGCAATGTGAGGAGGAAGGTTACGTGAAGAAAATTAATGAACGAATCTCTGAGGGGTGCAGAGTCAAAGGCACTAGTACGATTAATAGGGTAGCAGGTAACTTGCACATAGCCCCAGGAGCTTCATATACAGGTGGTAATAGAAATATGCCATTTTCGCATCTTCATGATTTGTCGTTATTTGAGAAGCATAAGCATCTCAATTTCCATCATAAAATTAACCATTTATCGTTTGGGCCGGATCCAATGGTTAACGCAGAAGTCAAGGATAATAAGAATTTACAAAATTTAATGTTTTCTACCCACCCTTTGGACGGATTTGAACCTCAAGACAAGGATTCCAAATATCATGTTTATTCTTATTTTATTAAGGTTGTGTCATCGAGATATGAATTTTTGAATCACTCCTATGTGGAGACCAACCAGTTTAGTGCCACGAGACATGATAGACCATTAATTGGCGGGGCTGATGAAGATCATAAACACACAGTTCATTCACGTGGTGGTATGCCCGCTTTATACATATTCTTTGATATTAGTCCGATCAAGATTATCAATAGAGAAGTTTATCTCAAAACTTTTGGGTCTTTCTTGTTAAGCATCTGTTCTGTTATTGGGGGTGTTGTCGCTCTTGGTGCTGTATTGGACCGTACCATTTATGAAACTAATAGAGTAATTCGCAGCAAAAAGGATACCTGATGGCTTGTATATTTTCTTTTAAATTTCAATTTCAAATATTATTTATAGAAAATCTTTGTTTTTTCCCAATTTATTAGGTAAATGGTAAGTAAGTTTGAGAGCAAAAATTACAATTGATGGATCTTATATTTCATTATTATTTGTCTCATGAATTTTTAAGTCAATTTACAATCGTTGCGTAAATTAAAGTTTCTCTGCTTTGCATGCTTGCCAGATTTTATTCTCCGTGAAATATCGCACATTTCGTCTCGAAAACAGAGCTAAAATGTAAGCTGGGACGGAAAATGTTATGCAAATAAAATAGAATATAGAAAGCTTTCGGCTCTTAGAGGCTCCTGTTGTCTCAAAAATATGAATGATTTCAATGAAATGGCTTAAGCAACAAATAACCTCCAATCAAAATGATCTCTCATTGGGTGAAAATATACCCCATTTGAAATAAGACGCGTTGCAATTAAAACTCAATCGCCATGTGGGAAATCAAACTAAACGCGGACGCGTCTACGCGCATGTATAAAATCTATGTATGTATACATGTTTTCGATGCTGGGAATGAAAGTTAATTACAATGTGGCCAATATCATGATAATTAATTATTCTGATTGATCCAAGGTAAAGAGTTTTCCCTATCGTGTGTGTACAAATGAAATTTGACGTAACCCAGGGAAGTGAAATTTATGAAGAATGGAAGGTGTAAACTTTGATCTGGACATTATTATTGCGGAGAATTCTTTTAACCTGGAGATGGACCACATGGAATCCATGTATTTTCATTTTATCTTTTCTATTTTCCCTCCCAGATACCATTTCTATTTTAATTATTTCACTTCTTTGCAAATATATATATATATATATATATTTCTGCAATACTGTAAAATGTAGACTTCCAGAAAGTTGTTTCCTTGTACTTTTGTTTTAACTTTCCTTTATTGAAAATTCTTTATGACTTGCTCACATTGTATTTCCTCGTCCTAAGTCTCATTGATTTCCTGGTCATTCGTCTATTTTTTTTAATTCCCATTATCTTGTTTAAAGGCATTTCGTTTCATTTCTTTGCCATCCATTAGCAACTCACTAGAATATCTCTGAACATATTGTAGCAATCCTTGCCTATTCTGCTTTCAAATTCATATAAAGTTTCGCCCACATTTCAAAAGTATATATAGTCAACAAATTTCCAATAAGCAACTACTTCTGTTCTTTTCTCTCACTTTTATTTCTGATTCAAACTCCCTTTCACTTTACCATAATTTCTCTCCACGCAAGGTAAGTTACCAATGGCCTTAGAAACCGAATTAAGCGCTCATCGCCAAACAATAACACAATATCAAGAAGATATGTACCCAATAATGAAAAAATCAACGAAGAATTACATTCCAAGCTATGACACTTTCAAATATCAACCGGTTTTCAAACCATGTAACAGATTTTATCTTGTGGATTTCTTGTTAGAAAAGTACCATCAGCTACAGCTCAGTTCAGAAGTATTCTTTAGTTGCATCAATTTGATTGACAGATATTGCTCCAAAAGACAACTAGAGATGTGTCATGTCGATCTACTAGGCCTTACCTGTCTTTGGATTTGTGCTAAAACTATAGACAATAAATTGTACCTTAATAACGAAGTTTATAATAAAATTGATATCAATTGTATGGTCAAAATAACTAATGGGACTTTTACAAAATCCCTTTTTAAAGACATGGAAGTACATGTCTTGGAAACTATTAATTGGTCTCTTTATTATCCGAGCCAAACTTTCTTTATTGAATATTTTATTAATATTTTCAGCAAAGATAAATTTGAAAAATATTTCGACTTCCTACATAAAGGTGCACTTTTAATCTGCGAGATTTGTACCTACTCAACTGAAATCTCGTTTAACTACGACCCTTTCAATATATCATATGCTGCTTTGATTATCACCAATAATAGTTATTGTCTTAGAAAATATGGTAAAATTATAATTCCTAGAGAAGATGAATATAATCAAAATGCAAATACAAAATTTTTCCATTTAGACGATATCAACTTGTTTACTGAAATTTTAAACCTACTTCAAAATAATCTTCCATTTCAATTTAAAAAATATCATTTTGAAAAAGATTCAAACAATAAGAGTGACAACATGTTGCTAATAAACTCCATATTTGAATACTCTACAAAATTGAATGATTTAAAAATTGAAAATTTCAGTTCGTCAGCTTCTAATTCAAATATATCTGATCATTATGCTACTTCTACTAATAATTGCTTTCAAAATTTGTATGCAAATGACAATATCGACGTTCCAAATATTATGTTATCTAAAAATAAACAAAGGCAAGACTCGATCACTTCCGAAACTAGCTCAACAACTATTGATTATTACAGTTTACTTTCTGTTTCTCCATCATCTTCGGTGTCTAGTATTAGTATGGAGTTTCAAAAATGATAATCAGATTGGATTTTAAAAAATTGTTATTTGTAACAACACTGATATTCTTTTGACGATTATCATTACTACTAACTTTTCACATTTCTTAAATCTATTTTATTTCAACTTGCTATCAACTATTGCTAATCTTTATATTAGAAGTTTGTCATTATTAATTTATATCTCTTTTCAAACTTGCATTCACACATCTTTTTTTCTTTCTTTTTCTTATTTTTTTTCTTTTTTTTTTTTTTTTTTTTTTTTT